>OZ030388.1:2101659-2438152 GCA_964023945.1 Ectemnius cavifrons
GAGCAGTTCCAATCCAACAATAATTGTATTAGTCGCCCAGACACATCATCGTTGTTAAGAAAGTTTGTTTGAAAAAATATACGTAGAATATAGGGCAATTAAATAAACAGATTCAATAAATCGAGGAAAAACGGGACTGTGTTTTAAGTAATATCTGTATCTCCACATAAACCCTGTCTCCAGTGTAGAAATAAAAAACAAAAATGTGCTGCCATGATAATACTTTATTGTATATAAATGTCTATAATGTTATAATTGATTGCTTCATTCATCCGCGTTGGGCATTCTAGACATTATCAATCAGATTAATACAGTGTTGCCATGGCGCACATGTTGCTTTCCCTTCGCCTTCTTCGATTTGCTCTTCAACCAGTGGATAATACTGCTGTACTACGTCTGACAATGTGTCGGGAACGTCCCATTGCGGCTCCGACTGCAACTTTTTACTACCTCGGTGATTTTTAGACTGGGACTAACTCGTACACTCTAAACAACACAACATAAGAGTGTCCTGTCGTTGGTGCAACACTGCCTTCTATCTAATGTTGTTAATTTCCACGTCTCTTGATTTGCATCTGTCTTGCAGCGTAGTAACCAGCGGCACCGCCACGACCAACAAACCCTGGGGCCGGCAGAGGCTCGGGATTGGCCATAGGAGAGGCCAGAGCTTTTCCATGAACCTCACTGACACTAATTACGGAAGCCAGAAAGAAGAGAACGAAACTCGCTAACAAACGTAGACCCTTCATTTTCATTTCGTGTCCGAGACTTCTGTTCACAGACTGATACTCCTTTCCAACTGGCTCGCACTAGCTAATAAGTAGCGTCGAACTCGTAAACCTTCGATATTTTA
The DNA here is from genome assembly GCA_964023945.1 of Ectemnius cavifrons. Classification (NCBI taxonomy): domain Eukaryota; kingdom Metazoa; phylum Arthropoda; class Insecta; order Hymenoptera; family Crabronidae; genus Ectemnius; species Ectemnius cavifrons. Next base: position 2,102,513 of record OZ030388.1, read on the forward strand.
TTACGCGTGACACGGAAATATCGGCTATCACCCGCACTTCTAATGTCCAATTCGTGATGTTCTTTAATGTCAGTGCAGAGTTCCCGGAAGAAAATGTGCTTTTAGCGCTTTTTAATGACAAATCGTGTGGTGAAATCGGGGATAAGAACGAAAACAAGATAGTACGAATTGTAATCTCAGAACATAGACTGGAGGATCCGGCGACTTCGAGTATAACGAAACGTAGTACTCCGAGAAGGCGTATTTTATTGCAGATTGTGTTCTTCCGACACCCGTGCGAGCAGAAATAGATACTTACCTGTTTCTAGTAGGCATATACAGAGTGCCGTATGTAAAAGGCCATGTGAAAAGCAAGAGTGGACATCAACATCCAAATACAACATACTATCACATATTTTCAGGGAAACTGACATTATTCGACGCATAACCCGAAGAAAGAGTAATTAAAGCGCAAAATAACGTGCACCGCAGGAAAATTTGTCAATGTATATATCATAAAGACTGCAAACTAATTAAAAATGTATATGAAAACGATAACATGACTCGTGATATAATTGGATGCACAATTTGTGTTAAGAGCAACAAAGTAGAATTACAAAAAAATAGGAATAGAAAACCTAGATAGAAAACATGAGATAGATGAAGAAATTTTGGTAGATAGAACAGACTCAATAACCAAACAGTTGGACGATATAAAGATATTCTTTGCAAAATTAATACAATGAACTAGTTATATAGAATTACTAATTACTATACTAATTATATAGAAACCGCGCTATAAGAAACGCAAATTTAACTTGGAACAAACCACGTTAATTCGGGCCGTATTATGTGAAAACAGCATTCTCAGAGCATCAAGTCATGATGCTGTTGAAGAATCAATCTCATTACATATCATTATTCTCGAAGCCCTCTCAGTGACTAGCATCACCTCGATTAGTGCTACCGATTTGACCAGGCTCTCCATATCTTCTTGACTGATGATTTGTTCCTGATGGGTCAGCTGAGTTTTCCCTTCAGAGAACCTGCTCATCCTCTGCTCCGACATAACCCCACCTGTCACTTAGAGCCCAGCTCACAGAGTCCCAACCTCACCTGATGGTCGAATCGATAGAGATCGATGTCTGATCAGCCTAGGAGTGCGCTACATGCACACCCTGGCGACCATCTCCCGAACTGTTCTATCTGCTCGCCATCTCTCAGACGCTGATAACCCTCTCGCCTCGGAGATGTCGAACAGTAAGCATGTCTGATCTCATCACCTGTCCTGTTCATGTAATGTCTCAAGCCAATTGGCTCATGTGGATCACTCTCATGATCCGCACTAGCTTGTTCTCTTCGTCTCATTTGTTCTACTCATCTGAGGAATTGTAGCCAGGCCACGAAAGTGGCCTTTAGTGCATCAACAGCGCAATACTAGATTCACGTAGGAGCTAACCCCTCCTACAGCATACAAGAACCTTACTCATGTCCTTCTCATCATGTGTGCCAAGTTCCCTCAGGGAACTTACAGTACATCAACAGGCACATATTGTCCAGTTCTCTCCTGCTCATCTCTCTGACCATGCGCATCTAACCGTTGTATTTTAACTCACCTATCGATCGCATCGATCGGCGCATGTATCGACTCCTAGCAGATAGTCATGTACATACTTGTAAATAGCATACGGCAACGCGGATCTCACCGGACATCCCTACATTTAATAAACCAGAACACCTATTTATTTTCTAAATACAGTCCACGATTATTTTCTGACCACTTCCACCACGCTCACCCATTATTCGACAGATGCATACTGTTATAAAATACAACTTTATAAATACAAGAGGCAAAATAATATATGATTAGCACATACAGGGTGTTCCAAAACTGTCTATAACGGTGTTAGCCATCGTGTGGGGCGTGACCTCGTGAAGACGATAGCACCTTCCAAAATTTGAAGTTATACCCAACTTTGGGAGTTATTAACCAAAACAATTGACCAATCAGCGGGTGAGGTTGGCCGGGGTCGCTGTGACGCGCCGGGGTGCGGTGGGATGGCTCGGGCCGCCCAAGATTCTCGCCGCTCACCGGACCGCCTCAGCTGCGATCGTCGGACGCGACCGGCACACTTCGCGCGACTAAGTATTGGTGCGGCGCAGGGCGCAGTAAGTGGCTTCGCGATGAGGCGGCTATCCGAGGTGCCCCTCGCAGCAAAAATCAGCGGGCGTACTTCGAGGTTGCGCCTCGCTAGTGATGGTGATTAATACTCATACGGTTAACACTTACACAGTATTGTCGCCCTCGTCCAGCCTCTCTTTCCCGACTTTTATTCCAGAAAGCGCCATTCCAAAAATGTCTCAATATTTTTTCCAAAATTTTTAAGACAAATTGTAATTAATCTCCAACTACTCGATCTTGTCGCGGGCACTCGCTCGCAAGACATCTCGTGCTCTTGACGAGTCACGGACGGCTATCGCTTGCTCCTAGACATGCGAGGTGATAAAAAACATCCTGACAATCGGCCTGTTAGAATTCCAATGGAGGACCAACTGGTGCTTATTCGTTCGGTTTTCCCAAAACGAAAGAATCGCTGTCTCGGTGCGCTCGCACCAACGGTCCAGCCGGCGGCTCGCTGCATGTGTCGTTCTCGACACCCGAACAAGCCACAGCATCGTCCGACGGACGCTTCTTTCTCTTTCCTCTTGCTTTCTCACTTTCTTAATATGCACTTACGATAACCAATATCCCTGATTAGTTGTTTCGCGACGTCCGATTAGATCCAATTAAATCCGACCAAATCCAATGAATCAAATTTATCAAGGGCCTGTGCTACTTTTTCTTACAAATATCGAAGTGGCGCCGTGGCAGTTACGCGTCGTAAGCGCATAATAAGAAAGTGGGAAAACAAGAGAAAAGGCAAAGAAGCGTCCGCAGGACAACTTAAACTCAAATTCTAACCGAATCCCAATCCCAACCCATTTCTAATTGGCATTTAACTTAAACAAAATACCAGCACAGCTAGCATACATTTATCTGACTGCCGAGGTCTTTATTCTTTCGGAATACCACATCATCATATCCCAATGAGATGCCGTTCTTCGCTTATCGATATCTACTGCCATTGCCGAGTTTTGATTTCTTAAGGAAAAGTTAATGTGGTTCGAACGGTCATTTGGCTGACGGCTGCGCAGGGGAGTGTCATTATGGCAGTTCGATAATTCGGGGAAGAGGTAGACAAAAGTCGGGGAATCGTCGAAGAAGGAATCAATGCGGCTATCAATTTAATTTCATCAAGATACTGCCACGCGAACCAGAGATATTCCTCATTTCGTCGGGTAAATTAGAATCGTGAACCAAATTTATCAGGGACCTGTGATACTTTTTCTTACAAGTGTCCAAGTGACACCGTTGTAAAACGTTAGAACTCAGGCCAGCACGGTCGCTGTTCTAACGTTTTGCCACGGTGTCATACTTATCGCAAGCGCATGCAACAAAAATGAAGAAATTAGAGGAAGGGCGCAGAAATGTAAAAGAATAAAATATCACCACTGCCGGCTATTGAACACGGTGATGCGAGGATAAGAAAATACAAAAAAAAAAAACAATCGTGACAACGGAGAAGCAAACTCGGATCATCGGAGTCGCTATTCCAACGCTTTGCCACGGCGCCACTTCGATATTTGTAAGAAAAAGTAGCACAGGCACTTGATAAATTTGATTCATTGGATTTGGTCGGATTTAATTGGATCTAATCGGACGTCGCGAAACAACTAATCAGGGATATTGGTTATCGTAAGTGCATATTAAGAAAGTGAGAAAGCAAGAGGAAAGGCAAAGAAGCGTCCGTCAAAGGCAAAGGAGCGCACCGAGACAGCGATTCTTTCGTTTTGGGAAAACCGAACGAATAAGCACCAGTTGGCCCTCCATTGGAATTCTAACAGGCCGATTGTCAGGATGTTTTTTGTCACCTCGCATGTCTAGGAGCAAGCGATAGCCGTCCGTGACTTGTCAAGAGCACGATATGTCTTGCGAGCGAGTGCCCGCGACAAGATCGAGTAGTTGGAGATTAATTACAATTTGTCTTAAAAATTTTGGAAAAAATATTGAGACATTTTTGGAATGGCGCTTTCTGGAATAAGAGTCGGGAAAGAGAGGCTGGACGAGGGCGACAATACTCTGTAAGTGTTAACCGTATGAGTATTAATCACCATCACTAGCGAGACGCAACCTCGAAGTACGCCCGCTGATGTTTGCTGCGAGGGGCACCTCGGATAGCCGCCTCATCGCGAAGCCACTTACTGCGCCCTGCGCCGCACCAATACTTATTGGCGCGTAGTGTGCCGGTCGCGTCCGACGATCGCAGCTGAGGCGGTCGGGTGAGCGGCGAGAATCTTGGGCGGCTCGAGCCATCCCACCGCACCCCGGCGCGTCACAGCGACTCCGGCCAACCTCACCCGCTGATTGGTCAATTGTTTTGGTTAATAACTCCCAAAGTTGGGTATAACTTCAAATTTTGGAAGGTGCTATCGTCTTTGGACGCCCCCGCCGAGCCGGCCAAGGGGCCCGGCGCGGCGCAATGTGAGGGAGGCTTGGAGGGGGCCATGGATATTGAGTAATAATGTCCCAGCGTCTCCTCCACGCCAACCTCAACCACTGGCGCGGGGCCCAGGACCTTCTGATGCAGACCCTGCGCGAGTGGCGAGTGAGTTTAGCGATCGCGGCGGAGCCGTACGCCGTACCTCCCAGCGACCCTAACTGGGTCGGGGATTCGTGCGGCTCCGTCGCGATCATTGGTACCCATTGGCCCGACTCCCCCCTCTGCTCATCCCTGGAGCGGGGGCGGGGATTCGTGGCGGTGCAGTGGGGGAACCTCGCGGTGGTGGGTTGTTACATCTCACCCAACTGCGGCCTCGACGCTTTCGAGGCGTATCTGGGTGCGGTCGGCGGGTGCATTTCCCGCACACGGCCGCGCCCGGTACTCGTCCTGGGGGACTTCAACGTCCACGCTAGGGCGTGGGGCAACCGCCGGGACGACGCAAGGGGCGGGATGCTGCTGGATTGGGCGGCGCAACATGACCTCCGGTTAGTCAACCGGGGGTCGGCTAGCACGTGCGTGCGGTGGAATGAGGAGTCGGTGGTCGATCTGACCTTCGGGTTCCCGGCTGCCGTGCGCCGTGTGTCCGCCTGGCGGGTTGTGGAGGAGCAGGAGACGCTCTCCGACTACCTCTATCTGATGATGGAGGTGGTCGCCACACCCGTCGCCCCGACGCGCCGCCCGCCGGCAGCAGGTAACCCTCGTGGTGGAGGAGATAGCCCACCGCCGCGATGGGCGCTGAGGCGCTTAGACCGGGACGCTCTCATGGCGGCAGCGATCGCCGTGGCCTGGCAAGACGGGTCGGGGGACGAGCACGAGTCTCCCGACCCGGACGAGGGGGCCGAGTCATTGCGGGGCGCAATGACGTCGATCTGCGACGTCGCAATGCCCCGGGCCCGGCCCCCCCGCGTCGGCGGGGTGTACTGGTGGACGCAGGACATTGCTGTCCTGCGCTCCGCCTGCGTCCACCGCAGGCGCCAGTACACCCGCGCCAGGAGACGGCGCGGTCAGGTCGCGGCGGCGGTGGCCCAGCTGTATGCGGCGTATCGCGAGTCAGCGGTCGCCCTGCAGCGGGCCATCAAAGCCGCCAAGGCCCGAGCCTGGGACGAGCTCGTCGCCAAATTGGACGGAGATCCGTGGGGGCGCTCATATAAGATCGTCATGGGACGATTGCGTTCATGGGCGCCCCCAACGACGGAGCTGCTTGACCCCCAGTTTCTCGACCGGGCGGTGGCTACTGTGTTCCCTGCGGGAGCAGAGGACCCCACCCCCGGTCGGCCTCGTCCCCGTTTTGTGTGGGACGAGGCCATCATGGGGGTCACTGGCGGCGAGCTCGACGCCGCGAGTAGGCGTCTCCGGGCCCGCGCGAACAAGGCACCGGGCCCGGACGGTATCCCGGGCAGGGCCTTGGCCATGGCCATGAGCGTCCTGGCCCCGCGCCTCGGGCAGCTATTTAACAGCTGTCTGAGGCGCGGTAGGTTCCCCCGCTGCTGGAAGCGGTCGCGGCTGGTCCTCCTCCGGAAGGATGGACGGCCCGCGGTCTATCCCTCCGCGTACCGGCCCATTTGTTTGTTGGACGAGGCGGGTAAACTCTTCGGGCGAGTTATCGCCAACCGCCTCGTCCAGCAGCTGTCGGCGACAGGTCCGGACCTCGACGACGGGCAGTTCGGCTTCCGCCGGGGACGCTCAACCGTGGACGCGGTCTTGCGTCTGCGGTCCCTGGCGGAGTCGGCTGCAGCCCAGGGAAGGGTGTGTCTGGCTATATCGTTGGATATAGTCAACGCTTTCAAGACCCTGCCCTGGTGGGTCATCAGGGAGGCGCTCGAGCACCATCGAGTGCCCCCTGAGTTGAGGGCCGTAGTCGAGGACTAGCTCGCCGACAGGTGCATCGAGTATATGGGCCGGACGCAACAGAACGTGAGGGAGACGTACGCCGGGGTTCCGCAGGGGTCCGTGTTGGGCCCCCTGCTATGGGATCTCGGCTACGACTACGTCCTGCGGGCCGGCCTCCCCGCTGGCGTAGCACTTATCTGCTACACCGATGACACCCTCGTGGTGTTCAGCGGGGAGGACGGAGTGAGGACCAGCCGCGTCGCAGAGATGGCGATGGCCTGTGTCGTCGCCCGGATCCACCGACTGGGCCTGCGGGTGGCCCCCGAAAAGACCGAGGCGATCTGACTCTACGATCGTCGTCGGTCTGCGGGGCCGCCCGCCCAGCGGTGGATCGCGGTAGGAGGTGCCCGTGTCCGGGTGAGCGATACCATGAGGTACCTCGGGCTCACCCTGGACGGCCTCTGGCGCTTCAACGAGCACTTTGGCCGGCTCATCCCCCGAGTCGAGAAGGCAGCAGGCAGTCTGGGTCGCCTGCTGCCTAATATCGGGGGACCGTGGGAAGGGGTCCGGCGCCTGTACGCGGGAGTCGTCCGTTCCATGGTGCTCTACGGGGCACCAGTCTGGGCGGACGACCTGGCGGCCAATCCGCGCAATCGGACCCTGCTCTTTCGGGTGCAGCGGCGGATGGCCGTCAGGGTCGTGCGGGGATACCGCACAATCTCCCTGGCATCAGCAACCCTGCTGGCGAGGTTTCCGCCCCTTGATATCCTGGCGGTGGGCAGTAAGAAGACCTACGATGGTCTTCGCGCCCTCCGTCGGAATGCGGGCGAAGCCTCCCCCACGGAGAGGGCGGTCGAGGTGCTCAAGCGCCAGACCCGGCGGCTCGTTGTTGAGATGTGGCGGGAGCGTCTGGAGAACCCAGAACACTCCCGCCACAGAGCCGTCGGGGCGATTCTGCCGTGCATGGACGCTTGGCTGAGTCGCGGCAGAGGGCAACTCTCATACCGGGCGACACAGGTGCTCACCGGGCACGGCTGCTTCGGGGAGTACCTGTGTGGCATTGGGAAGGAGGCGACGGCACAGTGCCACCACTGCGATGGGGACCGGGACACGGCGCAACACACCCTCCAGGATTGTCCAGCCTGGAGGGACCAGCGCCGTGTCCTTGTCCGATATATTGGAGGTGTTCTCTCGCTGCCGAGGATTATCAGGGACATCCTCGGCAGCGAGAGGGCGTGGAGGGCCTTCCTCACTTATTGTGAGGAAGTGCTCCTCCACAAGGAGGAGCCGGAGCGGCGGCGAGAGAGGTCGGACCCTTCCCGCCTGGAGAGAGTCCGTCCTCGCCGCCGCGCCGCGCGGGGGGTCTAGTCTCCCCGCAGTAAGAGTGACGCCCCGGTCCCGTCGTCGGCGGACCTCAACCCGCTGACGGGCCGGGTGCGTGCCAAGGGGTCGTGTGGCGGCAGAGTGGTGGCTCTGCCGCCCGCCTATAACGGCCCCGAGGCGGGGCGGGGCGTGTAGTGGTTGCACGTCCCACCCAAGTTTAATGTTAGGTAATCCGGAGGGCGCGGTTCGCTCCTCCTTCACGGTCAGTGAAGGAGCGGGTCGAGCCGAGCCCTCCCGGGCTCGGAGGGGGGCGCCACCCTCTCTCGCGTGAGCGAGAGGGGTGACGGCCAACCCCCCTCCACGTGAAGTGCCCCCAGAAGGGGGCGGGCGCGGGGCGGCACCGGTAGTGTTCGCACAGAGTTTCCGGTGTTCCGGAGGATTTCCCCACGTAAAAAAAAAAAGGTGCTATCGTCTTCACGAGGTCACGCCCCACACGATGGCTATCACCGTCATAGACAGTTTTGGAACACCCTGTATAAAATAATTTTTATTGACTTAAACAGTTTACACAAGGAAATGGTCCAAAAATGAAACTAAAACTAATATAAATTAAACTAAAAAACTGTTTTGCAATGAAAACAAGCGCTTTTAACAGTCATCCTCGTTGTGAATGAGTGGCCTAACTTTTCTTCTTTTAATGTGCCAAATGTCTCTCTCACTTGGCAAATCTTCATGTTTTGTAATTTCTTGTTTTTTGTTTAGTTGCACTAAAATCTCTCCATTCGGAACCAAACAATTTGTTAATTCTCTTTCAAACTTGGCGCTGCGCTCCATGGAACCATCAATTTGAGTGACATGAAGTTCTAATTCTTGACCCAAATTTAGCCCTTTTTTTACATCAGATAAATTGAGATTAGACACCCATTCGTTTTCCATATTTTCGTCTACAAATGCATTTGAGGTAGATGCATGAATTGATTCTATCAATTCTTCTTCATCTAAACTTTCTTCCTGTTGTAGCTCTTCTACGTCTTGATGGTTTACTGCAAATCCTTCGTCGTTTAAACGAAAAGCAATGTTTGCTATTTCTGTAATTGGGAGCGAAATATCATTTCTTGCTTGAATCATTTAAGGCAAAAGAGGTTTCCAACATGCATTATGTGTTGTTGGTTTAATTTACGCGCAAGCTAATGACACGGTTCTAATACAATTTAAAATAGAGAATTCCTTGCACACTTGAATAAGAGTTTTGTTTCCATTATTTTCTAATCTGCCGAAAATGGTTTGAAAATTGGCGTGTATAGTACATTTTGAAAGTTTGATGGTTCAAAGATTGTATTAAGGGGCTAGACTCCGGTCGTCGCCGTACTGCAGAGTCGCTGTGTTACCGGCAAAATTCGGCCGAAATATGGGTTCAGGGTTTCTCTTCTTTCTCGCTTATATGAAATGATTTTGGGTTGTGAAAGGTGCCAATCGAAAGAGGAAAGTTCAATAAAGACGGCGGTGCCCGTGGTTTTATGAGATTGTGTTGTTTTTTAGTAATTCTAATGTCCCAAATGTGGCCCAAACCGTTATGACGGAGACCTTTTTTTCGTTGGTTTTTATGACACTATAACAGTTTTGTTTCGAAAACTAACACCACCGGCGCTTTGATGGAACTGTCTTATACCGATTGCAAGCTTTTACAACCTAAAATACTTTCTCATAAGCAAGAAAAGACGCGAGCCCTGGAGCGTTGCTTCGTGATGGTCTATAGCCATATTGTCGATATGTAGATCAATATAAGTGAGTACTATAGGTCGACCAGTGGGTCCCAGATGGCGCCTAATTGAGAGGGCCATTGATACCAAGCGAATGATACAACAAGCCGTTTGGCAGCAGATCATGGGGTTAGGCATCTACAAGATACAGGGATACCTGATAACAATATGACTTTGGAAGAATGCTCTATCCTCACTTATGATTTTTAGTTATAAAATACATGAATGGAGAAAAGAAAGTTTAGAAAGACGGGCTTGTAGTAACTTTATGAGATTACTTTTATTGTTTAGTCAATATGGTAATGTGTTTCAAGACGGACGAATGTAACAATCTTTCAATGTGTTTATCAACTGCAGCACCTTATTATTGCAATGTTATACCATTATAATGATTGTACTGGTTTGCGGTCAGATACGTACTGCCAATATTGTAAAGCTGTCAGTACCCATAGAATGCTGGTTATAGTTGTAGAATAAACTGTGACAGTACTCGAAAGGGTTTATGCTATTGAAAGTATCCAATTTTGTAATGTTATAAACCTTCTTCAATACTGTGAATGTTTACTGGCGGCCTATAACTGAGCATTCAATTAGTACAGACAGTAGTGGGTTTGTTCAGTTTGCAACCAGTTTGCGATTTGCTTTCTCGTAAGGTGCTGCTGCGTCTGACGATTGGAAACTGGTTTGAAACTGAGCAAACTGCCACTGTGAACAGACCCAGTATTTGCAGTTCTGGCAATATATACCTGGACACACCCTTGATACAAAAAAAATAAGCCTTTCCTACTATGCCAGAGACCCAGCACAGCTATGTTCTTTTTCATAACATGTGATTATCGAGCAAAATACAAAGTGGCTTGTAAATATTGGAAACCATAACGCAGTTAAAGGTCTTCAAATATACCTTTTAATGAAAATGTTCTATGTAACTCCCTTTGTCTCTTATGAACTGCTACTTTTGAAGGTATTGACTCCAATAAGAGCTAAAATCAAGTGTAATTATGCATACTATTTTGAAACGGTGTCATGTTTTATTATACATTTGCTTGTTACAAATTCCTTAAATGATCCCATACATGATTCATCAGGAGACTCGGTAGAGTCTCGCGCCAAGTAGTAGTTATATATTATATACAGCGCGCGACTACCGAGGATACTTATCCCGAAGTGTAGCGGTTGTCGTCTGTTATAAAACTTTCACCTCGATTTATGAAAAAGTTACAACTCCAAAAATTTATTTCTGAATTTTGTATTTTTCGCTGATTTTTCTGAATCCAATGAGCCAAGAATCAAACGAATCGGTTCAGTCGTTCAAGAGATATGGATTTCTCCTGCTTATTTCACTCGTGAAAAAGGCAAAGCGGATTAAGAGTCCTTATGTTTAGGCGATATTCCTAAAAATGTGGCTTTCACTTTTCTCACCCGAGATGGCAGCAATCGGAAATGCTGCGGGCTGCAGAGACAATTTGGCTGTGTCGTGTTTACGTTACCGACACATTGGTTAAGCCGGTTACATCATGGTTGGCTGTGTGTCATAATGGTTATGTCACACAGATCGATTTTATTATTTCATTCCAAATTCCATGCTTTTAGTTAGTTAATAAAAGAGTATACTGTCCTTGCCCCTGTCCCTGTGCCCTTGTGACTATTGAGAATTATTATGAATTGTTTATGAAATGTCAAAAGTGTTAAGTGTGTAATTTACAAATCACTGTATTTGAATACTGCATATGAATCTTTTAAACAATAATTTGCAATTATTGACCAATCGAACGAGCCCGCCGAAGGCGGGCGAAGTTCGATTGTAATTATGCGAATGTCTCGTTCGAAGAGATCAGTATAGAACACTAGGTAGTACCGCTTAGTTCGCTACGAATCACCACAACGTTCGGCCCAAAAAAAAGAACACAGACACTACGTTCATCTTATTGATATCTGTCCTCCTATCCGCATTTCATGTCATATAGTTTAAAGTTTGACACTAAATCTGGGAAGGGAATAATTTTATCCTCTTTGGAAAAAAGAATAAAACTTATCTAAGGGTGGGTTTTGATCTCTTCGAACGAGACATTCGCATAATTACAATCGAACTTCGCCCGCCTTCGGCGGGCTCGTTCGATTGGTCAATTATGCTTCACGGACTCGTTCTCGAGATCAGTATAGAACACTAGGTAGATGTTTAGAGTTGATCCTTCGTTTCAGGAATCACGCTCATAAGAAGGGATAACTTTTTATTCAATACAAACCGACTCAGTTTTCAAAAGATTATAAATCTGACACATACAACAATGACACATAAAAGTAACACGTAAAATTATATTTAGAGGAGGATTGCTTCCGAAAATGAATTCTTATTATTACGTATTGGTCGATTGTAAAAACGATCAAACGTCTTAGATTTTTCTGACCAACCGGCCAAATTTTTAATGGCACTCAAGCTTACTCCGTTTTTAAATGCTACAGAAGTAGCTCCATGTCGGATACTGTGTGGGGCATATTCAGTCCCTACTCCACTTTTATTTAAAAAAAGTTCGAATCCACCTACTTATAGTGTCTTTTGAAGCCTTTTTAAAGGGTTGTCGTGTTGTAATGAGCAGGAAATCAATTTGCCCCCTTAAATCTTTAGTAACACTAAGGTATCTCTTTAATGTCGTAGCTACACAAAGAGGTAGGTTATCCTTGAATTTAGGTAATACTAACAACGGTTGACAAACTCCTGGACGTGTAGTTTTAACTATATCCGAGATCTTAATCTCGTATCCATCTGCAGTTTCTAAGATGTTACTAATTTTTATAAGAGACAATGTTTGTCTCCTGTGTGCCGTAACTATAGCCAGTAAAACTACTAACTTCTTCGTGAGAATAGGCAGGTTGAGCTTCTCGAGAGGATATAATTTTTCCAATTCCGTTAACACAGGCTGTAAATCGAAAGTTGTCTCGTATCTAGGCCTTGAGGGCCTTTTATTAAAAACTCCTTTTAATAATCTTGAGATAGTGGGATCTTTCCCAATCCTTTCTCCACAGATCATAGAGAGAGCTGATCTTGCTGTGTTAAGCGTGCCAAAGGACGAACCGGCTTTGAATTTCTCTGCTAACCATCTAAGAACGTCGTTGAGTCGAGGATTAAATAAGTCAAATCCTTCTGATAAACTAAACGTTGCCCATTCTCGCAACGGTTTTGAATATTGTTTCAATGTTGCTTCAGTCACTGAACCTAATAATAGTTCGACTGCACCTTCATCAATCTCTTGTTGTCTAAAGGTCTGCCTGATAATTTCCCTGCCATTAATATCATTTTTCCCGATAGAGGGTGTTGTGTTTTCCTATCAGGAGATAATAAAATATTTTTGTTGGGTTTAAAAGATATTGGTGCCGACACTAACACTGATTTCCACAAAGGAAACCAAGGTTGTGATCTCCAATCGGGTACAATTAAAACACCTAGAGCTTGGTCCAACTGAATTTTTCTTATCACTCTTAAAATTAAGGCAAACGGAGGAAACGCGTAAAAATCAAAATTACCCCAATTTAAGGTAAAGGCATCAATACAGAAAGCTTCTGGATCTCGATGTCATGAACAAAATTTATCACATTTCGCATTTGCCCTGGCTGCAAATAAGTCAATATCTGGTGTACCAAAATGTTCCACAACAATGTTAAATGCCCAAGAAGCTAACTCCCATTCTGTATCTAAATTGATGATTCTAGATTCGCGATCAGCTTCTATGTTTCCTTTTGATGCGATATACGATGCTGTGATCCATAAGTTACGCTCTTCACACCACTGCCAGATTTGTCTGGCAATTAAGTTTAGCTTTGGATACTGAATTCCGCCCAATCTATTAATATAAGCAATGGCTGTTGTATTATCAATACGTAACAATATTTCACAGTCGTGCTTGGTCAAGGCAAAACATTTCAAGGCAAAGAAAGCCGCTAATAACTCTAGGTAGTTTATATGAGCTTGTAGCTCTGACCTGCACCAAGCACCATGAGCGACTTCGCCATCACAAGACGCGCCCCATCCAGTTAGGGAAGCATCTGAAAATATTTCTAACACGTATTTCTCTTGTCTGATAAAATTGACAGAAGTAGGAATATGTGACTCCCACCAAATAAAGTCTTGCATTAAAGCCGTTGGTAACGTAAGTTTCGTGTCGTAATCACCCCCATTATCAAATAGCGCTAGATATTTTTGACGTTCAAAAGCTTTAGTGTAAACCCAACCGTACTGAATAGCTGGGCATGCTGCAGTGAGATTTCCAATGAATTGAGCAAATTCTCTAATAGAACATTCTTGTAACTCTTTGAATTTAAGTACTAACGTAAGTATTATTTGACGTTTCTTTTGTGGAAGCTCTATTGTCATAGATCCAGAATCCAGGATAAAACCGAGAAACTGGGATCTCGTGCTAGGATTAAAATTACTTTTTTCCTCGTTTATTATAAATCCCAAAGATTTCAGTTGTTGCTGAGTCGAATTAATGTTCCTTGCACATTCCTCTTTATCATTGCCAAAACATAACCAATCATCTAAATAAACTACTGATGAAAACCCTTTTCCTCTCAGATAGTTAACCACTGACTTGGTGATTTTAGTGTAAAGCCAAGGTGCTGTACTAAGTCCGAAAGGTAAACGCACAAATTCGAGTAATGATTTCCCCCACAGAAAACGTAAGTATTTACGACTATCTTTATGGATAGGTAGTGAAAAATATGCATCGCGAAGATCTAAGCTGGCCATAAGACATCCCTTAGTCATCAATTTCAGTGCTGTTCGAATGTCTTCCATTTTGAAATGGTCTGTTGTGATAAATTTATTTAAATCTTTTAAATTTAACACGAACCTTTGCTTGCCATTAGACTTTGGAACCAAAAAATATGATGATAAGAATTGGCCTTTACAAGACATACAATGTCGGATTGCTCCCAGTTTCAAAAGATTTTCAATAGCATCACCTAAATAAGGTTCGTCTCTGATGTTCAAAGAAGTATTTTTCGTCGGTTTGGGTTGCAATGGAATTGAATTGAAATTTATTTTATAGCCGGATATGCAACTCAAGATAAATTTATCTGAGGTGACAGTGTACCAAGCTCCTTTAAAGTGTTTTAATCGTCCTGCGATTGAACTTGCCTTATTTATTTCTGAGTCGCGTTGTTCGACTGTGGGATTGATGATCGACTCTGTGATTGCTGGTGACTTACAGAGCGATTCCTCTCGTTGAACCTGCTCTGATACGGGGTTCTTTGGAACGTCTTCCGAATGTAGCCCACCTGTGAATAATTTGTTGCTTTCACAGGCGGGCCCTTCATGTTTAACGCTGTTGAAGGGCGATTAAAAGGTCTCTTCTCACTTGACTGGAATTTTAAGGAAAGTCCTGCCTTTTCGACGGATTTTGCTGTTTTTATCCTTTGTGATAAATTGACTCCAAAAAGGTATTCGTCAGTTTCCGTTTTTTCCAGAATTGCCTTAGCTTTCTTATCCACTCCTGGATAAACAAAAGCTTTTCTGGCTTTAGTGAGTTGTCTGAATAACTCACACATTAATCTTCCAGAATCGAACAGGGCAGTTAACAGTTCCTTCTTCATGGATACTTCACTCTTCTCATTGAAGATTAGGTCTATACTTTTCCCTAGAGAAGATAGAGCGGCACTGCAAAAATCTTGATCTAATGCAAGATATTTATCCCGCCTTTTCACAGTGTCGTTAACTGTGGACTCAATTTCCGGGTTTAATTTAGGTGTCGCAGTGGGACAATTTCCTTTCTGTGGATACTTCTTCAAAAGAGAAGTTCTGGTTTCCTTGTTCAATCCTGTCTTAAGCACCGCTTCCCATGCAACCACTAACTTCGGATGGAATTTGAATTCCATCTCGTTATTTAATAATTTTTCACAGCCTAATATCTCTAGAACCTCCTCATCCAGCTCGGCACAGGCATCGTCCTCTGCCGATTTTGTCTCATCCAGATTTATTGAACTGTTGTCATTTTCTTTAAAAGCCCTTCCCTCGTCATCACTGAGGAGATTAACCTCGGAATCGGAGGATTTAGAAACAGAGGATTTATCTGGAAGAGCCGGAGATCTGTGTTATACACGCTGTCAGAAAAAAAGACTGACGCATATTCGTATTAGTTACGATGTATAACCAGTCGGTTTGTACGGTATGTCTCGTAAGAGATCACCGCCACGTAAAAAAGGATCGTCTCCCTTAAGAAGACGCCAATTTGGACATTGTTTCCATAGAATATACCTGAAGTTTCTGGGACTCTGTCTCTTTGATGAATGGCGTTGACCATCGACGAAGATACAACCTTCCGTTTATTAAAAAGCGTTTTGCGTAATTTCTCCAATTTCCTTTCCAACTTTTCTAACGAAGGAGAACGACTCCTTTTCCTTGACTTTTTCCCCATACTTTATACTTGGTAAAACAGCCAAAATAAAATAAGATTGAGAGAGTTGAAAAATCGTGTGGCTTCTCGTCACGCACAAAAAACGTTATGACATGAAATGCGGATAGGAGGACAGATATCAATAAGATGAACGTAGTGTCTGTGTTCTTTTTTTTGGGCTGAACGTTGTGGTGATTCGTAGCGAACTAAGCGGTACTACCTAGTGTTCTATACTGATCTCGAGAACGAGACCGTGAAGCATAATTTACAATTTGAAGGAATGCTAGCTATTGGTAATCAGTACTTGCTTAGACTTGACAGTCAGGATACATCAAAACTAGGCTGCGAATGAGAGAGCCTGTAGCTTATCGAATATAACTTGTAAAGTATTACGTCAAATTATTTACAATTTCAATACATTCTAGCTATTGGTAATTTCTCTTTTGCTAATTTCAGTCACTGTTTGATTTAATGCTTTACAGTTATAGTATTACCAAGCGATATGCTCATACACAGTCTAATTTACTGTAGTTGTATTTTCACTGTCAAGTTTGTTGCTCCAGGAACGCCTTTAGCTAAAGAACTAAAATGTTTAAGTGATTGTCTGTGCAATGCACCGAAGAATTTTCAGACTTTTAAATCAAACTAATTTCACCACATTAGATTTGCGCTCCATCAGCTAGGCACTTGACAGTCAGAAATAACTTCTAAAGTGTTAAGTCAAATAATTTAAAATTTCAATACATTCTAACTATTGGGAATCTCTCTTTTGCTACTCTGAGTCATTGTTTGACTTAACGCTTTATAATCATAATATATAAACCAAGCAGAATGCTCATACGCAGTCTAATTTAGTTGTATCTTGACAGTCAAGTTCATCGCTCAAGGAACACTTCAGCTAAAGAACTAAAATGATGTAACCAAGCAATAATTATCAATCATGTGTCATTTGGCGACATACTAGCTATTGGTAATCTCTGCTTGTTTAGCAAATTTTATTACTTTAGATTGTGCGCTCCCTGAGCTACGCATTTGGCTGTCAAGATACACCAATGTTAGAGTGCGTATGACGGTATACCTTATCTAATTTGCAATTTAAATGCATTCTAGCTATTGGTAATTTTTCTTTTGCTAATGTGAATTTGTCAAGTGCAAGTTATATTATCTAGGGAATCTATATTCTTACATTGAGCTCAATTTCTTAGATCTCCTCCTATGTGCATGATTAAGTTATAAATACATTGTAACATTAAAGTTACATTATGACATACACATGCACATAGGTGATGGTGCATATTTGAACAGAAATGGCACTTGACATTTTAATAAAATTCTACTTTTAAATTTATTAATTAAACAATTGATAAATACTTAGAAATTTTATTGTCTTTATTGTTAAGCATTAACTAACAAAAAGGCATGAAATCCGCCCAAAAACATCAAAATGTAAGAAAATGCGCCAAGAAGCAGTTGGATTTCACCACAAAATTGAAATATAACAAAAAAGATAATAGACATCATACAAGAGAACCAAGTGTTCATTCAAAGATACCTTGATTTAACTCGCATTAACAATTAACGATAAATTAACAATAAATTAGCGATTAAGAATAAAAAAAACTTGGCGTGTGCGCGCTTCATTCGAGGCACTTGCTCTGGTAATATTGCTAAAAAACTTTTAAAGAAAGTAAATTCTAATAAAGTCAGTTGTAGGTTTGAATCAGTTTCCCATTACCTTTTTACCCCGCAATGAAGCACGCACATGCCAAGTTTTTTTTATTCTGAATCGCTAATTTATTGTTAATTTATCGTTAATTGTTAATGCGAGTTAAATCGAGGTATCTTTGAATGAACACTTGGTTTTCTTGTATGATATCTATTATCTTTTTTGTTATATTTCAATTTTGTGGGGAAATCCAACTGCTACTTGGCATATTTTCTTACATTTTGATGTTTTTGGGCGGATTCTAGTTTCTCCGATATGTGATAGAAGAACCAAGAACTATGCAAAAAAAGAAGTTATCTAGATTGCCTCAAAGAACTTCACTGTGGAGTACTGTTGCACGAAATTTCAATTCAAAACCATGTTCAAAGACCTGTAACATTCTGTGTAACAGTCCCTCATAAATGATTGTTCTGGAACGAAGAGTCTTGTTATAGTCTGCTGTCAAATAGATAGTAGAGTCTTCATATAATACATAATATGAATTTATATATAATATGAATTCTGTACTTTACTGACAAGTTCTCTGAAACAATGTAAACGAGCTCTTTTTTTGCATAGTTCCTGGTCTTTCTATCATATATCACAAATTCTAAAAAGGATCATGTATGAAATCGCTCTATAAATTCCTAAGAAGCAAATATATAAAAAATGATGTCCTTGTTTCAAAATAATATGCATAACTACGCCTGCTTCTAGTTCATACTATACTTTATGGAATATATGTTATTATTAAAAATAGGAAAGAGGTGGGTGGGGCGCCTAATTGATATGTTGAGCCTATATGATATATTGATTATCGTCGTGGTTCGTAAAGGTGGTTTGTGTTCCCGTAGTATGACGACCCGACAGTGCCTACGGCGTCGTAATCTAAATTACGCCGACCTCCGCGGCCCCTTCCTCGGCCCCAATTGCGGCCCGCGCCATGGTCCGCGCCATAGTCCCAGTTTTCACCGCGGCGCCTCTCCCATCGCGAGTTGCCGCCCCGTCCAAAAAAGGACGCCCTGAGGAGGCGTTGAAGCCGTCGTAACTAAAATATTCAGAAAAAATCATTTTTATACCTTGAAGTATGCGATTGAAAGGAAATGAAACAATGCAATTGATATGTGTTTATTTACTTCATTGTGGCGAACCCTGTAAACAGGATCATTATCCTCCTCCTCGTCCACCTGTACCCCATCGCGGGGTGGCACGTACGACGGCATGTATCGTGCCATACCGCGGGGTGAGCGCCTAGATGGCGGTGAGTGCGGTCGGCCTGGCTCAGGTGAACGACTACGCCGTGGCTCGGGTGAGCGCGGTTGCCGGGGTGGCGGCGAGCGCGATCCCCGAGGCGCTCCCTCCCTGCTCTCCAATTGCCGTCTGCGCTCGGCAAAAAATTCTCGTAGATCCATCTAAATTTGAAAAGAAACAAACAATATCAGTTTATATTCTTTCATTTCACGTTTATCATGCATTGACGAAGCGCGTCCTTTGTACGCGTAGGCATGCCTATTGCAGTTTCGCATCTTTTATCCTGACAACGAAAAAAGATGTGGCGTGCACATAAAGAAACGAACCCGAAAAACTAGCAGTCAAAGAACTGACATTTAGGATTGCACTCGCAAGACTTTTGGGACGTTTGCTATGAAAACCATGCAAGACTTTTGTTGAATAATCATATTTCATTCATTATTCTTCTCATGTGAAGCCTTCGCTGTGAACCTGCTCATCCTCTCCTCTGACATAACCCCACCTGTCAATCCAAGCCCAGTTCACAGTGTCCCAACCTCACCTGACGGTCGAATCGATAGAGATCGATGTCTGATCAGCCTAGGTGTGCGCTACATGCACACCCTGGCAACCATCTCACGAACTGTTCTATCTGCTCGTCATCTCTCAGGCGCTGATAACCCTCTCGCCTCGGAGACGTCGAACAGTAAGCAGCTCAGATCTAATCACCCGTCCGCATCATATCATTTTCTCAAGCCTATTGGCTCATATGGATCACTCACCTGATCCACGCTTGCATGCTCTGTTCATTGCATTAGTGCAATTCATATGAGGATTTGTAGCCGGGCCACGCAAGTGGCCCTTTGTGCATCAACGGCGCAAAACTCTGCTCATGTAGGAGCTAACCCCTCCTACAATATCTATGAACCGTACTCAGTCCTTCTCACCCTGTGTGTCCAGTCCCTCTAAGGGACTTCCAGTGCATCACCAGACACACATTGACCAGTTCAGTCCTGTTCATTCCTTGACCATGGTCAGGAAACCGTTGTAGTTTTGACTCACCTATCGATCGCATCGATCGATAAGCGCATGCATCGACTTTTGTATATACCCATGTACATAATTGTAAATCGCACACGGCACTGCGGATGTCACCGGACATCCCCACATGAATAAACCAGAACATCTATTTATTTTAATAATACAGTCCACTTTCATTTTATGACCATTTCCACCTTACTCAACCATAATTCAACAACTTTCTACCGTACTGACTAAAAGATGCATTGGATTTCTGTCGTCCGTCAATTTGTTACATTCTGTCGTTATAGGGCTGGCAAGTTTTAGTACACGACAGATACGAAAATGATGCATGAATTTCAATCGTATGCCGGAAATTTGCTGGATGGTGTAAAACACCATTGATCTCTATGTATTCTTAGACCATGTAACAAAGAAATGTATGACAGAAATTGTACAAATAATGCAAAAACGGGATTAGGTAGGTGCACGAAGAAGCTGTCAAGATTTGACGAAAGCTTCTTTAGATCCAGTCAGACAAGAAAATCAAAGTTGCATGCCCCGAGAAGTGAAGAAAAATAGAAAATTTGGTAAGGGTAAGGGTACTTACGATGTTTCTCCTTCGGCAGTCGAAATTTCTCTGAAGCTCGGGTCCCACTTACATAAAGGGTCTGACCGAAGCAGAACGTCACGCCACGAATTAGCGGCACGTGTCAACCGAACAGGGCTTAGTGCGCGAAGCATTGAGGCGAACTTTGTGCCCCGAAGCAGTAGATGAAGAATCACAAGAAAAAGCACACGAAAGTTGATAATATGAAGTACTTGTGCACTGAATAATGCAACTGTTTCTCACGCACGCTTTTATGCAGCCAGAGGATATCAGATATATGCAATTTTATATATGTAGTACATGCGCGCACTGTTTTAGTGTTTGAATAGAGCGGGCACGAATGCATGAGACTGCGCGCTTTCGATGCCATTCTCGTCCCACTATTCACGATCTGAAAGATCTGTATCCGATGTCGTGACTGCGTCGGTTCATCAGTTCATTGTTTTCTACGTTTCGTTGAACACGTGCGATACACTGCGACTTCTAATAAATACGAAAGTTATATACTGAGCAAGGAGAACAGTATTGAGACTAGCGTATTTATTTTGCGATACGTTTTGTAACTCGCATAGTTGTGCGTTACGTTTTGCGGGTATCGATGAAACTGAAAGGTCAACAATTCGGGCGAAATGGAAGAAGAAAGAGAAGAAAACAATGAGGATGTTTCAAACAACCAGTGGAATATGAAAGGAAGTGCGAAAAGCCGCGTCCGACGTCTAAGTACGAAACGCAGGTCCTTGCGTAAAGGCTGGCGACAAAGGTAAGTTTCACCGTTCCCTGTTACACCCAATTTCCTCTTCCAAGACGATAGTACTCCTTGTGCACCATGGAAAAGTTGCGACGCACTTTTCTTTCTGTATCGATAGAATCTACAACGACAGATTGCATATATAGTATATCTTGTATGATGAATAGTATTTGCCAAGTTTCGTTGAATTTCAACATTTAGTCTTTGGATTGTTCGGATTTTCCTATTTCATAATTTCTTATTTTGAAAAATGGCAGTTCGCATCGATGATATTGTCGATGGTAATCGTTTTTCCAAAGTTACATTGTTACATTTCCAAGGATGGACCTGCCATCATTATGCTTCTCTCCTTTACGCACTCGTCCAGTTTCTTTACCCTTGTCCCTCGTTCTCGCTCTAGTGACGGTTCGTTCACCCTCTCTTTCTTTCTCTTCCCTGATACCGTGTTGCCTGTTGAACTCCTGGCCATTTCTTTAGAAGTTGACGCAAAATAATCAGTCCGACAATTGTTTGGTCAAACATCATTGGTGGTATTAGAAGTAGTTCCCTTTTTCTTGCGTCCCCGTGTTTTCGCCGGAAAAGTTGCCCACATTTTTGATCATGCGGCGGCATAAAACGGAAAGCAGGAAATCTCTCCCGCAGACGCAAGCATGGTCCAGTGTGTTCGGAACCTTCCCAACTCGTTTGTTTGTCTGTATAGCTGTTTCACTAAGAGTGGCATGTTATACCTTTCGCATTTCGCAATATCAACATCCCGCAGTATCTCAAAAAGTCGTGTTCCAATTGTATTTACTACGACCGTCCGCATTTTTCTATAGAAGCAAATATGAGGAAATATTTTTTCGTAGCTTCCAACGGATGGTCAAATTGTTGTTCCGTACAGTTTTCATGGATATCGGATACGCCGTTCATTACACGAAATGAAGATTTCTGGTTTCTGCAGAAATAGGTGAAACTGTATCACAGCTCCAACATACCTCGGCGGTTTCATAAACTCTTGTCTTTTACGAATAATATGACGATTTACGTGGAATAGTCCGCACATGAATTTCGTGTTTTTTTGTATTGTCGCGGGAATAATTACATTGTTCCAATAACTGTTTTGAAATAGTAACTCGACTTTGAATTGTTAGACAAGAAAATCTGGTTTTTGGGCCAAATGCCGCGCTTATCCCGCTTATTAGCAGATAACCTTCTTTCTTCCTCCCTTCATGCCCAGATCCAATAGGTACCGAATTTCTTGCCTCAAGACGAATGACAATGCAACATCAAGGTGCTCGTCTCTTTCGGCTTGTCAAAAGTCAATCAGTACCCGACCCTATTGACTATCGCCGAATCGGTGAAGACCATCGGTGAAAAAAAGCTAACGCCTGGGCACCAAGTGTGCACTCGACGCTCGGATCTCTCAGCCGCGACCAGTCCCCATCCCCCGTCATAAATCTATCACCGGACCGATTTTCTGATTGTTGCTTAGTCAAGTACGAGCCTCTCTAAAGTGTATTGCCGCTAGCGTTATTGCTTCTCGCATCCACCGACCGTTGAGCGGTTTATTGAAAAACGATTATGGGAAATATTCAGAAATCTTGGTAGTCGAATGGAGAGAGACAACGGAATTCGTATGTCAGTCTGATTACCCGATTCGGAAACATACCGATTTTCCTGCGCATTCTGTTCGTGAAAGCAATGAGGAAACACAAGTAAGAAAACGGTGCGTTGCAAAATACAGAGGTGCTTGCAAGTTCCTCTTTATAAAGGTTCGAGAAAAAGTGCCTCGATTGCAGTCGAGGCTTTATGACGTTCTGCATGTTCGAGGAATTACCCGAAAAGGGAGAGGTATGCGCGATAGTGGCATATCATTTCTTGCTCCCGGTATATACATATTGAGATGTTTCGAATTCAATTCAACACTCTATCCGATATAGGAATCTCGATGAGAATGCAATCTTACAAAATGAATCGGTAAAAGATTCAAAATTATCAACATTGCTTTGCCAAACTATTTTGGCAAGTTTTGTACGGCTGTTGCTCTCACATTTGGAAAAAAAGAAGCTATTCAAATTGGATAACAAGGGTCCGTATTGTTAGGATCATGACGTATCTGCAATGACGACGAAACTTTGCGTTCATTGCACCATATACCGATATACCTTTCAGCAACAGTCTTCCCGTTCCCTCCCGCCCCCCTCCCCCTCCCTCTCCCTCGTGAGTAGAACGCCTACACATTTTTGTGCTCCTACTTCTTGAACATATTTCTGCCTTCTCTGCCCTGTGGGGCCTGTTCCAGCTACCTTATCGGATTCTCGATCGACCTGCTTTCTTTCAGGCCTATAAACCTTTATCAGCTCTACTTAAGCCGACGAGAATTCGACTCATTTTTTGTGTGGCAAATACTGACAGAATTTCTAACCCCCATCTTTGGTGGCCGAAATTTCTGTTAATATCGGCGAATTTTGAATTCACTGACGGCACGCCTCGCCTTGTGCGCCCTCTTGCCTGCTGACATCTTCACGGCTGCCAACTCCGCCACCACGCAACAAGGGGACCAAGCTGGGGACTGATGTATGCCCTCGGTGCAAGGGATTCTTTCATCCGAGCTGCTTGAAGCTCCACACTGAACGGGGCTGCAAGGAGGTTCCCCTGCTTCCCTTCACTGTGCCAGCATCACCTGCTGCCACGCCGCAACCCAGCACCGCCTCTCTTCCTGGACCCTCTCTACTGGCAGCTACGGCGTCCGCATGTTGATGTTAATACCTCAATTCTTGAGGCTATTAACCATCTCACCAACACGCTGACCTGCTATGTCAGAGCAACGGGTCCAAATGGCAGAGCTCAAGGCCTGTGTCAAGAAGCTCTCTTCTACCTCGGCGCACCACACTGACACGCTCAAGAAGCTGGACAAACGGACTGCTGCTCTTGAAGTCAAAACGAACACCTGTGCCGCGCAGTCTCAGGTTGGCAGCCTTGCTGCGTGCCGAGGTTGAGCAGGTGGGTATACATCGGAACGCCTTAACCTCTCCTGGGGCGCGATTGTGGTTCTGGCGCTATCGATAGCGCCGGTCGCTATCTCCGAGTTAGCGCTAGTAGGCGCAAAGGTAGCGCTTCGAGCGAGTCTGGATCGCTAGCCATGGGCGCTAAGTAGCGCCGGGTCGCTAAGTTGGGGCACTATCTGCGGCTGGAATTAGCGCCGATACCGAGGCCCGCGCTACCGAGTTAGCGACCCATTCAGCCATATGGAGGGGGAAATCGGACAAGAAATTACGGCGGGAAACTGCTGTGAGAGAGCTGTGGCGGCCATTTTTAAAGCATCGCCACTCAGTCTTTCGCTGCACTATCGAGCTGTCCATAAAGAAATCTTTGCCCCCTTCCTTTTCCTATTCGAATTTTAGTTTTATCCTGCAATATTGTCACAATTAGCACAATAGTCAGGAAGATCTAAAAAAACTCTTTTTCCTGAATAGTTTTCGATCGACCAAAACTTCTTTTTAGGTCATTCCGCGTCAACTGTTGAGGTTTATTCACACATGTTCGATGATTTTGATGAAAATTTCTGTATCTATAGTTCGCAAAGAGCCGATCCAAATGCAAAAATCCGTTGCTCGCTAACACCATTTTTTTTTGAGTTACAAGGATTCAAAGTTTTGGGTCAATTTTTTTTCAATAATTTATATCTCGGTAAATATTACAGATAGCCATATCGTTCAGACGCCAAAATGAAGAAACGGAATTGAAGTTTGATAAGAAAAATACTCCATTGAGAAATACTCGTTTGGAACAAATGTTAATGATAAAAGTTTATAACAAATGCTTGCCGTTTCCAAAGGGGATCATCGATTTTGATAAAAAAAATTGCTAACCGTTGCTCTAAGTCTCTTGCAGATGTCCTCCAAAGGGTTTTCGGAAACACGACTTGGGGACCGAGTTATAAATTTTTATTGCCGGGCGCGCCCGGTCAATCTACCGGCGGTGCGTGCCACGCTTGACTGGCGCGCGGATGTTAGACTCGGCGCTCGGGGTACGTACATTCAAAATGGCCATACCTGTTCAGTTCCTTACAGCATACCTGCCAAAAGACAATATGTGAACTTGTGGTACGCATCCGCATCCAGATTATGCGATTAGAAGGTGCCATAAAGCAATAAACACCGTTTCAGTATTCATCCTTTCGTAATTTATTATAGAGTCAATAACACTTTGCACCATAAAAGTTTCGTAATAATTTCGGAAATTTTGCAGCCTAATACAATCGCAGTATATTTGTTCCAACAAAAACTTGCAATTTCTAGTAGACCATTTTTCTGCATCTGGTATAAGTAAGATTTATTACTTCTCGGATGGGGCTGCGTCTCAATATAAAAACCGAAAGAATTTTTTTAATTTACGTCACCATCGGATAGATTTTGGTTGCACTGCTGAATGGCATTTTTATGCTACATTTCATGGTAAAAGTCCATGCGATGGCTTAGGTGGAACTATAAAGAGAACTGCTGCTCGCGTTAGTCTGCAAAGGCCTCTCAACAATCAAATAACGTCACCCCGTGAATTTTATGATTGGGCTACATCCAATTTTGAAACAATTTCATTTAACTTTTGTACCAACGAGGAATATAACACTGCTGACAAATTTCTTAAACACCACGCGGTTATACCATTAAATGAATCGTCACTTTTAATAAAACGGTATTCACATTTAGATAATCAACACGGTCAGGTAATTAGATTAATGCGTAACTAAAATTCTGTTATATATCGGTATTTCTAAATAATTAAATTGCATTTGGGTCCTGCAAAAGACGTTTTTAATGTGGCCTTTTGCCGGTCTCAAGCCCGGGTAACACAGAGAGGAAACGGTGTTTATTGCTTTATGGCACCTTCTAATAGCATAATCTGGATGCGGATGCGTACCACGGGTTCACATATTGTCTTTTGGCAGGTATACTGTAAGGAACTGAACAGGTATGGCCATTTTGAATGTACGTACCCCGAGCGCCGACTCGAACATCCGTGCGCTGTAAGCGGTTTCTCTGGACCTCGGTCCGCGTCGGTCCGGGTGGACGCGCCTCAACTTCGCCTAAGTCCGTCCGGGGTTCCTGGAAGGTGGAAAGGGGGAAAATGCTGGGCGCCAGGCCCCGATAAGGGCCGAATTTCTCCTGGGTCTCCCCTCGTCCTGGTTGGTGCCCTCCGCTCGTCCCCGGGCTGGACTCGGCGGCACTCGCCGGTGTCGGCCGGGCTAGCTCGTGGCCGGTAGAGTGGCGAAGGTATTTGGGTCGGGAAAGGAGGCTGAATAATCCCACGCGGATGGGTGGCAACGATGTTTATTATTGGCCGGGAAACTGGCCGGAAAATCCTAAGTCCGCGCGCTCGCGTCCGAACGTCGGCGTTCGGACCCTCGGCTTTCCCGTAGCCGCTACACAATCTATTCTCCCGGCCGGTCGCGCTTGCCGGACGCTCGCCTGCTGGAAGGCTCGGACACGCCAAAGAATCGAATAGAACTTTCAATGACCTGCAGTCGCACTGCAATCGCACAATATCGGCGGCCGATCTGCGAGCCTCGAAGCCGGAAAACCCAAAACCGTTCGCATGCAAGTTACAAAGCTAGATGGTGGCGGCCGGGCCGCTCCTGGCTTTCATACGCCTTCCAATCTAATGGCTCACGGTGTTCTTTCCGAACCGGGGACTTTGTGGCGACTTGAAGAGTCGCCCCAAGGGGTAGCCGCCTAGTGACCGGTGGTCACTCGCGCCAGGGTAGCCTCTTGTTGGAGCGTGAACGGCCGGCACCGAGATCTTTACAGGTAATAGGCAGGCGGCAATTCACTGGGCTTACCGGTATAAACTCGCTTCGCTGAATCGCTCTCTCTACACTCCTCGAATCGTCGGGTTGTGGCTCACTCTCGCACTCGGAATCCGCTCGCGTTGAAGGTCGCTCACAAAGTGAGGAGCTTCCGGTCTTACGCAAAATTCGTTTCGCGTTACGTTGCCGCCTTACGCTATCGATCTCTCGGTGCCGCCGCGCCGATCGGTCTCGATCGGTATCGAGGGCTCGCGTATCGATCCCGCGCGCTGGGATCGATCGTTTCGCTACGCTGCGCTCTCCGCCGCTGCCTTCAGCCAGCGAGAGCTAGGAGCCCCTGGTACGTCCGTCGGTCTGTCGCCGTTGCGTCGTCCGTCGTCTGTCCAGGGTCAGACCGGCCTGATCGGCACGTCAATCGGCGTATCTGCACCCTCTGTATGGCTCGCAGGTAGGACTCGTCGGGTCCATTCTCCTCGAGCTTAACTCCCGCTCCTCGATCGACTCGCTGATCTCGTCGCTATATTGGGCTCGAAACAAGATAAGGCGCATTAGTATGTATTCGCTAGGTTTGGCGGTCCCCCTTGGAGCAACGGTTATTGAGGTTAAGCGGCGAGTGCGAGGCGGCTTCGCGTGAGAGCGGGAGTTTTGGAACAGGCTACGCTGCCCCGTCACACGTAGTAACCCCCGTCCGTCGCCTCCTGTCTCCGCCATCACCCTCACTACTCTGTGCGTGTCGGGCATATCAATGCCCAATCCCTTATCGCGCACTTGGACCGTCTTGCTGCGTTTCTTGCTAGTGTCAGCTATGACATTATTGCTGTCTCGGAGTCCTGACTATCTTCCTCCATCTTAGATAGCCATTGTGCGGTACCTGGGTACTCCATACTCAGGTGCGACAGGGATGGCAGAATGAGTGGACGCGTTTGCCTCTTTATTCGCGAGTCCTTCACATTCACGGTAATCGCGTCTTCCTCCTCTTCTCTTAATCCTGGTCCTGAGTACCTCTTCGCAGAGGTGGTCATTCCCTCTGTGGGCTCCCTTCTTGTCGGGGTCGTCTATCGGCCCCCGCACGCTCCTCTTTCTCACTTCGAGCCCATGTTCGCTGACATTGTCTCGGACTACCCTAACAAGGTAGTGCTTGGCGATTGGAATGCGGACATGGGTTCCTCTTCTTTTGACTCCGGCTACCTTGGAGACCTCTTTTCTCGTCTCAATCTTTACTCTATTCCTTACTCTCCAACTTTTCACACCTCTTCTTCCTCCACCTGGCTTGACCTTGGGCTTGTGGATGATTCTTGCAAGGTTGCTTCTTTTTCTCAGAGTAGAGAGCCTAACTGCTCAAATCATGATTTTATCTCCTTAGAATATGTCTTAACTTCACGTCTTGCTCCTTTCAATGACCTTCGTCGGAGGTATGGTTCAATCGACCGTGATGCGCTACTCAATGATATCTCGCAGCTTAGCTGTGCTCGTCTTACTACGAACGCTTGTGAGAGTAGCGTGGATCTGTTGGTTGACAACCTCAACACTGGCTTGCTCCAAGTTCTGAATGAGCATGCCCCTCTTCGACCCCTGCGTGTCAGACGGCCACCTGCTCCCTGGATCACTCCTGAGATTCGTCTCGAGATGCGTTCTCGCGACTCGCTCAGGAGATCCTATATTAGAACTGGGAATCCGGACTTGCGGGTACAATATAGAGCCTGTCGTAATAGAGTTCAAGCTCTTCTGGCGCGAGCTAGATCTGCTTTTCTCTTCGACAGGTTCTCTAACCTTACTAACCCGAACGAAGTTTGGCGCGAGCTAAAATCGTTCGGTGTTCTTCCTCCCTCTCGTACTTCCGCTCCCACTCAGTTGCCTTCGGACACTCTTAATACCTTTTTCCTTTCGGCTCTCACGCCTCATCTCCACCGGCCGTCCCCGCATGTTTGTAATGACAAACATTGTCTAACTGTCCCTCTGACGATACGTCTTTCTATTTCTCTCCTGTTACTGAAGAGAGTCTTGCTCGCGCCTTACTAACTCGTCCATCTCACCCTCGGATGAACTGAGTGCGAGATATCTTTCTCTGTCTTTTCCTGCTATCTATTCTGCTGTTTTACAAATTTTCAATTCTTCTCTCCCCTTTTCTATCTTTCCTGACACCTGGCCTCGTTCTTACATCACGCCTATACCTAAGAAACCGAACGCTTCTGCTCCTGCCCATTTTCGCCCTATCTCTATTCTTCCTGAGCTCTCTAAAATCCTTGAGAGGCTGGTCCTCACTGACATTCAGAGTTTCCTCGATAGCTCTGGGAAGTTGGACCCCTCGCAACATGGTTTTGTCAAAAACCGCTCCACTCAAACCGGACGGAGGATGTCCGTCTTGCTGCTGATCAGCGGATGGTCACAATCCTGGTGTGTCCCGATTTCTCTAAGGCCTTTGACACCGTAGACCACTCTCTTCTCCTCTCTAAACTCCACTCTTTCAATCTCTCTTTTCCGGTCTTACGGTGGATCTGGTCTTACCTTTCGAATAGGGTGCAGGCAGTCAGAATCGGACGGCCTACCTCTCAATTCTCCCCGATCCATTCGGGTGTGCCGCAAGGCTCCGCCCTTGTGCCGGTTTTCTTCTCTCTCTATATCCACGATCTTAATTCTACTATTTTCTACTCCAAGGTGGTCAAATATGCGGATGATGTACAATTGTATATCTCCGCGCCTTACAAAGATCTGGAAGACGCAATTACAAGGATCAATTCTGACCTTGCCAGCGTCTCTGCCTGGTCCACCTTGAATTCTCTTAAACTAAACGTTTCCAAAACGCAGTTCTTGATGTTGGGCTCTGCTCGTGTCCTTGGCCTGCAGCGTGTTGCCGATGCCTCTCTGGTTCAGATGGACGGTATACCCATCCCGTACGGCTCTCGGGTCGTCTCGCTGGGTCTGCACATATCGCCCACTCTTGACTGGGGGGATCACACTCGGCACATCTGCAGTAAGGTCTATTGCGTGCTTGCGGGGCTCCGGCGTCACAGTGCTGCGTTTCCACGGGGCCTTAAAATCAAGCTCGTATCCTCCCTCATTCTGCCATACCTGGACTACTGCCTGGCTTTTCTGGGCATTTGTGCGACTTTAGACCTAAGGATCCAGCGTGCCTCGTGATGCGCACATTACGCCTTTCTATCTGCGTCTCCAATGGCTTAAGGTCTGCGAAAGGTGCCTCCTGTTTTTGGGGGTTAGCCTGTTCAGGGCTACGACGGCTAAGCCTCCTCCCATTTTGCGGGACTTCATCACGCTAAGAGTGGAGGGCTCGACCGGGTATCCCTCTCGGCAGAGAGGGACCCTTCTCACTGTCCCGGTACACCGTACTCCGTTTTGGGGGGCTTCGTACGCTGTACGTGGGCCCCAATTTTGGAATTCACTGCCTGCGAATATCCGGGAGTGCGACAGTGTGGCTTCCTTCAAGAGGGCACTGACGGCCCACTTGCTTGCCTCTTACAGCTAGGCTTAATTTTGTGGTCCTTACTTCGTATCTCCATTTTTCTTAGGCGACCTTTTGGGGGTTTTGGGGTTTTTCCTTTTCTTGGGGGGTTTCCCTCCTGCAGACATTTCCATTCCTTTGGCTGCGTGCGTGCGTTCTTTTTCTGAGCTTTGTTTGCGTGTGCTCTCTTCTCAGGAGGACAGACAGCCAACCGAGGGACGACGGAGAGACGGCGCTGGATGCCCGTCGCTCCTGATGTTCGACATGATCAGCTCGACGGATTGTCCAAGTTGGTCGATAGATGAGGTCGAAGTCGGTCCTATCGCACGGGATCGATTTCGACACCGTCTAACGGATGGAGCCACGGGAGGATTCAGGGGTAGCGGCACTGAGGGTGCGAGGCCGCTTAGCGAATTAGGGACTCTCTCTCGTCACTCAGATTGCGACCGTCCTAGCGACAACTACCCTTCCGAGCGCTTTCTGTGATATCGATAGTTGAGTGACGAGAGAAGAGTGTGCCGTCCCTGGGCTCCCTTGCTCCCCGCCCCTCTCCTATTACATCTGGCCAGCCGGGCCAACATTCGCGTTTCCCACCGAGCTTTCTCTCGCGCTTGAGTTTTCCACCTTCTCTGGGCTGCATATTATTATAAATTTGATCTCAATCTCGGGGCCTGACGCCCTTCTAAGCACCCAGAGGGCTCGGGATTCAGAGAGGACGCTCGGTCGAAGTTTCCCCGCTTTCCCGGCTAGCCGACAAGAACGGCGAACTCAGGAAAGCGGTGGCAACACTTCGACAGACAACTCGATACTCTGATTGGCTTATTTAATACAGTATCAGGAGATTCGGTAGAGTCTCGCGCCAAGTAGTAGTTATATATACGGCGCACGACTACCGAGGATACTTATCCCGAAGTGTAGCGGTTATCGTCTGCTACAAAACTTTCACTTCGATTTATGGAAAAGTTACAGCTCCAAGGATTTATTTCTGAATTTTTTATTTTTTCGTTGATTTTTCTGAATCGAATGAGCCAAGAATCAAGCGAATCGGTTCAGTCGTTCAGGAGATATGAATTTTACCTCCTTATTTTTCTCGTAGTAAAGACAAGGCGGATTAAGAGTCATGGGATTCATGCAGAATTCCTAAAAATGTAACTTTCACTTTTTTCATACGGGATGGCAGCAATCCGAAATGCTGCGGGCTGCGGAGATAATATGGCTGTGTCCTGTTTACGTTACCGACACATTGGTTAAGCCGGTTATGCCATGGCTGGTTATATGACACAGTCCGATTTTTCCGATTTTATTTTTATTATTTGTTTTTCAGGTTCAATTCTTTATTTAGTTAATAAAAGAGCATACTATCCTCGCCCCTGTATTTGGTAAACGAGTGCTCATTATCAATAGCTAAAATTCTCAAGTGTCTAGCATATGAATCTTTTAACCAATAATTAGTTAGCAATTATTTACAATTTAAGGGAATGCTAGCTATTGGTAATCAGTAGTTGCTTACGTAGACTAATTTCAGCACTTTAGGTTTGCACTGTCAGCTAGGCACTTGATAGTCAGGAAACATAAAAAAACTAGACTGAGAATGAGAGAGCTTGCATATATAGCTTATTAAATATAACTTGTAAAGTATTAAGTCAAATCATTTACAATTTCAGTAGAATCTGGCTATTGATAATCTCTCCTTTGCTAATCCGAATGATTGTTTGATTTAACGTTTTAGTGTTATAATATTAACCAAGCGATATGCTCATACGCAGTCTAATTTGTATCTTGACTGTCAAGTTCATTGTTCAAGGAACGCTTCAGCTAAAGAACTAAAATGATGTAAGCAAGTACTAATTACCAATCACATGTCATTTAGGGATATAGTAGCTATTGGTAATCAGTACTTGTTTAGCAAATTTCATTACTTTAGATTGTGTGCTCCGTGACCTATGCATTTGGTACTGAAGATATACCAAAGTTAAAGTGTGTATGAGGCTTATCTGATCCGCAATTTAAATGCATCCTAGCTATTGGGAATCAGTAAACAGGTGCTAATTATTACCAATTACTAGCATGCTTCTAACTTCCACCAGACTAAAGTTAACATTAATTGGTACACAATATGGTAATAAATAAATATTTATTCAAATATTTAACATACAAATTGAGTTGATATAAAATCATATGTAATGTAATTTCATTGACTCCCCTTAGGGTTACAATATTTTCCGCCTCTTATCCTTAACCTAATCGCTCCGTACTTCCTACTTCGCCACCTTATCTCAACGCCTCTCTCTCTCTCTCTCGCTCTGTGCGCCGCTTTTCCTCATTCCGGTGCCTCGCCTCTAACTTTCGCCAGTGCCATTCGCGCTCTCTCTCTCCCTTTCATCCGTCCATCCATCTCCATTCATCCTGTTTGGACTTCCGCTTCCGCTGCACTCTCTCTCCCTTCTTTCTTCCCTTCTCTCCTCTTCCCCCCGCCACGTTTTTATTTTTCTTAACCATTCTTCTCCTTGCCCTTCATCCCCTAATACCTCTCTTACCGCATCTTACCAACCCCATTCCCACCCCCATCCGGTACATACTTCCCAAACGTGGTCCCAAGTCTCCCTCCCCTCTCCACACACCCTGCACTCCCTATCCTACTCCTCCATCCAGTACTTGCCTCCCTTCATTCCGTTCCCCAGCCTGAATTTCGCAAACTCTCTTCCACCTGCTTTCCCACCACCCTTTCTATAAGTACCCAGGTATTCCCTTTTTCTTTACCATCCCGTACCACTTGTTGTACCTTGCTCCCCTTATTTTTTCCCACCTCTCCTCCTCCTGCTTTTTCCTCCCTTCTCAGGTCCTCCCCTACGTCCCTTAACCTTTCCACCTCCTCCACCCCCCACCCATTCGCCTTATAGTACTACTCTGCTCTCTCCTCCTCCCACTGTCCCACAGACCCAGGATTTCTTGGGTTACTGTGGCTGTCTTCGGGTCTCAGCGTATCTAACGCGGTCGCTGCCATATTGCAGCCACAGCTGGATAGTGTCCTGCACCTCGTATATGGTGATAGGACCAGAACTTATCATGGTTTCTGAAAAGAAAATATAATTACGATATATTGAACTGATCGAAATGCAGGGACATCAAGAATCATATGCATACGTATCAACAGGTCGATGAACTTCATCTCCTTTATCCGGATAGTTTTCTTCTGTCCGGACCATGATAATCTGCAGGCCAATACGTCCGTTAGGACCATGCCCAACACCTGCCGGCAATGCTTTTTCGGATTCTTCCCGCCGACGTTCTTATCATTTTTTTCTAAAAACCAATACAATGTGTCTTGCATTATTGGTGGGAGTTGAGCACAATTAAGATAACATAGAAAAATAGACAATTCAATTGCCATATTAAAATCAAATCTCTTAGTTAAATAAATTGCAAAGGGAGAACCATTGTTGAGAAAGGTTGACAACCGTTGTTGGAAAGTAATGTATTTGACTTTTTTTATGAAATATAATTAATTAAGTGCACAAAATACTTACATATTGCCCCTGGGCAGCCCTGTCATTGGCCAAAAGATTATTCAGATGATTAAGAGCCTCGACTGTGTGGCTGGGGAATTGAAAATGAATTTCCTCTCCTTCTGCCACATGTCTATCCTGCGAATCCGATGTCGCATG
This sequence comes from Ectemnius cavifrons, assembly GCA_964023945.1. Taxonomy (NCBI): domain Eukaryota; kingdom Metazoa; phylum Arthropoda; class Insecta; order Hymenoptera; family Crabronidae; genus Ectemnius; species Ectemnius cavifrons. Next base: position 2,136,618 of record OZ030388.1, read on the forward strand.
CATTAACAGCATGTTTACCCTTCTATTTAATGTATCTAATGCTGCTAACATTTGTGTGATACTTTGCTTCATATCTGCAATGCTTTCCGCTGTGCTGCTACAATTGTCTGTTAACAGAAATGTAACATTAATCACCTGAGCTGCCAAAACTAATTGTAATGAAAATTCTTGCTTAGACAATAAATTATTGAAATGAAGAGTGAATAATGTAATTCAATCCTAGAAGACAATACTTACTACAATATTGTTTGGGGGCACCCGGAGCATTGTTGGTGTGCTGCTGCCGCCGGTGCTCGCTTTCTACAGGTGTGCCTATTTGAGAAAATATTACAATTAATGAACTTTAAATGTATACTAATAATTTGGCTTATACATATAATATCAACTCTGTAATATAGGAAAACTTACTGTTTGCAGCGATGCCCGGCATCGCAGACGGTAACCCCGCACGAGAAGTGGAGGGTTGATTCCACCCTTCGTCTTCACCATGGAAATCTATAGAAAACATGCAATGGTTTGAATACACATATTACATTTCCAAACACGGCAAAAATATCAATTTTTCCGAAATTTACCGTTCACATGTTCGGCCGCTGGTTGCACCCGCCTTTCTCCTCTCAGGGTTTTAATGTCTTGCGGTGGTATATCTACAATCAAAACGTTACAATTCGTAAACTTAAGCTGCATACAATGGTTGCATATCATTGAATTAAATATTTTTAATGGGTGCAGCAAAACTTACTTGTAATTTCGACCCTCGCGATTTTTGGTCGCGAAGGTGATTTGATTATATCGGGACTATTGTCGTAGTCCTGCAGGACCTCCAGGTTTTCTGAAAAAATCATATATTCCGAACAAAACGTTAGGTAATAAAGCATAGCTAATCCGTCCAAAAACATTAAACTGTAAAAAAATGCGCCAAGTAGCAGTTTGATTTTCCCACAAAATTGAAATATAACAAAAAAGATAATAGATATCATACAAGAAAGCCAAGTTTTCATTCAAAGATACCTCGATTTAATTCGCATTAGCAGTTAATAATAAATTAACAATAAATTAGCGATTAACAATAAAAAAAACTTGGCGTGTGCGCCCTTCATTCGAGGCACTTGCTCTGGTAATATTGCTAAAAAAACTTTTAAAGAAATTAAATTCTGGTAAAGTCAGTTTTGGGTTTGAATCAGTTTCCCATTGTCTTTTTACCTCGCAATGAAGCGCGCACACACCAAGTTTTTTTTATTGTTAATCGCTAATTTATTGTTAATTTATTGTTAATTGCTGATGCGAGTTAAATCGAGGTATCTTGGAATGAAAGCTTGGCTTTCTTGTATGATATCTATTTTTTTTTGTTATATTTCATTATATATTATATTTGTTATATTTTTGTGGGGAAATCCAACTGCTACTTGACGAATTTTTTGCAGTTTAATGTTTTTCGACGGATTTCATGCCTTTTTGTTAGTTAATGCTTAAGAATAAAGGCAATAAAAATTCTAAGTATTTATCAATGGTTTAATTAATAAATATAAAAGTAAAATTTTATTCAAATGTCAAGTGCCATTTCTGTTCAAATATGCACCATCACCTATGTGCATGTTTATGTTATAATGTAACTTTAATGTTACAATGTATTTATAACTTAATCATGCACATAGGAGGAGATCTAAGAAATTGAGCTGAATGTGAGAATATAGATTCCTCAGATAATATACTTTGCTCTTGACAAATTCACATTAGCAAAAGAAAAATTACCAATAGCTAGGATGCATTTAAATTGCAAATTAGATAAGCTATACCCTCATACGCACTCTAACATTGGTGTATCTTGACAGCCAAATGCGTACCTCAGGGAGCGCATAATCTAATGTAATAAAATTTGTTAAATAAGTACTGATTACCAATAGCTAGTATGTCGCTAAATGACACATGATTGATAATTATTGCTTGCTTAATTCATTTTATTCTTTAGCTGAAGTGTTCCTTGAGCGATGAACTTGACAGTCATGATCATGATACAACTAAATTAGATTGCCTATGAGCATTCTGCTTGGTTTATATATTATAATTCTAAGGCGTTAAATCAAATAATGATTCAGAGTAGCAAAAGAGAGATTCCCAATAGCTATAATATATTGAAATTTTAAATGATTGGACTTAACACCTCGAGGTGCCCTCGTGGGATCTTTTATTACTCTTTTCCTTATTATGCTTATTTGAAACAAGGTTGACCAAACAGGAATTTAGTAATGATGACACAAATGATTTCTTAATGAAAACTAGAATAATGTTCAATATATTCTGAATGAACAAATAATACAAACACAAAAATATACAATGAGAGTTTCTGTGGTTTTGAGATGTTGTTACAAAATTATAGGAGTTCGTTTTACGATACGATTTGAACGGGGGAGAAACTAACGAAAGAACTGTGACTTGCCTAACGATCGCGATGAGACACGATGTACGTACGGTAATTGTATCTGCTTCGAAGGAGACTAGTGCTCGATCTACTACGGTGTTCTTCGCTGGTCCGATTGACAGAGCTTCGCCGTCGATGAGAGTTCGGAACTGATTCCCCCGCTTTCCATTAGAATTTAGGGCTTAAATACCCGAAAAACCCAGTGAAAAGGGGGTATGGTGGGAGTATAGGCGCCAAGGGTCTGACTACGCTTGAGGTCTAAACACTTATAGGGGAAGCAAAAGTGCACCGCTGCAGAGTTTACTAAGGGCACGCTGCGATGATCCCTTACTAGGATTGCGTTTTAAGGGCTTGAGATAAGACAAAACGAAAGAGTCGAAGTCACAGTTTTAAGGCTCGAAAAATACGCATGGGAAAACTATGTGGGAGACTAGCGAGTTAAAATTATTGAATCTACTTGTGAAATAAGGCTAAGAAAAGTAGTTCGATGAGGATGAATATGTAACACCTCCCCCCTTAGATTGAACATCGCGCAAATCGTGATGCTTCATAAAAGAAATCGGACGAATTTTCTTTTAACAGTAGGTGAGAATATGTGGCGCATGTTTGAAACGCAATGTAATGTGTAGTGAAGTGTACTTAATTGCTGAAATACAAGATATTACAATGGTTTTACAGATTATGATGGTTCGGATAGATACATTTTCGCAAACTTAAATCTACGGCTGTCTTATCTATGGTTTATGCAGATAATCATCTAGTCGAATGTGGCAGAGAAAATGCAGGATGCTATTTAGTTTCTATCAATCTCCAATTTTGTATATTATTGTTACCTGTTTAAAACGAGTGATCCTTTTCTTTCTACACGCGAGCTGCTTTCAACTTGTCAGCATGTTTTGTTAATATTTTATTTTCTGACGTTTGCAAAACTATATTATTTAAATCAGTGACATTAATGATTTTGAATGATCCAACGTAATGAGGATCAAATTTGTTAAGACGACGTTCCTTCAGAGCATAAACAAAATCTCCAGGTTTGAAATTGACAGGATTTGCACATCTATCATAATACTGTTTTCAACGACATTTGTTTTTAATTAAAGTATCTGTAGCTTCATTTCTCATAGTTTCCATTCGTTTAATCAGATTTATCAGATAGGAATCATATGTTCGTAAACTCTCTCCTTTCGGAAATGCTGATGGTAGTCTTGGTAATCTTCCAAAAATTAACTCGTATGGGGTGAAACCGGTAGCTTCGTGAACTGACGTGTTGTATGAAAATATTGCAAATGGTAATAAACTTTCCCATTCTTCGTACGAATCCATGTAATGCTTTAAATATTCTGTTAAGACAATATGACTTCTTTCTAGTGAACCATTAGTTTGTGGTCTGTAACCTGACGTTGTTACCTTTTTAATTTTGAATATTTCTGCTAATTGAATAAGGATTTTTCCAATAAAACTACTTCCTCTATCAGTAAGAATTGCTTTAGGAGTGCCATAAACTGCTATAAAATGACGAGCAAAAGCATCAGCTATTGTTTCAGCTTTGATATTTGGAATTGCTACGACCAAACAATATTTTGTGAGGTTATCTCGCATTGTAAGAATATGTTTATTTCCATTTAAAAAAAATGGTAAAGGACCAACCGTATCTAAAGATATCTTTTCAAAAGGTTCGGACGGTGTATCAGTGATAGGTATAGGTTGACGAGTTTTAATTCTGACCAACTTTTGTTCTTGACAACTAGTGCATTTACGGATGAAATTTTGTATATCAGTTTTCATTTCAGGCCAGGAATAATAAGGTCGCAAACGATTATAAGTTTTAGTGACACCTTTGTGTCGTCCTATCAAACTACTATGAGCTTCTTGAATTAACTGTTGTCTAATTTCTAGTAAAGGAACTGTAATACTTGATGTACAAATAGTAATATGAATATTTGAATTTTTGAAAACTCGTTTAATTAATTCTCCAAATTCTGCATGAGTGAAATGATCATGTCCATCTCCAACTGAGGATATTCTAATAGAGTAAATCTTTGATTGTTGTAATGCTATTTTCAATTCTTCTAAACCAGAGATAATATCTTGCTTGGTTAATTGTTCATAAAAGTATTTAGTGCCAAATATACTAAAGATCTTTCTTTTACTATGTGTAGATATAAAAACTTGACCTTTCCTTGGGTGTTGATTTTTAATCAATTCTTTATCTATATATTCCATTTCTTCTAAAGATTTCGTAATTGGAGTATTTGAATTGCAGTCTGCTGAGATAAAATAAACAAAATTAGCTTTGCGGGACAAAAGAGGAGTTGGGGAAAAGGTCATCTGGAAACCTTCCGTGTCCTCACTATCGCTATTTCTATCGGTTGAGAGGATATGTTCTTTAAAGTCAAGGAGAGTATCCGAAATTCTAGGGGATGCAATTTGAGGGTTTAAGTTATGTGAGGCAGCCTGCATCGGTACAAGGGGTTCAGGTAAAAGAACAGTCTGGTCTGTGTCATCTAAGGGTAAAGAAGTGGATCGTGAAGTGTTGGCGGAACGATTGTAAATCTCTGTGTCGTCTAGACTCTCTGGAATTTTTCAACAGATTCTAACTTTTTCGGATCTGGTCTAACGCCTTGTTCAGAAATAATGTGTCCTAAATAACCAACTTCCTTACGGAGAAATTGACATTTACTGGTTTGTAAAGTTAATCCATTTTCACGCAATCTATTCATTAATTTTCGAATTTTAATTTCATGTTCTCTCAAAGATGAAGAATAAACAACAATATCATCAAGGTATACAAACAATTCAGTTCCTTGTAATCCGGTTAAAACTTGATTCATAAGACGTTGGAAAGTAGGTGGTGCATTTTTCAAACCAAAAGGCATGCGAGCAAATTCATAATGACCAGTGGGAGTAGTAAATGCTGTTTTTGAACGATCTTGCGGATTCATTTCTATTTGATGAAAACCATTAGCTAAGTCGAACACTGAAAAATATTTAGCTCCTCCTAATCTATCTAAAATTTCGGTTATTTGTGGTAACGGGAATTTATCGCTAACTGTTTTGTTATTAAGAGCTCTGAAATCTATAACCATACGCCAACGCTTGTTACCTTGGGCATCTAGTTTCTTTGGGACTATCCATAGAGGTGAATTATAAGGAGAACTAGAAGGTTGAATTATTCCTTCTTTAAGCAAAGCCTTTACCTGATCGTCGATCTCTTTTTGATGCACTGGCGGATACCTGTACTGCCGGGTATTTATGGGTATATTGTCCGTAGTGTGAATGGAGTGTTGGAAGTTGGGTGCCTTTCCCAAATTGTCTCCAGGTAGAAAGAACCTGTCCGAGTATTCTTGCACGAGTTGTAGCACATGCTGCCTTTCTTCACTATTCATGTGGTCCATATCAAGGGTCTTTTTAATTTCCTTGATTCGTTCTTGAGGTGATATAAACTTATGTCCAGAATTCTTCATGTAATAATCTTCTTCGGATGAACTAATAATATCGTACGGATAAATTTCTTGAGGTGGTAAATCAAATCGAACATCTTGGTCACTTGTGTTAGTTGCCATTACGTGACAAGTGCCATTGTTGTTGGAAACTGCTGCTTCTTCGATATAAACATCGTCTTGAGTTTTTATTCGTGGTAAATAACCTTCGCGGAGAGTTGTGTTCGCTAACCGAACTGTAATGCACTGACTGCTTCGTGCCGGTATCAAATGTTGCTTCTTCGTAGATTGATTTTCTTCTTCCTCTGGGCTTCGATAATTTATGAACCCTATGGGTTTTGTCGGTCTATCTCTAATTACGAGAGTTTTATGGAAATGCGAAATTTCAGCCTCTTCTTGTAATAGATAAGCGCTACCGAGTAAACCACTGGCTGGCAATTGAAGATTCTTTATCACATAGAATAGACAAGGTGTCTCATTGATGTGAAGAGTTACGGTTCCCGTTGTGAGAATTGGAATAGATGCAACTCCAGTTACTTCAATTTCTTCTTTATGAATCCTTACTTCTTGTAAATTCAAAGCTTCAAACGTTATTAAATTTACGGACGCTCCTCCGTCTACTAAAAATTCTCCAAGCCCTCCTTTTAATTCCGGTACTTTTACACGAATTTTTGGAATCGGGGATTCCTTAATTACTGCTTTCTTTGGGGATTCTCTTGGAATCGTACATGTTGCTGGCGAGTTTGTTCGCTTCTGTTCACCTGATCGCCAATACGGTGAACGCGATCGAAGTTTAAATGCTGCGCATTTTTTGACTTAATATCATTGCTCGGCTGAGCGTACGAACTACCAGGCTGAGCATAGTTATTACTCATCTGGGCAAAATTTGGTTGATTCTTAAAATTATGAAAATTGCCATCGCAGCTTTTGTGCATGCAATTGCAGCACTTACAGCTCTCGTGGTTCTGATACCTGTCGACCCTTTCTGGTTGCCTTGGATGCTGTTGTTGAAACTGCTGATGGGGGAAATTTATGACACCCGGGGTCCTTGGTCTGCCACGCTCTACAGCGAAGGCGGTCGGTTTGCCGTAACCCCGTGGGTTTTCGTCCACACCAGATGTAGTCTCCGTTTGGGATCCATGGTGTCGGCTCCAGTTCGGATTAAATGGTCGCTGGTTGTTAAAGTGTCGGGGCCCGTCGTTATTTCGATAACGGTAACCATTCGAGCTCCGATTATGCTCACTCCATCCTCGAGTGATCTCCATGACCTCTTCAAACGCTTCTTCTATCTTCTTATAATTCTCGGGTTGACTCGCGACAAATACCGTTCCGGTAACCCGTATATAAATTTATCAATTACACCGCGTTCCAAAAACTTTAATGCAGCTGCTCTATGTTCCTCTTCATACTTTTGATTCACTGCCGCGCGAGCATTATGCGTTACGTGACGCGTTCTGTCTATGTAATCTTGTACACTTTCACCCGGTAGATCCGTAATCGCGTAATTTCGTCTTGAAAGGACCACAGACTTCTACCCGGGGCAAAACATTTCTTTAAATGGTGTAACAAAGCATTCATGCTTGTGAACGTCTCACCATCCACGCTCTCTCTAGCGGTACCTTTTAACTTTTTAATTACAGCGCTTAAATATTTTGTTTCTAAAGCCGACGGCAAACCATCTGCACCGTTCTCAACACATTGAACAAAATATTTAAGTTCATTTCTTTTTCCATCTAAATTAGGAATATCTTGAACAAATTGCTGAATAGTTGACTTGAGTTTCAACTCTTGCATAAGAACATTAATATCAGACTCCTGTTTAGCCATTGTAATAATGTAATTCAACTAAGCGCAAGGAGAAAAATAACTTTACTAGGCAGTTTGTGAACTGATAAAATCTGAGTATCCCACCGCTGTCACCAATTTGTTACGAGCCAGGCTTCGCGAGTCCTAAAATATGCTGTAAGATCGTGCTAAGGGCTATTTCACCTTAACCAGACTCGAGTCTTCTAGTTCCCAATCGGCCCTACGTCAATCCTGGGATGTTGCTGAGTGCTATTTCAACTCAACCGCACTCAGGTCCCTAAACTCCTTTTAACCCCTTTATACTAGTTACTTTCAATAACTCAGAACAGAACTTGGGATCGTGCTAAGGGCTATTTCACCTTAACCAGACTCAAAACTGGACCTTGTTAAATAAAAGAATGGCTAGTTGCTTCCAGTAGCTCACAACAGAGACTTGGGATCGTGCTAAGGGCTATTTCACCTTAACCAGACTCAAGACTGCTCATTGATCATGGAAGAATGCCCTAAGCTAGAGTTAAACCTTACTATGGCTCGCCGGATACACCTCGAGCGGTAAAGATGTATCCTCGTGGGATCTTTTATTATTCTTTTCCTTATTATGCTTATTTGAAACAAGGTTGACCAAACAGGAATTTAGTAATGATGACACAAATGATTTCTTAATGAAAACTAGAATAATGTTCAATATATTCTGAATGAACAAATAATACAAACACAAAAATATACAATGAGAGTTTCTGTGGTTTTGAGATGTTGTTACAAAATTATAGGAGTTCGTTTTACGATACGATTTGAACGGGGGAGAAACTAACGAAAGAACTGTGACTTGCCTAACGATCGCGATGAGACACGATGTACGTACGGTAATTGTATCTGCTTCGAAGGAGACTAGTGCTCGATCTACTACGGTGTTCTTCGCTGGTCCGATTGACAGAGCTTCGCCGTCGATGAGAGTTCGGAACTGATTCCCCCGCTTTCCATTAGAATTTAGGGCTTAAATACCCGAAAAACCCAGTGAAAAGGGGGTATGGTGGGAGTATAGGCGCCAAGGGTCTGACTACGCTTGAGGTCTAAACACTTATAGGGGAAGCAAAAGTGCACCGCTGCAGAGTTTACTAAGGGCACGCTGCGATGATCCCTTACTAGGATTGCGTTTTAAGGGCTTGAGATAAGACGGAACGAAAGAGTCGAAGTCACAGTTTTAAGGCTCGAAAAATACGCATGGGAAAACTATTTGGAAGACTAGCGAATTAAAATTATTGAATCTACTTGTGAAATAAGGCTAAGAAAAGTAGTTCGAGGAGGATGAATATGTAACACAAATTTGCACCATCACCTATGTGCATGTTTATGTCACAATGTATTTATAACTTAATCATGCACATAGGAGGAGATCTAAGAAATTGAGCTGAATGTGAGAATATAGATTCCCTAGATAATATACCTTGCACTTGACAAATTCACATTAGCAAAAGAAAAATTACTAATAGCTAGGATGCATTTAAATTGCACATTAGATAAGGTATACCGTCATACGCACTCTAACATTGGTGTATCTTGATAGCCAAATGCGTAGTTCAGGGAGCGCACAATCTAAAGTAATAAAATTTACTAAACAAGTACGGATTACCAATAGCTAGTATGTCGCCAAATGATACATGATTGGTAATTATTGCTTGGTTACATCATTTTAGTTTTTTACCTGAAGCGTTCCTTGAACAATGAACTTGACAGTCAAGATACAACTAAATTAGACTGCGTATGAGCATTCAGTGACTGAAATTAGCAAAAGAGAGATTACCAATAGCTAGAATGTATTGAAATTGTAAATAATTTGACTAACACTTTACAAGTTATATTCGATAAGCTTAGTAATCGCAAAACCGATCTTCGTATGGTGTGTAATATAAATACAAATGAGATTACAAACAGATACTCGCTCCGACCGAAATTGACTCGCGCCTCAAGACTCAAAGTCTGAAATGCATCGGAAAGTAATATTATATAAAGTAAACTATACTAGCCATCGATCAAAGTAACTTTCTCTATAACGTCGAAATTTTCAGAACATTGTAACTTACAACTAGTGCTTATAAAGATAAGTAATTGCATCCCTGAAGTTATTATGTTCCTTTGTGACAATTTTGCCTCAATAATTTTGCACACATTTTCTCTCAATATGTGTGAAATTGTTAATGTGTGTAAATTATAATAAAAAATGTTGGTGAAATACTATTTTCATATGCTGATATTTTCTTTTAAGTCTTTCTATAGCCTCAATAAACAAGCCATCGCAAAACCTATCTCAACCTACGTTTGGTGTATATTAAGTACGAATGATACTATATACAGTATCAGGAAAATAAATGAATTATTCTCGAGCCGTGCTGTTTGAAGCTAGACTCGGGAATAATGAGAACTAATTAAAGAATAATAAAAGTGACTTGGACTGGAGACGTTAGTTTCATTAAGGGGGGATGCTGAATTTCCCAACTCTCAGATTTCTCTCAGAACGCTACTTTTCCCGATACTTCGGCCCGGGACATTCGAAGCCAACTATCCTCTAGTACCACAAAATGGGCGCCAGGCATCGAAGATGCCACACAAAATCTCGAAAATCACAAAGAGAACGACAACATTGAATCTCCCAAGACGGCAGAACGTGTGCTTCGGCTAGATCAGACAAACAAGGAGAACACGTGGGTTCGACACGAATGAACAAGCCAGGATTGAGCCAATGCGAATGTTTTATTTTGACAATGAAGCAGGGCTAGAGGCCTTCGCTCGAGATGTTCTTCAGCAACCTCGGGCGAAGCACGTGGCTTAGAATAGTCGAAGTTACATTTAGATGTTCGTTAGCTCGACGCAGTTGACCGGCGCTAATAGATTTCCCAAATTCTCGATGTTTCGAATTCTACGGATTCACGATAATTGACTCTTGGCTGACTTCGTCAGCCCGCCGGAAGATCTCAGTTTATAGAATAGATCATACAGAAAAGGTTGAAAGCTAAGAATAAGATCCAGGAAGCAGATCGAAAATGGGAACTTACAGTCGCAGAGCGAAATGGCCTGAAGGGCCGAGAAACAGCGAATCTCTAGCTGGGATCTCGCCAAAAAGTCCCTCACAAAAGCTAGAGTGGAAAGGGGTTCACTTACCGCTAGTAATTATTTGTCCACGAAGCACGCCGCTAGTAAGGAGGATCGGGGGATCGCTAGTCTCTTACGTGCGTTAATACCGTAATCGCTCTTTGTTCGGTATTCGGTAGTCGCTAGTTTTCCGCTCGCTCGCCTCAACAGTCAGCACAAGAGTGCCGAATTTTGTGCGCTATTCCCTAACGCTCGTCTAGCCGCCTTTGTCCCCAAAATCGATTACTATTGGTCGCCGGATCCTACCGCGCGCGCAGGGCTCGCTGTGCCCTCGGATGGACGACGCCAGGGCCGTACGCCCAACTGTGCGCCGCGGCTCGTTGTCGAGAGCCATCGGGGCAATTCTCCCGAGCCTCGAGGCTTGGGTGAGTCGCGGCAGAGAGCAGCTCTCCTACCGTGCGACGCAGGTGCTCACCGGGCACGGCTGCTTCGGTGAGTACCTGTGTCGCATCGAGGAGCCGACGGCACAGTGCCACCACTGCGACGGGGACCGGGACACGGCGCAACATACCCTCCAGCATTGTAGGGCCTGCGGGGAGTACCGCCGTGTCCTGGTCCGGTATATTGGGAGGGACCTCTCGCTGCCGACGGTCATCCGACAGATCCTCGGCAGTGAGAGGTCGTGGAGGGCCTTCCTCGCTTTTTGCGAGGAAGTGCTCTCCCAAAAGGAGGAGGCGGAGCGGCGGCGGGAGAGGTCGGACCCATTCCGTCTGGGGAGGGCCCGTCCCTGCCGCTGCCCCGCACGGGGGGACACAGTTCCCCCCAACTAAGTTTGGCGGCCCGGACCCGCCGGTGGAGTTTCCCTGCCGGTGGGCCGGGCATGTGCCAAGGGGCCGCGAGGCGGCAGAGTGGTGGCTCTGTCGCCTCCGCAAAGCGGCCCCGCGGAGGGGCGGGACGTGTCGTGGTCGCACGTCCCGCCCAGGAGGTACTGGTAGTACGGGAGGCACGGTTCCCTCCTCCTTCGCCGTTGGCGAGGGAGTGCGGAGAGCCGTGTCTCCTCGCGGATAGTGGGGGACGCCTCCCTCTCTCGTGAAAGCGAGAGAGGCGATGGCCACTCCCACACCACGAGACGAGCCCCCCTTAGGGGGCGGCGCGGGGCGGCACCGGCTGTGTTCGACCAGAGTTCCCGGTGTCGCCCCAGTAAGCGCGGAGAATGGCCACCGCGGGGTTTTAGCCGGTAAGAGTCCGGCACTACCCCGTCGCCCCCACCAGGGTGGCGGGGTGTCCATGAGGATTTCCCCACGTAAAAAAAAAAAGGTCTGTATTACAGAGACCTGCGCGGCAGAGGGGTTTGGTCACCACACAGATGAGGGCCGACTTGAAGCGCCAGTCCCGATAGTACCTGCTGGACTCGTGGGCCAGCTGGCTCGACGAGCCGGGCATCGAGCCCAGCAGGGCAGTCCGGGTTATCCGCCCAAATCTCCAGCGCTGGGCGGATAGGGATTTCGGGGGTGTTACGTTCCGCCTGTGCCAGGTGCTCACCGGGCATGGTTGTTTCGGTGAATATCTGGCCAGAATCGGCAGGGAGGCACGGCCCGCTACCACCATTGTGGGGCCGACGCGCAGCACACGCTGGAATTCTGTCCAGCGTGGGCGGACGAGTGCGCCGTCCTGGTCGGCGCGATAGGGGAGGACGATCTCGCGCTGTCGACCATCGTGGTTAGGATGATCGACAGCGCGGATAATTAGGACGCGGCCGTCTCCTTCTGCGACCGGGTAATGCTCGCGAAGGAGACGGCCGAGAGGGCTCGGGAGCGGCAGCGCCATCCCGAGGGACGTGGGTCCCCCGGGCGGAGGGGCAGGGGGAGGAGAAGGAGGTCGGGCCTCCTGGCGCCACCGTAATGCTGCCGCCCACTCCTCTTCCCTCCCCTCCTGCCCGGAACATCAACAGGGGACGGCCGAGGAAGAGAGCCACAGCTCCCCCACGGCACAAAAATGTCTGCGCGGTCGGCGGGGGGCTCAGCTGGGGTGCTGTGTCCCCCCTTTGGACTCCGGCCGCGTGAAGGGGTGATGGGCGTGTGTCCTGCCCGTCACCCAATCTCCAGGTGGAACTCAACGGGGGGAGGGCACTCCTCCTCCCGGGTATGTGGCACTATCCGTGCCAAGACAGGGGCGGGTCGTGGTAGCATCCTCTGGTCTTCCCAGGGCCCGCCCCGTCATGTCTTACGGGTCACCGCAGTGATTTTAGTGGGTGCAAGCCCTACATAACCCCGCCTCTCCTCCCAGAGAGACGGGGTATCCGTTCAGGGATTTTCACTGCGTCAAAAAAAAAAAGGTCTCGCATCTCTTTATAAAGTTTGTACCTGTCGACAACATTCCGGGCCAATAATAACACAATCGTAGTCGATGATATGTCTTCTGTATGCTCGAGTGTCCTGCTTGAGGTTTTTCGTGGGCTTCCTTTGAAACCGCTAGTCTGTCCTGTTTCGGTAGCGCTAGTTTCCATTCTTGGAGACCGTTTCCTAGGACTTCTTGGAATAGTGTATTCGGTCGGCGATAATATAGATAAGAGTTTTCAATCTTCCAGGCAGGGAATTTCTCCCGGCTTTTTGTAACGTCGAGTACTTTCTGGTTGTACCAACCATCCTTCGCTTTAGCTGCAGCGATCATATTGATTGGATTGTACATTCTCGATAATGCATCAGGCACTCGGTGTAGTGCGCCTTTTCGGTGGACAATGTCAAAATCATACTCCAATAGTTCTAATGCCCATCTCGTTAATCTCCCTGTAGGATTTTTGAGTTCTCTGAGCCAGCGAAGACTACTGTGGTCCGTTATCATCATGAATTTATATCCTTCAACGTACGATCGGAATTTTCTAATTGCCCAAACGATAGCTAAACATTCTTGCTCTGTTGTGGTGTAATTTTTCTCAGTGGGAATTAAAGCGCGACTTGCAAACGCTATTACTCGTTCTTTTCCTTTGCTAGTTTGCGTTAATACTGCTCCTAGATCAGTTCCGCTGGCGTCAGTTTGTATTGTAAAAGGAACATTGAAATCCGGACACGCTAATGTTGGTGCTGTGGCGATAGTATCGCGCAACTTCTCAAAAGCTAATTGTTGGTTGTTTGAGAGGGATAGCTCAAAACTCGCGCGCCAGCAGTCAGCTGATCACTAAGTACACTGACCTACGACAGGTGAGCTATTGTCACTTGTCGTGTCAGCTGATTGCTGACGTAACTGCTCCGGGCATTAACCATGTCCTAACCGTAATTCCTCTGAATCCTCCAGCACGTTCGGGAACCTTCTATCCGGAAGTGAAGTCAGTGCTGGAAGATTCGAGAGTCCAGCTAGACTATAAATACCACCCCCTAATTACTTCTTCCGTTATTCGGCAATTGGAAGTCATCTCTAAAACTTACAGTGTGCTCGCTCACCACTTTGCAAATCTCTTATCATCGCCTCGCTGCTTTATTCTAATCTTGTGGAAAAGTTTGGTAAATCAAAGACCATTTGTGTACGGCTACTTTGTGAACAATATCATTATTCAGACGTGCTGTGACAGTGAAATCAGGAGACTCGGTAGAGTCTCGCGCCAAGTAGTAGTTATATATATACAGCGCGCAACTACCGAGGATACTTATCCCGAAGTGTAGCAGTTGTCGTCTGTTATAAAACTTTCACCTCGATTTATGAAAAAGTTACAGCTCCGGGGATTTATTTCTGAATTTTGTATTTTATCGCTGATTTTTCTGAATCCAATGAGCCAAGAATCAAGGGAATCGGTTCAGTCGTTCAAGAGATATGAATTTCTCCTGCTTATTTTTCTCGTGGAAAAGGCAAGGCGGATTAAAAGTCCTTATGTTTAGGCGATATTCCTAAAAATGTGGCTTTCACTTTTTTCACACGAGATGGGAGCACCCCGAAATGCTGCGGTCTGCGGAGATAATATGACTATGTCGTGTTTACGTTACCGACACATTGGTTAAGCCAGTTATGCCGCAGTTGGTTGTGTGTCATAACGGTTATGTGAGACAGTCCGATTTTATTTCAGATAATAAAACAGCATACTCCTTACATACAGCATTGTCCTTGTCCCTGTCCCTGTGATCTTGCGATTATTAAGAATTATAAAATGCCAAAAGTGTTAATTACGTAACTCACAAACCCTTGCATTTGGTAAACGAGTGCTCATTATCAATAGGTAAAATTGTCAAGTGTCTAGCATATGAATCTTTTAAGCAATAATTAGCAATTATTTACAATTGAAGGGAATGCTAGCTATTAGTAATCAGTACTTGCTTAGACTAATTTCAGCACTTTAGGTCAGCTAGCCACTTGACAGTCAGGAATAACTTGTAAAGTATTAAGTCAAATAAGTTAAAATTTCAATACATTCTCGCTATTGGGAATCTCTCTTGTGCTAATCTGAATCATTGTTTGACTTAACGCTTTACAATTATAGTATATATATAAATCAAGCAAAATGCTCATACACAGTCTAATTTAGTTGTATCTTGACTGTCAAGTTCATTGTTCAAGGACCGCTTCAGCTAAGGAGCTAAAATTATGTAAGCAAGCAGCAATAACCAATCGCATATCATTTAGGGATATAATAGTTATTGGTAATCAGTATTTGTTTAGCAAATTTCATTACTTTAGATTGTGTGCTTCGTGACCTATGCATTTGGCACTCAAGATATCCCAAAGTTAAACTGCGTATGAGGGTATAGCTTATCTAATCTGCAATTTAAATGCATCCTAGCTATTGGGAATCAGTAAATACATAAGTGCTAATTATTACCAATGGCTACCATGCTTCTAACTTCCAACAGACTAAAGTCGAAATTTTAAATTACATTAGGCAAGCTGTAAATCTCATACTGTTTAACTTTGGAATATTGAATTTGTCAAGTGCAAGCTATATTATGTAGGGAATCTATATTCTCACATTCAGCTTAATTTCTTAGATCTCCTCCTATGTGTATAATTAAGTTATAAATACATTGTAACATTAAAGTTACATTATAACATAAACATTCACATAGGTGATGGTGCATATTTGAACACAAATGGCACTTGACATTTTAATAAAATTCTACTTTTAAATTTATTAATTAAACCACTGATAAATAATTCGAAATTTGATTGTCTTTATTGTTAAGCATTAACTAACAAAAAGGCATGAAATCTGTCCAAAAACATTAAAATGTAAGAAAATGAGCCAAGTAGCAGTTGGAATTCCCCCACAAAATTGAAATATAACAAAAAAGATAATAGATATCATACAAGAAAGCCAAGTTTTCATTCAAAGATACCTCGATTTAACTCGCATTAGCAATTAACAATAAATTAGCGATTAACAATTAAAAAAACTTGGCGTGTGTGCCTTTCATTCGAGGCACTTGCTCTGGTAATATTGCGAAAAAACGTTTAAACAAATTAAATTGTAGGAAAGTCAGTTTTGGGTTTGAATCTGTTTCCCATTGTCTTTTTACCCTGTAATGAAGCACGCACACGCCAAGGTTTCACACTCCTCCTCACTCTCACTTGTAGTTGAACTCTGTGCAAAAGAAACAAGTTGTTAGATACACAACGGTTAAAGTGATTCCGTATTGTTTGTCTTAAAGTATTATACTCACATCTGAAATTTCATTTCTCCGAGCAACGAATGCCTCGTAGGAATCCGGAAGAGAATCCATTCCTTGATGTTTTATTGATGATTAACTCTACTATACCGTTTCTCTACCCCAAGCTGCAACCAACTCTTACCTAGCAGTATAAAGTATTTCATGCTTGTGTTGTGACCGTGTTACCGTAATTTCTTCGGCATTACGAAGAAATGGTTTGAAATTATTTGTAAAAAAATATTATAATTGAATAGTTGCTTGGTTTTTGTTTCGAATGATTTCCATTAATTTTTTGGTGAATCAAAGAAAAATATGCTTTTTGTTGAAGGTAAAACACTTTTGTGGGGATGAAACAAAACTACTTGGCGAATTGTTTAACATGTCGAATGTCTTTTTGGGGGATTAACTTATTCGTGTTTGTTAGCTTAGAGGTTCTGAATAATAATGGGTAAAGAATAATATAATAATATTTTCTTTGTATAACAGTTTCTTATCAAGTATAATACCTAGATATTTTACTACATCCTTAATTTCTATATTTAAATTATTGAAGGTGATTGGTTGTATCATACGCGTGTCTTTTATCCTCCTGGCAAATAAAATTGCTTCAGTTTTTGTCGCATTTATCCTAAAGTTCCATATTTTGTAATATTTTTCCAGGAGATTTACGTGTATTTGTATTTGCTTAGCTGCGACTATGGCACTGAAGGAGTGAGCATATATTGCTGTGTCGTCAGCATACAGAGCAAGATTGGTTTTTGCGAATGTAGGTATGTCATTTAGGTATGCACTAAATAGGGTAGGGCCTAATAAGGAGCCTTGTGGGACTCCTGTGCATATGGGTTTGTAAGATGAGCTAGTGTTGTTCAATGAGACTCTGATGTATTTATTGGTGAGATATGATAGTATGATTTTAATTAACGTAGGTGGATATTGTTGGGCGATTAATTTGTATAGAAGACCTTCTTTCCATACTCTATCAAAGGCTTTCTCTATGTCCAATAGAAGCATAACTGTTACCTTATCTTTGTTGAAGTTATTCTGTATGTCATTGGTTATTCTTAGGAGTTGTTGTGTAGTATTGTGTTTTTCGCGGAAACCAAACTGTTCATTGAGTGGAAGATTTTTTTGTTTTTCGTGTTTTCTGATGCGATCGAGTATAATTTTTTCAGCTAGTTTTGCTAGAGAAGATAGTAGGCTAATAGGCCGATAGCTGGCTGGGTTTTCGGGGGGTTTATTAGATTTTAGTATGAGAATGACATTTGCCTTCTTCCAGGATGCAGGGAAATAATTGAGTTTAAATATGGTGTTGATGATATACATGAGTTGCACAACCGCTTTTTTGCTGAGGTTCTTGATTATGATGTTTTGTATGTTGTCTGTACCTGGGGCTTTCATGTTAGGTAGTTTTTTAATGTGGGATATCATTTCAGTGGGGTTGGTTAGGAACTGTGTGAGGTTGCATGTATTTGTTTCGTGTTGCATCATATATTCCTTTACCTTTTCTAAAATATTGTTTTGCTGTATGGAAATACTTATTTTGTGAAGGGATTCGAATTGGGTCGCAAGTAGTTCAGCTTTACCTGCGTCTTCGAAGACTGTTTTGTTATTGCTAACGAGCGATGGAATGTGATTTACTTATTTCTTTAGGCTTTTGGTTAACTTCCATAGTGACTGGTCCTTTATGTTTAACTTTTCTAATTTATCCTGCCAGTTTTTATTTAAGTAGGTCTTTATGTTTTTCTTAATTAATCTGTTTAGAGTTAGAAATAGAAATTTACATGTAGGGTATTTGGTTCTCTGCCAGACCTTTCGGAAATGGTATCTTCTGTTTATTAAACTGACTATGGAATCTGAAAGTTGCACTTTGAATGAATCAACTTTAATTTTTGGAATTGATTTTTGCATTGAATGAGTCACTGAGTTTGTGAACTGATCTATTGCACTATCAAATTCTTTGTTATTGCTATACGTAGTTTTGATTTGTATTCTGTTGTCCACTTCTTTTCTGAAAAGTTTCCAGTCTGCTTTTTTATAGTTATATATAGATTTTAAACTAAGGAATTTTCTTTGAATTTCCTCTAACTTTATTGCAATAGGTCTGTGATCAGAATTCAGTTCATTTAGGACTGAGATGTTTGTGGTATTAGGTAGGTTTTTGACTAAGGCTATGTCTATGACAGATGGGGTGTTGTTATTCATTGGATAGTGTGTGGGTTCATCTGGGTGTAATAGTATGATGTTGTTGTCTTGTATGTATTTATATAGATTTCTTCCTTTAGTATTAGTGTGTTGACAGTCCCAGTCAGTGCTGGGTAAAGATGGGTATTCGAAGGTCGAAATAGGAACTACAACTAGTTATCTTGAGCGGACGCCTGCGCAAAGCGAAAATAGGATGGGTATCTAGATGGTCGCGTGGCTTTCGAATACCATTTTCAACTACCATCTTGTGCGAAGCAGAGCCGAAGATGGTTGCTTCGAATGGTCATAGCAAGATGTGGGGCTATTTTCGGAGAGTATTCGAATGGTTGCCCCGTTCGAATGGTTCGAGGGTACAAGTATCTAGATGGTTCCCAGGTACGTCGGAGTCGCTTCGAATGGTCAGGGTCCGAAGGGGTACTATTTTATGGAGTATTCGAATGGTGCGGCTTTTCGAATGGTCCGAGAGTGCGGCTATTTAGATGGTCGGGCAACTGCGAGGCGCACGAAATACCTTCGGTTAGTTGAAATATTTAGTTGGTGCTCAGCTGCGGCAAGTCGGAAGTGAATCCGAGAGGGCGCTGGAGCTGGATCGAGAGACTCGTCGTGCGCATTTGTGCTGTCGGTATTTGCTGAAAATCGAAGCCTGCGCTACAGCGCTACACTTAGTCTTAATCTTATTTATATTAACAATAAAAACTAGTGCTATCGAACATTGCAAACATATTTTTCAGCAGTTGTTTTTTTTTTCTTATCCTTGTTGCTCTGAATAGTCCCGTCTCCCGTCAACGAAGTCTCAATTTCAGCAAATAAATGGAAAAAGTATTACCTGCTTGAAAATTGGTATAGATGTTTATCAGGGCGTACTATTGAACATACTACAAGTCCCGAAGAATCGGAAGCGAGCTATCGTCGCCATTTTAGAAAATAGAGGCACTTTTGCGGTTTCTTGCAAATATCTCGTAAATTATTAATATTACGAAAATGGGAGTCATTATACAAAGTGGCGAGTGTACAATGCTCTACAGGAAAGATCATATTCATTTTTTTCGTGATTATTATATTTTAACAACACATCGGCAGTCGGTGCCGCTCCAATCGATGTGTAGTTTTTATCATTTGTATCATTATCCTGATAGTAGAATACTCAAAAATAAAAGCTGATTTTCAGTATTGTGTACAAGTGAGTATAAGTGATGTTCTCCACCTACACATGAAAAATCGTATCTGTTCCCCATTTGACGGGACATACAAGGAAGCCGCTATCCACGATATCACCACAGTTTTCCAAATTAATATCTTTAGCGGATGGGCGGAGATAACTCGTATTTTAAATTGGTTGTTAAGCCTTCATTGATTTTCTTAGCAATGATGAAGTAGTAGAAGAAGTAGCTTTCGGAAAAGTAGCAAGGCAACCAACTAGTGCAATCTCGTCGTGAAATTTCGGCGCAAAATATTCAACTGCTAGGGGGAATGAATATCAACTTTAATTGAAACAATTAACCTGCTATCTAACATCTTTGAACCTAACATCTACCAATCGATTGGTGCGACAGCCACTGCCGATTTTTGGCTAAAACGTAAGAGTTACAAGAATAGTGAATATGACCTTTCTTGTAGAGCATTGTACATTCTTCACTTTGTATAAATAATAACTTCCATTTCCATAATGTTAATGGTTTATCAGATATTTGCAAGAAACCGCAAAAGTGCCTCTATTTTCCAAAATGGAGACGGTGGCTCACTTCCGATCCTTCAGGACTTTTACTATGTTCTGTGAGACCCAAATTCCCGGGCGTTCCCTTCCTGGACTCCCCTAGGGAGCCAAATTCTTCGCCACGCAATTCACCTCTAGGTAATTTCGCGTGAAGGGGTCGGGGTGAGGCGGTGGGTCCCCGTGGGTGGAGGGAATTCGGTGTCACATAAGAAACGGGACAAATTTCTCGATAGCCCTGGGAGATCGGCTGTGATTAACTAAACGCAATTATTTAATAAACGCGAAAAGAACGCTAGACACTCAATCCGTAAACGCGAGCGATAGATGAAAACCGAACGATAATCACCCGAGCGGTAAACGAAGACCGAACGATAATCACACGAGCGGTAGACGAAGACCGAACGATATTCACACGAGCGGTAAACGAAGACCGAACGATAATCACACGAGCGGTAGACGAAGACCGAGCGATAATCTCACGAGCGGTAAACGCGAGCGATACTCACACGGACGATGCGCGATGCGATATTTACTCCAACGATACGCGATGCGATATTCACTCGAACAATAATCTCAAAGATAACATAACTCAACCATAAGAATCACAGTCGATCCCCAAAGGATCCAAACGCGATGGCTGGCTAAACTCAGCAGAGAGGGGGAGGTTCATGACTCAGTGCAGAAAACGATATTCACTAATATTTGAACGATAATCTCACAAACGAAAAGTGCAGGCTGAAGTCGCCGCTGCTTGCTCGCCACCAAGCGTTCACGAAATGGCGGCCGCGGGCCGCCGCGGTATTCGAACGTAACCCTATTGCACGTGGATGGTGAACGCGTATGATAGCGATAGTCACAGCGATAATCACAACGATAGTCACACAATATTCGATACGATACTCACAAAGCTGGTCTAACGATAATCACTAATGAGAGGGGTTAACCCTCAAACTCGTGACACAAAGAAAAATAATGATCGCGATTACAATGAGCCTGGGAGATTACAACTTACCAATCCCGCAGCTAGGAGAGGAGGCAGCGTAGTCCTCGGCACCCTCGGAGTCGTAGTGGAGAATGAAGAAGTCCCGCTGATCGCTCCGGAGCACGCACTGGTCACAGGTGATGTCGCCGTAAGAATCAATTTTCCAATCGAAAAGTGCTTACTTTATACTCGAATTTTGGTGCTCCGAGGGCGCGAGGATTGGCTCCTTGGTACGACAGACTACCCCTGATTGGCTCAGGGACACTTTACAAACCTTATGTGAAATTTCTTGGTACTCGCTAATCCGCGCAGCGTAAGTTCGCGGGAATTCAGCGGCTCGGCCAAAACCGCCGTTTCCCAGGATCGAACGAAATAGGGTCCTCGCTCGCGCGAAAACTCTGGCAGGACCGCAGGTAACCCACACGTTACCCTGCCCTAAGATGAAGGGAGGAATCCTTCGGGCTGGCAATTCCTCTGCCAGCCCATAACACTAATGCCCATTCTTGCAGCGCGTACTAAGGTGTACTGCGCGAATGGGTGACACACAAAACATCGGGAATCCCGCACGTTGCCACAACGGTGGATCAACGGCGAGGGCAGAAGGAAAGTGGAGCCGGTTCTTCCGCACCCCCAAGCCCTGTCCGGAGCAGGCAAGTCGGTGTCCCTCTGATCCTACCGACCGTAAAATCGGCGGATTCCGACGGCTAACCGCAGCAGCGGCCAAGAAGTTCCTATAACGAGAATGTCTAAAATAAAAGCAACGTCTGTGTGGTGCGGCCCTGGCTACGCGGCGATGCGTAGCCCGCTGATCCTTATGTTGCTGTTCTTTTCCCCATCCTTGGAAAAGGTGATAGCTGTAACTGCTAGAATATTATCGCGAAGAATAGTCAAAATCGGTGACACCAAGTAACCAATGCGCGTTCAAGCGAGCTCGCGAGCCTCCTATCCCCACCCCGAGCTCCGAGCGCGCCGAAGACGTGCAAGACGCTGTGTCTTTGGGACGGGCAGAAATTTGCCGCGTCACAGTTCATAAGTACGCCTTGATAAACATTTATGCCAATTTTCAAGCAGGTCATACTTTTTCCATTTATTCTACTTTCCTTGACTGAACTAGGAAGTTTGAAACTTTTAATTGTATTGGATTTCGCGGGACGTGAGTGTGTAAAAAGGAAGGGTGAAAGAGAGTGTGATGAACACATGGTATTGGGTTTAAAATGAGATTTATTCCCCCCCCAAAAAAAAAGTACACAGACGCAAAATAAATGTAATATCGCTAAACTTACTACTACCCAACCATCGAAAACTATAATTACCCCAGACCCTCCACCACACTATATCTACACTGTACAATAATAACGCATGCATGATTATAATCTAACATGCTTCTTAATACTAATCGAGCCTCCTGTTAGCGGTCGGAGTGTGCAACGCTCGAAGTTTTTGTCGCTCAGAGAGCTTCGTCTTGGGCACAAAATTAGCCCCGCTTGGCTGAAGAGCCGCTCCACCGGCGCGGAAGACGGAATCGCCGTATTGTATCGGAGGAGGGCCTGGTGGATGTGCTGATATTTCAGCACACTCTCCACACGGGTGTCCTCGTCGTTAAGGTACTGCAGGTACTGCAGCTCCACCTCGGCGCTGGTACTCCGGCGCTGTGTCTCCTCGGCGGGCCTCTCCAAATGCGAGAAGAACAATGCCCTCTCATTGCTCTTCGTCCTGGCAAGGGTGGACGATGGCGATGCTTCCTCGGCGGCCCCTGGTGGTGTTGGAGTTCCGCTGGTATTGTTGCGGCTGCTACACGCGGCTGGACGGCTCGCGGTCACTTTGATGGCGGACAACACGCGTTCCCTGACGCGGTCTTTGTCCGCCACGCAGGACCGCGTGATCCACCGCAGCTTCCATGTTGGATGGCAGACAGTCGCCACCATATAGTCCAAGGCAGCGTCGCTCTCCACCTCAAACAGGTGGTGGAACCTGTCCTCCAGAGCCTGCATCAGGTGGACTCGCAACGGGCCACAGAACTTCAGGTCCGCGTCTGCTTCCAGCGCATCCAGGTTGTGGCGGATGCCAAAGATGAAGGGGTAAATGTCGCCGAAGAAGATGCCGCCCCCCTGCAGGCAATCCAGTGCGTAGGCGATGAGTTGGAGGCATCGGTGGAATTCCTGCAAGAAATCAAGGTCGGTCGTGGAGAACACTTGAAGACCTGAAAAAGGAAAACGAAATTATTAAAAATGTCAAATGGAAATACTGCCTGGAATAGTTTTCTGAGACCAAAATGATCTGAGGAAAGGAATGTGGCGTCGCGTAACGTCTACATACCAAGTGCGCTGCAGACCTCCTCGAGCTTCGGTGCAACGGCGAGCAATTCGCTGATCGCAACGTACTGCGAATTCCATCGCGTGGCACAAGGGGTCCTGGGTGCTCGCCCCACGATGCTGCGGTAGATCTCCGCTGACTTGGAGGACGCCCGATTTGTCCTGTGCCATAGTGCAATGCACTTGGATAGCGCAGCGGTGTGGACTTTGGCGTAAGTGCCATGGTCCCGCACAAGCCGCATCACGTCCGTCGAGCCGATGAGGTTGAGTGTATGGCTGCAGCAACGATGGTGTTTGAACGCCATGGTCGCTGCACCATACGTGCAGTCAGCCTCATTTAGGGCACCGTGGACATCGACGAAGCTGGTGCGCCGGTCCGCTTCCGCGAACTCGGTGTCCTCGGTGTGTCACCATATCAGTGGTAATATTGAATCGATACTGCACTTCCTGCATCAAGGCAACGATGCGCTCGTGTGAGTGCGGTGACTCAAACCGAGTGCACGCGATTGCCCGTGATCGTCGCTGCATGTGCCTGTCGATCCAGTGCACGGTCATCCCCAGGAAGGATCGGCGATAGGCTGACCATATGTCTACAGTTGTGGAGACATAGCGGACCGGCCGCAACTCCTCCTTCACTGCTGACACGAGCTCCTGGTGCTTCGCAATCAGGCGCTTCGTGATGGTCTTCCTACACGGACATCTGACACAAGATCTAATCTTCGTCAGACCCGTGACCATCGTCTGGAACTCCGGCTCCTCCACCATCCGAAGTGACCTCCCCGTGCCGAAGATGTAGGCGGTGATCAGCTGCTCGGTGCGCTGCTGATCGGTCATGCCGGTCCTCCTTGCTGGTAGCTCCTGCTGCATCGGGATGGTTGGTTACCTCGTCCTCTCGCTGCCGCTTCCTGGATTTCAGCGACTTCCTGCTCTGAATATAAGCCTTATATTCAGGCAGAAGTTCGGGGTGCACATTTTTAATTTGCTCCAGAAAGTTTGATGTCGACGTCGCACTGCCCCGCAGCGTCTTGGAGCAGGTGAGGCAGACGGCGGCAATGTTAATGGCGCTGCCATTTTGTGACGCCGTCTTCTCCACAATTCGGAAGAATTTGCTATCTAGGATGGCTGGTAGATTCCGAATTTCGGTGGCGATGTCCGTGGAGGCCATTCCAAATATCAGAGTTGTTTGGAAGATTGCCAGAGGAAACAAACAGAATACAAGTACACTGTGGTGTTACTGCTGGCGGTTGACACAAGTCTGATGGCGCCGATTCAAGGTCGTCGGTATTTAAGGGAAAATTAGGAAGATCCAATAGCCAATAAGGATCGAGAATGCACCTGGGTGAACTACTCTCGGCCTCGGCGACGAGGTGCCGCCGGGGCGCCGGCCGCCGGTAGCCCCGCAACTCGTATGGGCAATAAACCGCGCGGTACCAAGGTGTCCTCAGCCGCATGCCTCCGGCCTTGCCGTTTCCCATGCCACTTTATTACAATTATGTATGTCGCGATTTCACACATTCATGCGAATTCGCGAGCTTCGCGAAGCATCATTGGCAATTCTTACCCCGCGCCAATGCATGGAACAGCTCGATTAGATTTGCCGCAGCAATGCCTGAGCTCCTGAGCAGAATGGCAGCAAGTCTTTTTCTGCACAACGCACACGCCAAAGCCTTTTAGAAACAGATCGTCTCGCATAATTGCCTGAGCGAAGCGAAGACTGGACGGCAGAAACCATCGTGTCTCGCGAGCACGATAACGATGCCGGGTTGTTGTTGTACATATATATTGGGAGGAGGATCTCTATTGATTCTGAATCACCTTTGATTACAGTTATGAAAATTATGGAAAAACCTGCAAATAGCGGACCGGTAATCTGATTGGGGCGAAATTTATACCAGTTGTTATGGGTGCCGAAACCCGGATTTGCATTGATTTTTAACCGTGTTGGATTAAAATTACGGAAATTAGAAAAACGAGTATAAGCAACTTAAGGTTTTTTGAGACGGGGAAAGTCAGTAACAGGTAGCGGACAATATGCTTACTCTCGCCAGGACCGTCGGGTTCCCCTTCCCTTGCGGGAAAACCCCGTACACGGAACTAACGGAACGGAGAATAACAGCCGAAATATTTTGGCCAGCAGAAAATATTTCTCACCCACTATTTCTTAACTCTTAATCTCAATCTAAAGGAAAGTAACTCAAAATAACGATTCTACTTCGCTCGGACCAGACAGTTCCGCTGTACACTCTAGTCCCTAGTCCTATTTGTCGTTGCGAATGAAACTTGGATTTTTCCTGAAAAGTAGATTGCAATACAAGAGACAAGTGTGGAAAGTGGCAAATTTCCAGACGCGTTGAGTTGCTGTTTGAGCCGGAGGCGTAGCGGCATTGACAGGAGGACGAGTGTGGAATTTGTGCGATAATCTCACGAGTCTTCCTGTCAATAACGCGTACGCTCAGGCGAATGATGTAAATTCACGCGTCTGGAGGTTGGCTGTCTTACGTACTAGCAGGACACTTATATTTTATGCAATGAATGCTGCGAAAGTTCACTTTGAGTGAATTGACAAAAA
The DNA here is from genome assembly GCA_964023945.1 of Ectemnius cavifrons. NCBI lineage: Eukaryota > Metazoa > Arthropoda > Insecta > Hymenoptera > Crabronidae > Ectemnius > Ectemnius cavifrons. The sequence goes on from OZ030388.1 coordinate 2,162,782, forward strand.
AGGAAGTACGATATGTATTGTTGACTAGATCGACAGATTGACATACGTCTCTGAATTTGGCAGAAAATGTAACACATTACTGTTAATCATTTGATTCTCATTACCGTACTAACTAGTGCGGTAATAATTTACTTTCCGCACTAGTGCGGTTAAGCGATCGATAAAATGAAATAAAATGCTACCTTCAGCACACGTGCAAGTAACAGAGTGAATATAGATTAGAGTGCGAGAATCAGCTACTTTCCGCACAATACGCGGGCTTCGAGAAGTGAACCTGTCATCCTCAGGCGAACCGACAAATTTTTGTATTCTTCGACACAAGATGCAAGATAGTGCGGATTAACTTTCGCGACTGGACTTACGGTGCGGGCGGGAAAGATTGTAAAACTTTATTGCACTGTATGGTTCGGATTTCATGCACCGGTGCTCGCAGTTATTCGGCCCGGTCGGGCGGCCGTCGAGCGCTGGGCGCCGGCTACCTTCAGATTCAGGCTTGGTTCACTTAGGGACTCCGGGACGCCGGGACCAAGCTCTTTCTTTCTCTCCTGGGTTCGATTATGCGTTGTTTCAAGTTTGGTGATCGCATTTCACGCGAACCCTTTTTACAACCCCCATTGACTGCAACAGTCCCCAATGCGATCACCCAGATTAAAATAACTCGAAAGCAGGCCTAAGACGGAAACAAAGAGCTTGTTCCGGGTACTAATGGCATTCCCGATTACCGAGTGCGAAAAGCTTGAGGGTGGCCGCCGGCCACCAGCCAGCCACCCCCCCCCCCCCCCCCAAACCCTAGCGGGCCCAACAACAGTGAGCAACAGTCAGGAGCTGACAGTTGAACTACATTCAATATGTAGTAATTACAAATGCTCTACAGGACTGACAAATCCCCACGCGCAGGTACAAGGTTAAGTCGGGGTTGTTCTTTGGCTTGGCTCGGGGTTGGCAAGCGCGGGGTTGGCCGAGCATTTGTAATTCCTACATATTGAATAGGATAAATAAGATATCACGGCCGAACTCGTAGCTCATTGTAGAATTGTAAAACTTTATTGCCCCGCGCGGTATGGCGGATTCAGGCGCCGGTGCCCGAGAGCGCCCGAGCCGTGGGAATATCGTCAGATTCATTAGTATCCGGGACAAGCTCTTTGTTTCCGTTGTAGATTCGATCATGAGCTATTCCGATTTACCTGATCGCGATCCAGATAAGAGTAATCACGGCTCGATTAATAGCCGGGCGCGTAACTAAAGAGACCGTGCCCATTATATGCCTCGTTTCATTGCTTGTAATACGCTGTACAACTGTACTGACACAGCAATGAACAATAGCTCATGCTACTCGCGAAAGCACTATTGTCCATTTCAATGTATCGTGAAATAATTTGTCCCTATTACAATTCCGAAAATGATTCCTTGGATTTTACGAATTGTAGGTTCATTTCCTGCATCACAGTGTAATTTTTCAAGAATCAACCTTGCAATTGTCTATACGCTGTCGCTAGACAGGGGAGGGCTCGACCGCTCGATCTGAACGAGCATCAGTGGTCAGGGGCTGCTACTGCGGCAGTAGCCAATTGTCAATGCTCTACGCTCAGGTGTCAAAGTGTACACGGCTCCTACCTGCTACCTTGCACTGGTACCCCTCCCTCTCCCTCCCTCTCCCCCCTCTCTCCCTCTCCCCCCCTCTCTCTCTCCCTCCCTCTCCGTCTCTCTTTCTCTCTCTCTCTCTCTCTCTCTCTCTCTCTCTCTCTCTCTCTCTCTCTCTCTCTCTCTCTCTCTCTCTCTCTTTGTCGCGCGAGCGTACGCACCCGAACGTGCGCTGGCATTCGCAGACTTAATTACAATGTCTTCGTTCTTCTTGACCAATATTCTCGCATTCGTATTCCCTACCGTAAACTTGAACACCATTCCAAGGGATAATAACCGAAGCAAACATTGCAAAGGCTGATAATAAAGTTTAAGTCTACGAGGATACGAAATGAAAATGCCAGAATATTGGTCGAAAACACGAATACATTGTAACCAAATGTGTAAAAGGCAGCGAACGTTCTGGCGCGTTCGCTCGCGCAACAGAGAGAAAGAGAGAAAGAGGTGGACTGACTATTTCAAAAAGTATATGCATACGAACGCAGATTGAAAACTTTGAATTTTATGTGTATGATGAATGTGCGAGGTGAAAGCTATGCGGGAGGCATACAGTTATTCATTTTCTTCAAAACTATTAATATTATTAATATTTTCAGAAATGTGGCACGAAATACGAAGATTGCGCCTGCTGGTGGTCGCTCAGGCGCCGCCGCCGCCACCGCCGTTGCCCCAGCCGCAACCCCAGGCGCCGCAGCTGGACCCCCAGCCTACGGCACCGCTGCCCGTGCCTCAGCCCCAGCCTCAGCAACAAATAGGATGTGTACCGCCCCCACAACCACCTCTGCGTGATACCGTACGGGGCCGCTACAGAAGTGAGCATATTTGCACGAATTAAGGGGGTATTTTGGTCTAGATTGTAAAATTATTAACAATTGTTGGAATTTAATTACTAAATTAGGACAACATCATTGGGTGGCAATTTTTTTTTCTACATTTATACGGATCTTTCAACAAATTCAAAAAGATTTTCCATAGAAGGCACAAATAAGCAACGGAAAAGAATGTAGTTTCAATCTCTGAGAAAACCATCGCAATCTCTAAAGATGTCATTCTCGCAGGAACTAGGTTTATTGCAAAATTCATTTCCCTTATATTTTTATTAATATGGAAACATGTAAAAACAGGAAAATTCAATAATCAATATTCAAAATATCGCGGTTTACTTATTGTTCAATTTTTGTTGTTGGTCCTAGTTTCGACGAGAATTACATCTTCAGAGAATGTAATATTTTTTCAAACGAACCATGAATCCAGAATCGTGTCAGCCATGAGACTGCTCTCTTTTCCTTTGCTTATTTGTGCCTTCTTGGAGAATATTTTCCAGTTCTTCAAAAATGTCTACTTGTCGTTGAAAGATGCGTATAAGCAGAAAAAAGATTGACATCCAATGATGTTGTTCTAATTTAGCAATTACAATCTAGACCAGAATACCCCCTTAATATTACAAATAAAACATTCTTTTAATGTAACATTAATTTAATTTCAAATATTCTGTTACAGATCGAAGTAGGGCTGCTGGTAGGTCCAGGAGGGCCGCCGCCGCCAGAAGGCGAGGCAGAGGTGGACGTGGGGGTCGTGGGGGTCAACGCGGCGTCGGCGTCGACGGCTATTTAAACGTATACCAATACATTACAAAATAAATAAGTAATAAGATGAATAATTTGCGTTCTATTTACTACCCTGCTTTGTTCGTGTATCGCGATATTATATTATCATTACCTAAATACTTACATCGTTTTAGCTGTAGCGTTCTTTGAGCGACGAACTTGACAATTATGATACACTTAAACTGAAGTCCGTATGAAGATGTTGCTTGCTTAATATAATTGTAAACAATGATTCAAATATATAAATCGCAAATTAGATAAGCTATAGCCTCATACGCAGTCCAGTTTTGGTGTATCTTGACCGTCAAGTGCCTAGCTAACGCAGCGCAAACCTAAAGTGCTAAATAAAATCAGTCTAAGCAAGTTCTTATTACCAATAGCCAGTATATCCCTACATGACATATGATTGGTAATTATTGCTTGCTCACTCTCTTAGCTATTCGAACAAGCAGCGAGCAAATAAAAACAATATATTAGTACTAAAATGTTGAAATTCATTTAATTTAATTCATTTGCTTAACTTTTAACTTTTAATAAGTTAAAAGTTAATAAATTCCAACTAATCCCTATTCTTTCCAATTGAAAAGTATAAGACTTGCCAAATAACGCACCGTAGCACACCACCTGAGCTGAAGATCTGGAATTTCCTGACTAATAAATGCTTCAACGCTTCATAAGACATACATATAAGATAGACAAGCTGTTTCCTTACTCGGTTCAATTTGAAAGTATAAGATTTGTCAGGTGTGTAACACAGCAACCATTTAAGCTAAAAATCTACAATTTCCTGAGTAAATGTTGGCCATTAATAGATAGCGTATCCTTAAATTCCAAATCAGGCCCAACGCTTTATAAGATACACCAGATAAACAAGTTGTTTCCTCATTCGACTGATTTAAAAGTCTGAAAATTGTTCAGTGCATAGTACAACAATCACTTAAGCATTTTAGCTCTTTAGCTGAAGCGTTCCTTGAGCAAGAAACATGACAGTCCAGATACAACTGCACTAAATTAGACTGCGTATGAGCATATCGCTTGGTTAACTATAACTCTAAAGCGTTAAATTAAACAATGATACAGATAGCTACAAGTATTGAAATTGTAAATGATTTGACTTAAAACTTTGCAAGTTATATTCGATAAGCTATAGGCTCTCTCATTCGCAGTCTAGTTATGATGTATTCTGACTGTCAAGTGCCTAGCTGACGGAGAGCAAACCTAAAGTGCTAAAACTAGTCTAATAAGCAAGTACTGATTACCAATAGCTAGCATTTCCTTAAATTGTAAATAATTGCTAACTAATTATTGGTTAAAAGATTCTCATGCTAGACACTTGAGAATTTTAGCTGTTGATAATGAGCACTCGTTTACCAAATACAGTGAACAGTGATTTGTGACTTATGCACTTAACACTTTTGACATTTCATAATTCTCAATAGTCACAAGAGATCACAGGGACAGGGGCAAGGATAGTATACTCTTTTATTAACTAAATAAAGAATTGATCTGAAAAATAATAATAAAATAAAATTGGACTGTGTCACATAACCAGCCATGGCATAACCGGCTTAACCAACGTGTCGGTAACGTAAACACAACACAGCCATATTATCTCCGCAGCCCGCAGCATTTCTGATTGCTGCCATCTCGTATGAAAAAAGTGAAAGTTACATTTTTAGGAATTCTGCATGAATCCCATGACTCTTAATCCGCCTTGCCTTTACTACGAGAATAATAACGAGGTGAAATTCATATCTCCTGAACGACTGAACCGATTCACTTGATTCTTGGCTCATTCGATTCAGAAAAATCAACGAAAAAATAAAAAATTCAGAAATAAATCCTTGGAGCTGTAACTTTTACATAAATCGAGGTGAAAGTTTTATAGCAGACGATAACCGCTACACTTCGGGATAAGTACCCTCGAAAGTCGCGCGCTGTACTATATATATAACTACTACTTGGCGCGAGACTCTACCGAGTCTCCTGATCATCGAAACACTTCGACCTTATATAAAATGTGCATGTAATCAACCATCGGCCGTTCGATCGTCGACTTATGTGCAGCGCTCGGCTCCGCTAGCGGTAGGAATGTTAGGTGGACATTTGAGGAATTCTTAAAGAAAAACGCAAACCTGACTTCTTAAAATCCTATCTTTACTCGCCAGAAAATACGCATGAAAAATTCATATCTCCTCAACCACTGAACCGATTATCTTGTTTGTTGGCTCGTTGGATTCAGAAAAATCAACGGACCTAGGTTTAATTCATAAGTTTCGCCTTTGAGCTGTAACTGTTGCAAGAATCAAAGTGAAAGTTTGCGACGGGCCGAAAATCACGTTGGTTCGGGATAAGGAGCCTTCGCTGTCTCGCGCTACTACTACTACTTGGCGCGAGACTCTACCGAGTCTCCTGATATCGGATATTGTAAGTGAAATAGAAGTTCGCGACGTTTCTATTAACAGCGACTTGTCAGCTTCGGAAAACAAATCTCGGGAAAGTAGTTTAGAACGGCCTAATTTCGACACATTTCCAGCGCGTATAGATACAACGTCTGATTTCCAAAAATCGTTAGAAAAGACCGATACCATCGGTATTTTGCGAGAAGAACTGCCAACGTGGGCAGTTGGGCATAACGTTCCTCAAAATGCCGTCACCGATTTATCAGGAAACTCGGTAGAGTCTCGCGCCAAGTAGTAGTTATATATATAGTACAGCGCGCGACTACCGAGGATACTTATCACAAGTGTAGCGGTTTCCGTCCGCTATAAAACTTTCACCTCGATTTACGAAAAAGTTACTGCTCCACGGATTTATTTCTAAATTTTGTATTTAATCGCTGATTTTTCTGAATCCACTGAGCCAAGAATCAAGCGAATCGGTTCAGTCGTTCAGGAGATATGAATTTCTCCTGCTTATTTTACTCGTGAAAAAGGCAAGGCAAATTAAGATTCAGGGGAACATGTTCCTAAAAATGTGACTTTCACTTTTCTCATACGAGATGGCAGCAAACGGAAATATCGTATTTACGTTACCGATCTATAATCTGTAATCTGTGTCATACCGACACATTGGTTAAGCCGGTTATGCCATGGTTAGTTATGTGCCATAATGGTTATATGACAAAGTCTGATTTTATTATTTGTTCCAGATTCCATGCTTTATGTAGTTAATAAAAGAGTTATACTGTCCTTGCGCCTGTCCCTGTAATCTTGATATTATTAAGAATTATGAAGCGTCAAATGTGTTTGGTGAACGAGTGCTGATTACCAATAGTTAAAATTGTCAAGAGTGTAGCATATTTATCTTTAAAGCAATATTAGCAATTATTTATTTATAGTTCAAGGGAATGCTCGGTATTAGTAATCAGTACTTGCTCAAACTAGTTTCAGCACTTTAGGTTTGCGCTCCGTCAGCTAGGTATTTGACAGTCAGGAATAATTTGTAAAATGTTAAGTCCAATCATTTAAAATTTCAATATATTATAGCTATTGGGAATCTCTCTTTAATTTAGTTGTATTATGATCATGACTGTCAAGTTCATCGCTTAAGGAACACTTCAGCTAAAGAATAAAATGAATTAAGCAAGCAATAATTATCAATCATGTGTCATTTAGCGACATACTAGCTATTGGTAATCAGTACTTATTTAACAAATTTTATTACATTAGATTATGCGCTCCCTGAGCTACGCATTTGGCTGTCAAGATACACCAATGTTAGAGTGCGTATGAGGGTATAGCTTATCTAATTTGTAATTTAAATGCATCCTAGCTATTGGTAATTTTTCTTTTGCTAATGTGAATTTGTCAAGTGCAAAGTATATTATCTGAGGAATCTATATTCTCACATTCAGCCCAATTTCTTAGATCTTCTCCTATGTGCATGATTAAGTTATAAATACATTGTAACATTAAAGTTACATTATAACATAAACATGCACATAGGTGATGGTGCATATTTGAACAGAAATGGCACTTGACATTTTAATAAAATTTTACTTTTAAATTTATTAATTAAACCTTTGATAAACCATTGACCGAAATATTCATTTGAACCTTCACGTGGATGGATTACCAATTTCCACAAGTTCGCAACGTGCATTGTGGCCGCTGTTAGGGCAAATCGCGCACCCCAGATTTCCAAGACCATTTGTTATCGGTATCTTTCATGGTTTCCGGAAACCCGCGCAGCCTGAAGAAATTCTTAGTGAGTTTTGTGCCCAATTTTCGATTTTAAAACAGAACGGATTTCTGTATCGGAAGAAACAGCACGCGTTAACTATCAGAGCAGTTTTGTGCGATGCTCCCGCGAGAGTCTTCATTACAGGTACGATTGGGCACAACGGGTTCTTTGCGTGCAGTAAATGCGAAGTAGAGGGTAGCTACATTAACAATAGAACGGCTTTTTTAAAAGAAGACGCAATGCTTCGAACTGACGATAGCTTTTTGAACCGGAGAAATCCCGAACACCACAAACGGCAAGGTAAAACCTCCTTCGAAACCATTTCGGTGTCAATGGTATCCCAATTCCCGTTGGATTACATGCACCTCATTTGCTTAGGAATCAATAAAAAAACTTCTGACGCTCAGTATTAATGGGTGTCAGACCGTTAAATTTTCGACCGCGGTAAAAAGTCAATTCTCCGCCGATCTAATATCCGTAGCGAAATGGATGCCAAAAGAATTTACGCGAAGCGTGAGAGGTTTGGATGATTTTCCTAGATGGAAAGCAACAGAGCATAGAACCTTTCTGCTATATGTTGGTCCCATTGTTCTCCAAAATTATTTGCCCACCTATAATCTCAGACATTACAACTCCCTGCATGTTACAATACGCATCTTGTGCGATCCCAATGATTGCAAAACTAATAACCGATATGCGTATGATTTATTGTTGTATTTTGTACAGATTTTTAAATTACTTTACGGGCCACACAACGCTTCCTATAATATTCACAACGCGATCCATCTCCCGAGTGACGTTATGCAATACGGTCCATTAGATTCATTTAGCTGTTTTCCTTTTGAAAATTATTTAAAAGATTTGAAAAATCTCTTACGAAAAGGAGATAATCCATTGGCTCAATTAAACAGACGATTACGGGAAATTGAACAAGTAAAATCAACGGAATGTCATTCAACTAGTGTTACGTTTCCATTACTATCGGGTCCTAATCGGGATAAATTACCCATGAGTGTCTCTGAGTCTCACGATAATTTGAACTTTAAAGATTTCGCGCTTTCATGTAAAAGACGGTCAGATTCCTCCTGCTATTTAAATGACAGGTCCATTTGTAGTATTGCGCATATCGGGAAAAAAGACAATCATCCTATCATTCTTGCTTCCATTTTGGAAGATCCCCGTCCTCTTCCCAATTATCCTTGTAATTCACGTGACATGTATATATGTCATGGCAGTAAGTGGTCGGAACTTAAAGAATTTAAAGCCCCGAGGTAAAAAACAAAGCCGTCAGAGTATTTTTTAAAGGTTCCAATTATTTTTTCCCGTTACTTCACACATATTAAAAGCTCGCGTCTTACTTTCATTCCCATAACACTCGCTCCTCAATGCTGTCCCCTGGACAGCCTCTTTGATTTACAGAACACATTCATTCTACATTAATTTCATAACTTTGCACATTTTATTGAACTTCCCTCCTGCGTGAGCAGAGTGCTCAGCGCCCCACGGGCACATTTACCCACCTTCCCATCGTTCCGTCACTACGTTCACGCAAGAATATAAACAAATTTTTAATGTGGCCATTTGTCGGTTCCAAGCCCGTAAACACAGAGGAACAGTGCAGTTTATTATATTTAGAAGCTGAACAATATTATTTGTATTTTCATTTTTGATTATTTGCTATCTGTTTTCCCCCCTATGTGCTCCAAAATACAAGATTTGCTTAAGTCACGACTCTCAATCTAGATGACATCTTAAGTTAATGCTTAAGCTGAACTGAAATATAAGACGCGACTATGAATGGGGCCCTATACTATGTTCTTTTCAGATGTTTTTCGTCGTATTTTGCGACGATTGGTGCGCTACGGTGCCTGCGTGTTGGCTGCATTTAGGTAGTAAAACCTTCAAGTGGCTCGCTAGGCCATTAAACCCCACGGCCGAATACAAGAATGCCACGAACCCATCAGCAAATTGCGGAAATGTGGCTTATACTCGATTGCTGGGACCGTACGGTGAATTCAGTCTTAAGCTTTCTTCTCATTACGATTATTATTAGAATTACCATTATTAGTAACATCATTTTGTTACAGACACATTCCAAGAAGCGAGGGTTGCTGAGCTGAACTCCGTGGACGTCTCCACAAACGATGAGGAGGCGTTGCGGGAGCTGAGTAATGTTTCCGCAGCACTGTCGCAGAAAAGGTCGGTGACGAAACCGGCGCGGTTAGAAGAGTACGATGAAGATGATGAAGTAATATGTAAGTATCAATTTATATTTTTTCAACTACGCATTACTAACAGTTCTTAATATTTTTGTAGATACCAAACCCGCTGGTTTGAAGAGGTGAGCGAGGTGCCTGGAAGAGGGGATAGGGCAGCCTCCAAGCGGGTATGAGCGGAAGGGAGAGAAGGGAGGAGAGGAAAGAGGTGAGGAATTATTCACTATTTTTAAAGAATCCTTAAAAGGCGTTTCACATTTCTTATGAAAATACCGATGAAAAGATTACTACATATATAAGTCAGTGATATTCATTTTAGTTTAGGTTGTTGAAAGATATTCCTAATTGTTTATATCATTTGTAAATATTCAGATGACAATACCAATCCCATGTGGACGGACCTCAACATCTACAACAATGGCAGCACTGGTAAGCTCCCAGAGAAATTATGATGTATTTATTAGCTATGCTTTATTACCTAACGTTTTGTTCAGAATATATGATTTTTTCAGAAAATCTGGAGGTCCTGCAGGACTACGACAATAGTCCCGATAGAATGAAATCACCTTCGCGACCAAAAATCGCGAGGGTTGAAATTACACGTAAGTTTTGCTGCACCCATTAAAAATATTTAATTCAATGATATGCAACCATTGTATGCAGTTTAAGTTTACGAATTGTAACGTTTTGATTGTAGATATACCACCGGAAAACATTAAAACCCTGAGAGGAGAAAGGCGGGTGCAACTAGCGGCCGAACATGTGAACGGTAAATTTCAGAAAAATTGATATTTTTGCCGTGTTTGGAAATGTAATATGTGTATTCAAACCATTTCATGTTTTCTATAGATTTCCATGGTGAAGACGAAGGGTGGAATCACCCCTCCACTTCCCGTGCGGGGTTACCGTCTGCGATGCCGGGCATCGCTGCAAACAGTAAGTTTTCCTATACTACAGAGTTGATATTATATGTATAAGCCAAATTATTAGTATACATTTAAAGTTCATTAATCGTAATATCTTCTCAAATAGGCACACCTGTAGAAAGCGAGCACCGGCGGCAGCAGCACATCAACAATGCTCCGGGTGCCCCCAAACAGTATTGTAGTAAGTATTGTCTTCTAGGATTGAATTACATTATTCACTCTTCATTTCAATAATTTGTTGTCTAAGCAAGGATTTTCATTACAATTAGTTTTGGCAGCTCAGGTGATTAATGTTACGTTTCTGTTAACACACAATTGTAGCAGCACAGCAGAAAGTATTGCAGAGATGAAACAAACTATGACGCAAATGTTAGCAGCATTTGATACACTAAACAGAAGGGTGAACATGCTGTTAACGCATGCGACAGCGGATTCGCAGGAGAGACACGTGGCAGAAGGAGAGGAAATTAATTTCCAATTCCCGGTCGACGCAGTCGAGGCTCTTAATGATCTAAACAATCTTCTGGCCAATGACAGGGCTGCCCAGGGGCAATATGTAAGTATTTTGTGCACTTAATTAATTATATTTCATAAAAAAAAGTCAAATACATTACTTTCCAACAACGGTTCTCAACCTTTCTCAACAAAGGTTCTCCCTTTGCAATTTATTTAACTAAGAGATTTGATTTTAATATGGCAATTGAATTGTCTATTTTTCTATGTTATCTTAATTGTGCTCAACTCCCACCAATAATGCAAGACACATTGTATTGTTTTTCAGAAAAAACTGATAAAGAACGTCGGCGGGAAGAACCCGAAGAAGCATTGCCGGCAGGTGTTGGGCATGGTCCTAACGGACGTATTGGCCTGCAGGTTATCGTGGTCCGGACAAATGAATACTATCCGGATCAAGGAGATGAAGTTCGTCGACCTATTGATAGGTATGCATATGATTGTTGATGCCCCTACAGCATCCGGCAAAATACTTGTCACAAATGCAAAATGGCCGCCGGGCAGAAAGTGAAAGTTGAGTAGTCGCATCTAGGTTATCGCATGATTGGTGGCGCTCCAGCGGTAGAAATAGGTAGCCGCCTGCCAGCGCGCTGAAAGAGGCTCACATATAGGGTGTCCGTGAGAATACCTAACCGCAAATACGAGCATACTCGTGCACTACTATGAGTATGGATGGCTTTAGGATATAAATAAAGGATATATCTGAGAGTAATTAATGGAAATAAATTATTTATTATGATATGAAGGTTAATTATGCAGCATACAGCCATATCGTAATATTCCTATAGTTGTTATTTATTTATTAGGAATTGGGAAAAGGATAAGACGGATGAAGAAGAAATAAGAATTAACATTGACTTCCTTTAAACATGTTAAGTAAATGCGCGTTGACATGCATTTGTTTCTTTGTTTCTTCTTTACCGACCGTTACGTGAACAAAGAAGAAAACTAAAAAAAGAGCTTTCAGTAGGTGTCAGTGCGCCATTGTTAATACACATTAACGGCAATGAATAATCGGGAGCAGTTTGTGTCGCGAAATACGCGAATTGTCCTGCTGGCCCGGGCGGGACGGTCCCTGGGGGATATCGCCGTGGAAGTTGGAGTGCATTCGCGCACCGTGCGAAGGATCATCGACAGGTTTGCACAAATAGGCGAGGGTGGCCTGATTGATGGCAGGTCGCGAAGCGGACGTGCTCGCTCCACCACGGCCGAGGAAGATCGGGATGCCGTCCAGTATATTAGAGAGCATCCGTTTGAGGCTGCTGCGAGCGTCCCCGCAATCCTGGGCTTAGACGTGAGTGAAACCACGATCCGGCGCAGGCTGCGGGAGTCCGGTATCCGCTGTTACCGGGCAGCATGCAAGCCAGCCCTGACGCCGCGACATCGCGAGGCTCGCCTCCTTTTCGTCCGTCAGGAACTGGCTTTCGCGCAGGCTGAGGGGGATAATATTGTAACAATTTATTCCGACGAAAAAGTATTTTCCTCTGCCGCTGGAAGTGCGCTGCGGGTTTGGCGGCCTGCCGATTTCGGGCGGTTTGATCTCGATTATGTAGTCGATCGAGACAACAGCGGTCGCATTAAGTGTGGTATGTGGAGGTGGATCGGGCCGTTGGGCCCTGGATCACTCGTAGAAATAACACCGCACATGGACTCCCGGGAGTATGTCCGAATCCTCGAGGATAGTTTTCTACCCTCGGTGAGGGAGGCATACCCCCGGGAAGACATGCCGGTGCTGCGAGTGGTTCAGGACAATAGTCCGGTCCATACCTCGCGTATCACACAGGCGTGGTTTAGAGCTCACCCCGAGTTTCAACTCGTGAGGTGGCCGGCGCGGTCGCCAGATCTCAATTTAATTGAGAATGTGTGGGCCGAAATGGTGCGCACCTGGCGGCCCGACGGCGCCTTACGAGCTCGGGGTGAGATTGTGAACCACGCAATGCGGGTTTGGGCCGATTTGCGAGATCGGCCAGAATATTTCGCACATTTGTATGCCTCGGTGGGAAACCGTTACAATCTGGTAATAGAGAATAACGGTGGCCCCACCAGGTATTAAACTTGTCGATGCTCCTACAATCGGTGCCCTTTTGCAATCCAGGTAAATAAATTTACCTTCTTTTATTTTAATCTATATAGTTATCACTGCATATAATTGTAATATTAAATATTGCAAATAATTTTTGCAGCCCCACGGTGATACTCCCGAAGGAACGCGGCTCCCCGGTGCCATCCCGGCGGTCCGCGTCGCCGCTTTAGGCAAGGCTAGGAGGCAGCCTACTGTGAGTAAAAGAATTTTGTACTATAACTACGAATTGCCTTACTTGAGTAATCAATGCAGAATACAATTAAATTTCATGCATTTCACATTTTCAGACCATCCAGGCTGCTTAGGCACCATCCACTCCTAGCACACTGGAAACGAGAAACTGCGGCGTTATGGTAAAATACCAACTATCTAGCTTCTTCTTTTAAATATTAATGAAATGTGCAGACAGCATTTCGTTAATTATATTGGAATGGCATTGTTCATTAATTTGTGTTTTCTGTTGGATATTTTCCAGAGCAATAAGACTCCCCTCATCGGTGCACTCGTCTCGCAGCCCGTCCCGTTTCTGCAGCGAGCACCAGTTCACAAATGTGGACAGAAATTCAAATCCGTCCAAAAACATTAAAATGTAAGAAAATGCGCCAAGTAGCAGTTGGATTTCCCCACAAAAATATAACAAATATAATATATAATGAAATATAACAAAAAAAAATAGATATCATACAAGAAAGCCAAGCTTTCATTCAAAGATACCTCGATTTAACTCGCATTAGCAATGAACAATAAATTAACAATACAAAAAATCTTGGCGTGTGTGCGCTTCATTGTGAGGTAAAAAGGCAATGGAAGACTGATTTAACACTAGAACTACCGATGATTATTATGGTGTTATATCGAACCACGTAAAAAAAAGTAATTTCGACTCGTTCGGTAGTACTGGTGTTGAACCTAACACGGACTTTACTACAATATGAGTAAATCCTAATAAATCTTTCATTTTCAATCATATATACTATATACAGCGGCCTTGTTATCCCATTTTTGCCTCCAACATAACTGACAAGGAGATCATTTTCCTCGATATTGATAAGAAGGAGGTTCTCAGTTCATCGCGTATATGTTTCTTTAAAAGCTTTTTAGTACTATTACCGGAGCAAGTGCCTCGAATGAAGCGCGCACACGCCAAGATTTTTTGTATTGTTAATCGGTAATTTATTGTTAATTTATTGTTAATTGCTAATGCGAGTTAAATCGAGGTATCTTTGAATGAAAGCTTGGCTTTCTTGTATGATATCTATTTTTTTTGGTTATATTTCATTATATATTATATTTGTTATATTTTTGTGGGGAAATCCAACTGCTACTTGGCGCATTTTCTTACATTTTAATGTTTTTGGACGGATTTCATGTCTTTTTGTTAGTTAATGCTTAACAATAAAGGCAATAAAATTTTTAATTATTTATCAATGTTTCATTTTTGTGGGAAAATCAAACTGCTACTTGACGAATTTTTTGCAGTTTAATGTTTTTCGACGGATTTCATGCCTTTTTGTTAGTTAATGCTTAACAATAAAGACAATAAAAATTCTAAGTATTTATCAATGGTTTAATTAATAAATATAAAAGTAAAATTTTATTAAAATGTCAAGTGCCATTTCTGTTCAAATATGCACCATCATCTATGTGCATGTTTATGTTATAATGTAACTTTAATGTTACAATGTATTTATAACTTAATCATGCACATAGGAGGAGATCTAAGAAATTGAGCTGAATGTGAGAATATAGATTCCTCAGATAATATACTTTGCACTTGACAAATTCACATTAGCAAAAGAAAAATTACCAATAGCTAGGATGCATTTAAATTGCAAATTAGATAAGCTATACCCTCATACGCACTCTAACATTGGTGTATCTTGACAGCCAAATGCGTACCTCAGGGAGCGCATAATCTAATGTAATAAAATTTGTTAAATAAGTACTGATTACCAATAGCTAGTATGTCGCTAAATGACACATGATTGATAATTATTGCTTGCTTAATTCATTTAATTCTTTAGCTGAAGTGTTCCTTGAGCGATGAACTTGACAGTCATGATCATGATACAACTAAATTAGATTGCCTATGAGCATTCTGCTTGGTTTATATATTATAATTATAAAGCGTTAAATCAAATAATGATTCAGAGTAGCAAAAGAGAGATTCCCAATAGCTAGAATATATTGAAATTTTAAATGATTGGACTTAACACTTTACAAATTATTCCTGACTGTCAAATACCTAGCTGACGGAGCGCAAACCTAATGTACTGAAATTAGTTTGAGCAAGTACTGATTATTAATACCGAGCATTCCCTTGAACTGTAAATAAATAATTGCTAATATTGCTTTAAAGATAAATATGCTACACTCTTGACAATTTTAATTATTGGAAATCAGCACTCGTTCACCAAACACATTTGACACTTCATAATTCTTAATAATGACAAGATTACAGGGACAGGGGCAAGGACACTATACTCTTTTATTAACTAAATAAAAGCATGGAATCTGGAATAAAATAAAATAATAAAATTGGACTGTGTCACATAACCATTATGACACATAACCAGCCATGGCATAACTGGCTTAACCAATGTGTCGGTATGACACAGATTACAGATTATAGATCAGTAACGTAAATACGATATTCCCGTTTGCTGCCATCTCGTATGAGAAAAGTGAAAACCACATTTTTAGGAATTAGTTCCCCTGATGAATCTTAATTTGCCTTGCCGTTTTCACGAGAAGAATAAGCAGGAGAAATCCATATCTCTTGAACGACTGAACCGATTCGCTTGATTCTTAGCTCATTCGATTCAGAAAAATCAACGAAAAAATACAAAATTTAGAAATAAATCCTTGGAGCTGTAACTTTTCCATAAATCGAGGTGAAAGTTTTATAGCGGACGAAAACCGCTACACTTCGGGATAAGTATCCTCAGTAGTCGCGCGCTGTACTATATATATAACTACTACTTGGCGCGAGACTCTACCGAGTCTCCTGATTGGACTCCAACGATGACCTTGTGATGCAGTCGACACTCACGCGATAGCATCCTGCGAACGAGAGGCTGCTGCATTATAGTAAGCTGGCAAACAATTTATTCCTCCATTTTACTTCTTCTCACTGATTTTATTGGAATGGCATTGTTCATTCATTAATGTTTTCTTTAAAATAATTTTCAGAACAGCAAAGCCCTAGCGGTGCATCCGAATCACAATTCCGTTTCTGCAGCGAGCACCTGTAATAAAGTTCAGAACACCTCGTCTTCTTTCTGCAGCGAGTACCGGTTCACAAAGTTGACTGGAATTCGTACTGGACCGGAATGGCGGCATTGTAGCGCACCAAACACTGGTAAGATAGCAGTCTGTAGACGAGAGGCTGCTCCGCATTATGGTAAGCTGCCAAACAACTTCTTCTTCCATTTCATTTCTTCTCACTCATTTCATTGTAGTGGCATTGTTCTTTCATTAATGTTTTCTTTTAGATAATTTTCAAAACAGCAAAGCCCTATCGGCGGATCCGCCTCGCAGACCATCCCATTTCTGCAGCGACTACCAGTTCAGAATGTCGACAGGAATTCATACTGGACCAGAATGGCGGCATTGTGACGCACCAAACACTGTAGCGATAGGAACCTGTAGTCGGGAGTCTGTTGTATTATGGTAAGCTGCCAAACAACTTCTTCTTCCATTTCATTTCTTCTCACTCATTTTATTGTAATGGCATTGTTCATTCATTAATGTTTTCTTTTAAATAATTTTCAGAACAGCAAAGCCCTCCCCGTCGGTCCATCGGAATCGCAGCCCCTCCAGTTTCTGCAGCGAACATCTGTCTGCACCAGTCTGCACCTGTCCTGAAGTCCAGCACACTCCATCGCTGCTCTGAGCGCCTCCTATAGTATAGTATTACCACAAGTAGAAGTAGTAAACACTTTGTTTTACTTTAATAGTAGGACAGTAGAAATATGCACACACTTTCCCCATAATTCTGCTCTGCGAACACTCTGTTGCCCTGTGCTTATGGTTCTTCTCTATCTTAGTCTCCCTGTCTTTCTGAAACGAACCATCACAACTAATAGCGCAGAGTGTTGGGATGGCAGAACAGCCAAATAATACAAAAGTAATTGAATACGTTCCCATTATAGAGTTGGTCACTTTCAGCCAGTGACCGTCTCTGTAGCGAACACCTTCGATTAGTCTGGTAGTAAAGCGAGAAGCAAATTCTTTGCTTGTTGCTTGCATCGCATCGCATGCATCCTATTCGTAGCAAGACAGTGATATCTTCTCAGCGAAGACTATTAAAACTACTACTCTTGAAACATCTTGCTGCGAATATGTTTAGTAAAAGCGTTTAGAAAGCGTCAAAATCTTTTGCTAGGTCTATTGTCGATAGTAGTCGCCTTTACTTAAAATAAGTAGTAGTGGCTGAAAGTATAAAAAATTGTCAGTTCATTAGTCTACTGATAGTTAAAGGAAGAAATTGTAATAATTCTATATTATATTGTAGCCATGCATGTTATTTTATATTAATTACCGATAATGTGACCCATTATGGTCCGGTTTGAACTTTTGTATTTATTTTAAACCCATGCAAACTAATAATAAATGTCATCAGAGCTTCATCAATGTTAATTCTTATTTCTTCTTCATCCGTCTTATCCTTTTCCCAATTCCTAATAAATAAATAACAACTATCGGAATATTACGATATGGCTGTATGCCGCATAATTAACCTTCATATCTTAATAAATAATTTATTTCCATTAATTACTCTCAGATATATCCTGTATTTATATCCTAAAGCCATCCATACTCATAGTAGTGCACGAGTATGCTCGTATTTGCGGTTAGGTATTCTCACGGACACCCTATATGTGAGCCTCTTTCAGCGCGGTGGCAGGCGGCTAACTATTTCTACCGCTGGAGCGCCACCAACCATGCGATAACCTAGATGCGACTACTCAACTTTCACTTTCTGCCCGGCGGCCATTTTGCATTTGTGACAAGTATTTTGCCGGATGCTGTACATTTCGATCAGTTCAATATATCGTAATTATATTTTCTTTTCAGAAACCATGATTAGTTCGGACGCTATTACAATATATGAGCTGCAGGATACCATCCAGCGGTGGCTGCAACATGGCAGCGACCGCGTTAGATACGCTGAGACCCGGAGGCAGCCGTAGAGACTTAATAAATCCTGGGTCTGTGGAACAGTGGGAGGAGGAGAGAGCAGAGTGTATAGTTCTATAAGGCGACTGGGTGGGCGGTGGAGGAGGAAGAGGAGAGAAGGGAAGAAAGAAGGGAGAGAGAGTGCAGCGGAAGCGGAAGTCCAAACAGCATGAATGGAGATGGATGGACGGATGAAAGGGAGAGAGAGAGAGCGCGAATGGCACTGGCGAAAGTTAGGGGCGAGGCAGCGGAAAGAGGAAAAGCGGCGCAGAGAGCGAGAGCGAGAGCGAGAGGCGTTGAGATAAGGTGGCGAAGTAGGAAGTAGGGAGCGATTAGGTTAAGGTAGTTGTATCAAAAAACAGTTTTCTATAGATTTTCTTTGAACTTTGTCAGAAGAATGTTTATAGGGTTCTGCAACTGCTGGCTAAATTTTATTGGGCTTGACCACGCCGTTTCTAAGATAATGGACTTCGAATTTGGTACTTTTCATACGTGCGACATAGCCAAAACCCATCAGTTAGTGACATTAGGAATTTTAACGGCTTAACTTTTCTATAGAATTTTATAAAAAACTAACCCGTGTTTCATCGATATTCTACGAATACGTACAAATTTTTGCTGAATTTTTCACCATCCCGTTTTTGCGTAATAAAGTTAATAAAATTCAAGTTTCCGAGAAATTGAAGGCACTCGTTGACTAAAGAAGCTGCGTGACGTTGTCGCTATCCCCTTCAAGTGCGTGTGTATGGGTCTAGAATCTATTGGTATATTCAAGCTTGTGTGTATTGAGTACAGGCGCTGACAAAAGTCTAGCCCACCAGCAGTATGCAAAGCGAAGTTAACAGTTCCTTGACTTTTGGATGATACAGTACTGATACAACTACCTTAAGGATAAGCAGCGGAAAATATTGTAACCCTAAGGGGAGTCAATGAAATTACATTACATATGATTTTATATCAACTCAATTTGTATGTAAAATATTTGAATAAATATTTATTTATTACCACATTGTGTACCAATTAATTCTATTTAGCCCTATCCTAAATTTAGAATTTTCTAACCTAAAAATATTATCCGAATCGAGTCATATATGAGACGTCTTAAAGACGTCTGTTTTGAGAAGTCTTATTCGTGTAACGCGGCACCGCGCTATCAGCGCGCGGGCCTCCGCACCCCCGAACGTCCCTCCACGTGACCGGGCCGCAGTCCCGAAGCACTCGGCCCTACACCGACAGTCAGTCCCAAACTCGCCCTCGACTCGAAAGGTCCTAATAAAAGATTAGTCCCAAGACCCGTGTCTTCACTTGACCCGCTCCGCTGTCCTTACATCTGGTGTCAGAAGTGGGATACGAAAAGTGACCACCACACCCACACACACAAAAAGAAAGGAAGGAAGACAGCAAAAACACACAAAAAGAAAGGAAGGAAGACAGCAAAAACACACAAAAGGAAAAGAAGGAAGACAGCAAGGACAACAAAAGGAAGGAGGGAACACACACACACATCAAACGAAAGGGAAACACATGCACACTACGATTACAATCATAATCATCGTACGGTAAGTACCATACATATATACATATACATATACGCATATCTGGAATGTTGTAATGCTTGAGCTGTAGCGTCTGAACTAGCGTCATCTCTCCCATCCCGCATACCATTAATAATCCACAAAATTCCACCTCAACGCCCCGAACGTCGGAAAACACACAGTACCCCTTTTTACAAAACAACGCTCACCCCAAGTACAGAAACTGACACCCCAGTAACGAACATGGCACACACTTTGACATTCCGCGATATATATACTATCATTCCTAATTTCGACGGCACCAATATCCCCGTCGAGCATTTCATCAGAACCTGTAAAAGAGTCATACCGCTGCTAAACGATGCGGACAAAACAAAACTCCTACAAATCATCCCGGCAAAATTAACTGGCATGGCCATAGAAATAGCCGACGCAAAGACATACACGACACTAGACGAACTTTTTAACGATCTAAGAACAGCATTCAGCAGACCTATGGAACTCTCAGACCTAGAATTCGAAATGAGGACAATCGCACAAAATTATAACGAACCAGTTTTCCGATACGCCATCCGCGTCAGAACAATTCTCAACAAAGTACTCGAAAGATTAGACACAGTATATACGACAGTAGACAACAGAGCATATTTGAATAATAGGAAAGCAGAAGTAGTGAACATAGCAGTAAAGACATTTGTCAGGGGACTAGTAGAGAGCATCAACAACCGAATGAGTAGAAATCACGCATCACTACAGACGACAATAGACGAAGCAATAGAAATAGAAAACGAACTAATACGAAGACAAAGACTACACAACACAACAAACGAAAACTACACACCCACCACACACGTCCGATTTGCTGAGGTAGACGACTCATACGATAAGAAATTTTGTGATTTCTGCGACACTTACACGCATAACACGAAAGAATGTCGCTCCCTACGCCACCACAAAGCCTCCCGTAAAAGGTACACGGATAATAGTTCAAGAGACCACCCACAAAACAGATTCAGAGACAACCCTAGGCGGAATTACAATCATTCACCCAACAAAAACGGAAACGATCGGGAACACTCGTCCGACGGATATAGAAGCAGCCTCTCAAACAGATTCAGAGATAATTCACGCGACAAATACCTACAAGATAGACACAGAGACGACTCTAGAAACAGATATTCTCGCGACAGGTATCGAGACAATTCACAAAACAGGTACTCACAAGACAGATATCGAGACGAATCACAAAATAGATATTCTCGCGACAGGTATCGAGACAATTCACAAAACAGGTACTCACAAGACAGATATCGAGACGAATCACAAAATAGATATTCTCGCGACAGGTATCGAGACAACTCGCGTAACAGGTGCCATTCACAAGACAGATACCGCGACGACCGCGACAACTCACGAGACAGATACTCACGCGACAGATACCGTGACAATCGAGATAATTCACAAAATCGGTATAAGAACAATAGGGATTACTCATACGACAGAAACAGAGATAATTCCAGAAATAGGTACAGCAGAAATAATTCGAGAGACAGACACACACACAATCCAGATAATACACACAACCAACGCGACAATTCAACGAATGGACGAGACTCACAGAAACAATACAAAACCGATAAAAACAATACCACCAGCGAAATCGAGGAAGCGCTAAAAAGCCTTTTATTAAAAAACTCAGAAGAAGTCTCGCAAACGGGCACAGTACGAGACTCACCCTCCCAGTGCCCAAACAACTAAATCCGGTAATTATAAAAGAAGCAACAATATCATGCGGAATATCGAAATTTCATGAACCACCGACAATAGAACTACGTACACATAACACAGTTAAACCGAAAACCAGATTTTTCATAGACACGGGAGCACAAGTAAACCTTATAAAATCTAGCAACGTAGCACATCACAGTAATATTGACCCAAACATAATTTATAAACTCAAAGGAATAACCAATTGTAAAACAGTCACCATAGGATCGTGCCTTATCTACGTCGAAAATACCCCAGTCGAGTTTCAAGTAGTCGCTGACACATTTCCGTTCCAACAAGACGGCCTGTTAGGTGATGCCTTCTTTAATCAGACCTCAGCAGACATACTATATTCTGAGAACTGCATAGTACTTTGTAACCAAAAGATCCCCTTCGCGACATTGGAAACTTTTAACGTGCCACCCAGGGCAAAGGCTCAAATGCCTATCCGGTTAAAACATACAGACCTCCGTGAAGGATACATACCAGAGATAACAAAATACGATGGTTTATACCTCGGAAACGCACTCGTTAAAAATCATAGCAACATTGCATACCTTCAAGTAATCAACACCAATTCAAAACCCGTGAAATTAGAAATCCAAGAAATGGACCTACAACCAGTCGAAAAAATAGCAGACATCCCTAACACATTCAAAAACGAACTAAATTCTCCATGTATTCAAACAGAATACATCGCAGCAATTTATAACACAAAAGTAGATGAAAGACCCGAAAAACTAAAAGCTCTCCTGCGCTTGGAACACCTAAACACAGAGGAGAAACAACATGTTTTAGAGTTAGTCTCGGAATATCCAAATTTATTTTATATCGAAGGAGATCAATTAGGCCACACACCGGTTGCCCAACATCAAATCCACACAACAGACGATAAACCAATTAACACAAAACAATACAGATACCCTCCGATACATAAAAACGAAATTCAACAACAAATTCAGAAACTCATGGAAAAAGACATCATACAGCCTTCTATTTCACCATACAACTCACCAGTTTGGATCGTTCCCAAGAAAGCCGACAGTAAAGGAAATAAAAGATGGAGAATGGTCATAGACTTCAGGAAACTTAACGAAAAAACAGTAACCGACGCATATCCACTCCCCAATATCACAGATATCTTAGACCAATTAGGAAACGCTCAGTATTTTTCAATATTCGACCTTGCATCAGGATTTCACCAAATTGAAATGCACCCCATCGACAAACAAAAAACTGCTTTCTCCACACCCAATGGCCACTACGAGTTCAATCGTATGCCATTTGGTCTAAAAAATGCACCCGCCACTTTTCAACGAGTCATGGACATAATCTTATCCGGCTTACAAGGAACTGACCTATTCGTGTACTTAGATGATATCGTAATTTACGCCAATAGCTTACAAGAACACGCGACGAAATTCCGCCGACTTGCCAATAGACTAACAGATGCAGGACTCACACTACAGACAGACAAATGCGAATTTCTGAGACGAGAAGTAACATATCTAGGACACGTAATAACCGAAAACGGTGTAAAACCCAACAACAATATAATAGAAGCAGTTCAAAATTTCCCACGACCAACAGACAAGAAAAGTATCAAACAATTCTCTAGTTTAACAAGTTATTATAGGCGTTTTATAAAAAATTACGGGAAAATCATCGCACCATTGATATTGTTACTCAGGAAAAACACAGATTTCAAATGGGACACTGACTGCGAAACTGCGTTCGATACACTAAAACAGAAACTCACACAACAACCAATTCTCCGCTATCCGGATTTTGAAAAACCTTTTACACTAACCACTGACGCGTCCGATTACGCATTAGGAGCCGTACTTAGCCAAGATAACAATAGTTTCAACCACCCTGTAGCATATTATTCGAAAATGCTTAACAAATCGCAACAACGCTACGATCCAATGCGAAAAGAATTATTAGCAATTGTCAGAGCAGTAGAACACTTTAGGCCGTACCTTTACGGAAAGAAATTTACACTCGTGACGGATAACAGAGCACTCACATACTTAACACAAAAAGCGAACCCTCCACAACAACTGCAACGCTGGCAAGCCATCTTAAATGACTACGAATTCGAAATTAGACACCAACCAGGCAAACTCAACGTAATAGCAGACGCGCTATCCCGAAACCCGGTATCAATTATGCCTATTCGACCGAGACAAGAAACATCAGATAGCGAAACTACACCAGAAACGAAAAAACCAAAATCACACCATCAACCACGTACACGACCACTTTCAACATCAGACTCAGCATCGGGAAATCCAACACCGAGGAAAAAACAAGAAATCATGCGAAACACAACTGACACACATATACCATCCTGCTCAGGCACAAGACCAAAGGAGCATCAAATCGAGGGCACAACCAAAAAACATCATAAAACCATAGATGATGATAATAGGGACTCATCATCATCTATGTCATCAGACGAAAAAATGATAATAGACGAAACAGACAATCGCGTAACCGCTGAAATCAAAAACCAAAGTGTAGGAAACCTAAATGAATTAACCTGCAACCCTGAACAAAATAACGGTAGCAAAGACGAAAACAATCGCCCACAGCATGGCGAGGGAAAAAGAAAATACGTCCACGCGCCGACATCATTAGAAAAACAGGGATCTGACAGTACAGATAATGAAGACTTTCCACACTTACACGAAATCAGCAAAAAACAAACCAACACAGAACAGAAGCCAACACTCAAAAAACAAGAAACCCCACAATCCACCGAAATCAACCCACAATTCCGGTCACCACCTGCACCCACATACACACCTACCTATCAAGAGACACCGGACCACGAACTTAGACAACAGACTAGGACAGAGAATATGATATCGGAAACAGAAAACCGCCAAGATCGTCACACAAATAATAAAAGCAGCAGAGATACAGATAGAAGTGATGCCCAAACGAAATTAGGAAACAACACTCCCCAAGATAATAAGCCCTCATTATACTATAAACTTTCGGACACTACGCAAAAATATTTAGAGACAAGCACCGATTCAGAAATAGAATGGATTATCGCTAAATCACGGGGCAACGGAAAAAGCCAACAGTCAACACGTAAAACCGTTAAACCCAACTTTCACTCACCACCGGAAGAACGCATCGAAAATATAGAAAATAGACATCTTGAAGCAATACAACCAACATTCCGCTCTCCGCCCCATCGACAACACATTTCTACAAGTTCGGACGCTCCAGACGACGATGACCAGACACCTCATAAACCGATGAAGCGAACAATACACAGGAAAACAGCCATAAATCGCGCAAACCCTCAAGACCTAGCGGGACCGAGTACAAAACACGGCACGGAGCCACACGAACGCACCGACACACACAAAGGCCATAAACACACAGCCGACTTGAGCACCTCCTCAAGTGACGAAGTCAGTGAGCCAGTGCACCGACCATCGCTTCATAACACTAAACAGCTGACTGCACGGACCGATACGCCTGCAGATAATCATGACCCTCAAATCAGAAACACAATTATAATAACGCAAAGTAACCTCCTAACACAAAAGGACAATATTGCATATTTCCTTTCAGCAGACTGCGTCATAGACACTCTAACTACCCAAATACTAAAAGAAAAAGGAATCATTAATACACAAACTCTCTTACAATCTGACCCACATTTAGGCGACATCTTAATCACCCACCGAAAAACAAAATACTATTTCGGCTTGGTTTGTAAAAACAAAAACACAGATAATGTAAACCCTCACACTATGGTGAAATGCGTCAAAACACTTCTTGTCACTTTGAAACGACACAAAATCAACACATGCACAATACCCAAGGACCCTAAAATTGTCGACCAACTAGCATGGTCAAACCTAAAAACATATTTATATCTACACACCATCCAACCGGAATTAACAATTACACTTTGCGAAGGCCTAATATCCGTACCAAGAATATCAGAAAGAAATCAAATAATAGAGGAATCACATAGCTCCACAATTGGAGGTCACAAAGGAATAGAAAAAACATATAAAAGAATACAATCGCAATATTACTGGAAAAACATGAAAGCAGACATAACAACATACATAAAATACTGTCTAGACTGCCAAAGAAACAAACTCGTACGTGTAAAACCTAAAGCACCAATGATAATCACAGATACACCCGCCGAACCTTTCGACAAAATAGCCATCGACACTTGCGGTCCACTACAAGAAACCGAAACGGGATACAAATATATACTTACAATTACAGATCTTTTTAGTAGATTCTCAATAGCCATACCATTAAAGCACCAAACTTCGGTAGAAATAGCGAAAGCCATAGCAGAGAACCTAATCTGTATATTCGGAGCCCCACGAGCCATATTATCCGACCAAGGCCGATACTTCATGTCAGAAGTATTTAAGGAATTCACAAACCTTTTTAAAATTAAACATTATAACACTTCAATATACCACCCCCAGTCAAACGGCATTGCCGAACGAGGTCACCATACCCTCATTGAATTTTTAAAACACTATATTTCCGAAAACTGTAATTGGGACCAATGGCTCTCATACGCATCTCTTTCCTACAACACAAGCGTACACGATAGTACTGGATTCACGCCATATGAATTAGTTTTTGGGAAAACAGCACGTACCCCCTCAGAATTTCCACCTGTAGAAACAATACTTACATACAACACATACTTGCGTATGCTCACAGACCAATTAAAAACCATTCACGAAAAAGCAATAGAGAGACAAATCAAAGCAAAAGAACGAAACAAAAAATACTACGACAAACGAACTACTGAACCAAATTTCTCTCCAGGGCAACTTGTATTCCTAATCCGGGACCACAAAAAACATAAACTCCAGAGCAATTACATAGGCCCATTCGAAATACTAAACGTATTAGACAAACACAATGTTCGACTAAAAATCAAAAAAGACGAGACAAAAGTAGTTCACGTCGACAAAATAAAACTGGCACATGTTGCAGATGCCTCGCATCGTATGTAAGCGCCGACACCCCCCCGTATCAGATGACACCACTCACACATAACCCAGGACTCCGATCCGAAACACTCGGCGCACTCAGGTCATACCATACTGAATGGAAACTGATCACCTACGCGGACACACGAGGACTTACCCTCGAACGCGAACAAATCTGGAGAAACATCAAAGCAACAACAACACTCTGCGAAACTCTGGAACCAACTTGCCTAGCCCATGGACATCTAAAGGTACTAGCAACCCGACTACGAAACACTATGACATCGGAGGCAATCCTACGAGAGCTAATACCAAACATCGACGCATTCGGAAGACAAAAACGCGCACCATTAGAATTTATAGGCAAAATCAACAAAGCACTTTTCGGAACATTAGACGCAGATGACGCAATAGAAATAAATAGACAAATTGACATGTTAAACAATAACACACGAGAAATAGCGGAAATCGTTACAAACCAAACACATATAATGAAATCACAATTCCAACTCGTTGATAAAAGATTGTCATCAGTAGCCGAAAGAATCTCAAAACAAATAGGAAATATCACTCTGGCAACGAAGTTAATCAGTAACAACGTCCAAACCCTACAATTTAACCAAAAAACAATGGAATACACATCCGAAATAGATGAAACACTAACACAACTCGAAACAGGCATCAACACACTTATAACTGCGATACTCTTTGCGAAAAGCGGACAAATTCACCCACAGATACTAACCGCGCAACAGATACTGTATAGCGCGAGAAACATCAACAAATACCTCGAAAATGTAGAATTTCCGATACCAATAGACAATAGATTCATACCACAACTTCTCGAAATCACAGACGTAACAATATTCCACAACGGAGCGAGCTTAGTCTACATCCTGAGAATACCTCTTTTAGACCATGAACCATATAAATTGTACGAGCACCTACCGGTACTCATTCCACAAATCAACACATACAACACCACATCTAGATTCGCATACATAAAACCGTTTATCAAATACACAGCAGTCTCAGCCGACTTCGAATACTACTATAACATGAACAATCTAAAAAACTGCAAGTCCACGAATTCGATGTACATATGTAAGCAGGATAACCCCATAGAGAGAATAGACAGCAACGCCGAATGTGAAATCCAACTGCTACTTAACCCAAACTTTCGTAACTTGAACACATGTGACATACGAATCAAAATGCTAACGCGTACATATTGGTCTAAGATCGAAAACACAAATAGTTGGTTATTTGCAGCACCCAAACGAGAAACACTATACATTACATGCACAACCGGAAAATCATTCATAGGAAGCATAGAAAAAACTGGAATACTCCAAATAAACGAATCTTGTACCGCGAAAACACAAACAACAAAGCTGACACCGGCAATTAACATCAAAACATATCGGAACACCAATTTTTCCCATTCTATAACCCTGAATATCAGCAAAATGATAGAAAACTCCGTCGAGTTAGACAATCCAATTAATTTAACAGAAATTTTAAAAGAGACCGAACAATTAACCCGGACGATAGAAGCATCCCCCATAAACAATGACTTCGCAGACAGCGAAATACAACTAAAAACAATAATCGCAAAAGCTAAAACCATGAGAAAACTGCACCACCTACATAACAGATTATCAACCATAGAAAAGCTCGTTAAATACACAGGATTTTCAATCGGACCACTAGCACTGATTTTCGGACTATGCTGGAAGTTCTCCTTATTTAACAAAGCATCATCCATAATCAACATAATTAGATCAATCACACAAAGACGCAATCCACAACAAAACCTACAGAATACGGAACCATCCCAAGCCGCCAGAATCCAAATCCTAGCGAATCTCCCTCCACAAACAAACAATAACCAAATCGAAATGATCCCGGTGCAGATGTTGCAGTGCAACAGACAAAACATTATACCATAAAGTAACTACCATCATATAACCCTTCACTGCATACTCACGCTCTTCTGTTCCATTTTTAGTTAAACTTAGACAAAACACAAACACACACATAAAATGGACACACAAAATTGGGAGCAATGCCCCCTTTGCGGCTGCGAGATCCCTCGCTCACATCAACAGCTGCACATCCAGAGATGCGCAAAAAACTATACCACCATCATAATGGAAAAACCTACAAACAGGTTCCTGTGTCCGGTGTGCCGAACAGAAATGTGCGGCCAGGCACTTATTGATCACATACACAATTGCTCCGCAAGGGCAGAAGCCGCGCACCACAGACAAACACACACACTTACACCGACAGTCACACCAACACCAACATTCACACCAACACCAACACCCATACCAACGAACAGAGCCACAACCACCCAAAAACCCACAACCACCCAAAGACCCGCATACACAAAGACATCCCCACAAACGACAGACCAGAGCACACAGACCAGCAAAACCTCATACGCAAGCATTAGAACACAAACCGACATCACTATAAAAAACATACAATCAAATATAGACGGGGTAGAGGCTAAACCAACGACAACGACAACGACAAGAAACCCCAAAACAACAACCCAACTACGTACACAACAAAAGATAAGGACCAGAAGACAACAGTAAAAGCGGACACACACAAACATGGAACATAAAGACAGAGACACTGAGGACCAACAACCACCACTCTCCAACTGGGGAGTCCCCCTACTACAAACACCTGGAAAACCACCACATCTCCACTGGTACGGACCAGGAGGAATTTACAGACCACGAAGACGCCAACCACCCATAAAAATAGATCCGATACTACGAATACATAAAACACAAAAACAACCAAGGACAACGACACAAGACAGACGATTAAAACGCAACAACGTGACCGACAGGACCAGGACACTACTCAACATACGTACTAGACTGTACACAAACGATACGCACACTCTCCGGAAAGAACTACGACACACTCACAGCACCAAACAAAATATCAACGTAAGCACCCAAACATGTATACGACACAGAGACGAGACAACACAGACAGACAAAACAATTTTCAGAGCCATGACCATACAGGAAATTGAACAGATAATTAAACAGGCAAGACAGGAATTACAAAACAGACACATCGACAAACTAACGAACACACTAGACAGACAGCAACTCACATAAAACAAAACACACACCAACACACTTACACACCTGCTCACAAGCAGTACAATAATTACGTCAGCATAGAGTTAAGTACACACATATATATATACATACATACATGTATATATACATATTATCTTTGCAATAATTACGTCAGCATAGAGTTAAGTACACACATATATATATACATACATACATGTATATGTACATACACACACATATATATATATATATATATATATATATATATATATAAAAACATAACAGACACTTGTTTTTACTCAAACAAACCCCCAAGAACCCCCCACAGAAAACGATCACATTAAAACAGGAAACCAAAAGATAAACGCATGGATACATATACAAAACCAAAGGATAAGAAGGACGAACACACTAACTGGGAAAAACAAAGGAGAACTAATCAAATTAACAACAAAATAACAAATCCCAACACAAAATTGGCAAAAAAAAAAAAAAAAAAAAGGACACGGAACGGTAACAACTTTCTTTTACATACTCATACACACCCTACCCTCTTCCTCCATAAACAACCAAACCTTACTAACAAAGCCAACAATAACAACGTTATACTCGCAAGATCTAATTCCAGGATATAAAAAATGAGAAGGAATCAAAACACACCACCCCACAGAAACCAAAGGAACCACACCGCATCAGGAATGAAGAAACAACATACATCACGACATCAAGGAACCACATCACACACCACCACGTCAGAAACACCTGGGAACCGCATTACACCACGACACCAAGACACCACCCAACCGGATGCATGGCACGGAGTGCCCATTTTGAAAGCGGGGGAGTGTAACGCGGCACCGCGCTATCAGCGCGCGGGCCTCCGCACCCCCGAACGTCCCTCCACGTGACCGGGCCGCAGTCCCGAAGCACTCGGCCCTACACCGACAGTCAGTCCCAAACTCGCCCTCGACTCGAAAGGTCCTAATAAAAGATTAGTCCCAAGACCCGTGTCTTCACTTGACCCGCTCCGCTGTCCTTACATTCGTTTCCTAAACTGTCCCATAAGACTACTTTCAGAAGTCTTAAAGAAGTCTTTATGACGTCTTTCTGAAGAAGTCTTATTTCCTTCTCAAATCGACGCATAAGACTTCTTTCTGAACTCTTTTAGATATCTGTTGGAAGATGTTTTCGGACGTCTAAGTCTTACGGGAGACATCTTTAAGACTTCTTTTAGACGTCATATTGTTATCTGGGAAATAACACGAATGAAATATAATTCAATCAAATATTTTTACCTATATTTGGCGAACTATTTAAACCCTAACCCATATATCATCCCAAAACTTGCGATTCCAGTTCAGATGAGGATAAAAAATTAGAATATCTATACCTCCAAGGTTCTTTTTTTCAATATTAAATCCGTACACCGATTAGCATTATTCAGATCAGACAGAATCGGGGGATAGATATTACATGTATGCAACGTACAGTTTCGTACCCTTGCTCGCTCCCCAGATAGCACAATCCGCAGAAAGCTTACTTATAGCACACTTTCTTGTGTGCGCTTGAAGTCCGTTTCAGTAAGTCCGCTAAAAGTGGACTTATTTCTGCTAACTGTATGAAGTCCGCAGAAAGTGGACATATTTCAGTTGACTTATTGGAAGTTCGCTAAAACTGAACATATTTCAGTCAACCTAAAGTAAACGCAATGTAGGTGCGCATCGCAAGCTTTCTGCGGTTTGTGCTAGCAGGGAATATAGGTGAGCACTATATGGCAAGAGAACTTTAATAGCGTAGTAGTAGCTAGTACTCTGTCGATGATGATTCATATATAATTCTGTTGACACTTCTATGCGTGTTTCACTGACTCACTGTGCGTGACTACACACATTTATTTAGCCGGACCTATCGTAAAAGGTAATGCAAGAAATATATTTGCTGAGCAGGTACGAGAATATGATACGCAAAAGAATTGTAGGTGCGGTGTTAAAAGTAACGGCATTAGTACTCGATCGGATCTAAAAATACCCATGGTGCAGGTATGCGCTTTTCACCCATCAGATTTATGGCCCCCTAATACCGGTCTGGATCGAACTTCGAAAGGTGAATTACTTTATATAGTATAGTTTATATACTATATACTATATACTTTATATACTATACTTTATATAGACCCTGGGGTAATAAAGGTTAGGCCCCGGTCGGGCCGTCAATATAGTGACTCCGGCCTAACGGTACAAATTCAACCCTGTGAGTAATTATTGTAATAAAGATCCTTGAACAAGTTTTATAGTATATCCAGCACATAAGCTTTTACACATTTTAAACAATTTATTTCAAGAGACGGAGTTTAGGAAACAGGAAGGGGATCGGATTTGCCATAGCGGACCACAAAACATTTGATTGGATCAGTCTCCAAAACTCCCTGCTGGAACTTGGTAATTATATGATCTTAATATTACCATGGCAGCATTGCAATATAGGGAGCATGAAAATGAAAGGTTCTTGTTGCATTAAATAATAGTGCTAACTCATAACTTGTATCATTTTAAGAGTCCCAAATGTTTAAGCATAAACAATATGAAGGGTTTCATATTAACAAGGAGAGAGTCAACCTTGTGAGGTCGAAACCCAAGTCGATTCCCTCCACAAGCTCAGGATGTGATGCAGAACAATTGTACAAAAACTGACTTGCAATGACCAACCGCAAGAGACTGAAAAATATGGTAAAACATTTGAACCCTCGCATATGTGGTTTGCCAAGGTATTTATGGCAAAACCAATAGACCCCATTTAAGCGGATACACCTACAGTGCAGGATTGCAGTCAACATTTTGCACACTTCCCGTTTAGCATCTAAACAACCAATCTTGCAAGTCCCGTGATAGGATTTGACATGAGAAGTCTGACGTGGGAATTTGCATGTAGTGTTTTGGGGTATTTACAGCAAAAAAAGAACCAAATTTTAACTTGTCGAATGTACGATTGTATACAAGATCCCATGAGCTAAATCCCCCAAAACCCTGCACCTCCCAAATCCCCATGTCAGATCTGTCGTGTCAAAACCCCTCACAAACTCCCAAAATCAGTCGTTTAGATGTTAAACAAGAAACACACCAAATATCAGCTGCAACCGTGTACTGCAAGTATACGCACACGAATAAAATCCGTCTTGCTACAAACACCCTAACGATCCACACATGCAAAAATTGTATTCATTTTCCATCCCCTTCAGGCGGTTGCAGTTGGTCATTGCAAACCAACCCCTGCACACCTGCTCCACATCACATCCTGAGTTTACAAAAAAATGGACCCAGGTCTCGACCTGACAGGTCTGATCTTCTTCTTGTAAGTGTACCAACACAATATAAAACTGGATGCCTATTAGTTTCTGCAGAGAGTGGTCACTAGATTGCTTTAAATAAAGTCTGGTGCTTTTGACAATCTTGATTGAAAAGTATGAAAGCCTCAACTTCAGGAAAGGTATGTTGTCTGTTGCAATTTTCCTTGTCTGCCATTGCCTATTAATGTGGTAACTATTAATCACAGGTTTACAGGAGAGTGATTTGCTACCATATTTAAAAGATCGCATCAAATACAGGGAAAAAGAATGTTTCTTGTTCTGTCAAAACAGATAGACAACAACCAAGGATGATTAATGAGTATGTACACAAGCAAAAAGACCAAATATTGATCACGACTCTCTTAGATATATAGACGATGGTAATCTAAATATCATTGAGTTACCAGAAAATGAGCACCGCACTGTGTAAAGGAGTATTAGAAAGCCAAGCGATTTCTGAATTCATGGCTAGTATTCATTGAAATGCAGAACTAAAAGTAAATAGCATTTTTTTATTTACGTACAATTGCCTGTGCGATGACAGCATGCATGACAGTGAATCCAACAGTCAATGGCCACTCCAAAACTACCCAATTTCATCTGATTATTTATGCCAAAAATTTCCATTGTTTGTCAATGAAGTGTAGCTCAATTGGGGTATATACCGCGGGTTGAAGTGAATATCATTCATGCTGTCAAATAGCGTACATATTTGCGCATATATCAAGACAAAATGCGTGTAGTGTTTAGTTTTAATTATATATTTTATAAGAACCATGCAGTAAGCTCTCGTTATTCACGGTGTAAGACTTGGGCGAGCCCCTACATGTTTTCTTTTTTTTCTAGTTTGCAGAACAATGACCTTGCGTCTACAAACAATTATTCAAAATTGGAGGGACATTTTGAGAGGCACCTGAGATTCAAACCGAAATGGCATCGCCCAGTTATGCAATAAAACTCTGATGTGCAGCTGCATGGAAGGAAGAATTCCTGGAAAGGCATGGGGAATTGCCGTAGGGATTATTACCGAGGGCCGGCTTTCCTCGGTCAACGGTTCACTGGCTGAAGGTACCTTTTCATACAAAGCCTCCACTCTCCTGCGCTGGCGTTGCGCTGGCTTGTGTTTTTCGTAAACTTTCACTTTCAGCGCCCCAACTCCGCAACAGAGATGGCTTGTTGTACCGTTAAACGTGATTCCGCTCACCATTCGACGACGCAAGCCGAGGAGTTGCAGGGAGGTGGAAGTTCCCCTAAATTGCTGATCTCAGAGCAAATCAGATCATTCTTAGATCGACTTGCGAGCGTCTATGTTATTCTTCAGATTTCCAGTCAAGCTTGCCAGATTTGGAAGGAATTCCTTCCACTTCCCATAAGGCTAGCATTGCCCCACCACCAAAACCCCCACCTAATCTGGCAAGCCTGTTTCCAGTGCGTGTTGTGTTGCTGTGATTGTGCAGTGCTTGCCAGGGTTTGCTGCCAAGTTTCCTTGTGGAGAAGGAGCAAGCTCAGAGAAGACTTAGGAGCCTCAGGTCCTGCGTATCCTACATTTTTAGTCGCTATATCTAATTGAGTAAAGGACAGCGAAAGTAATCGGGAATGAAAGAACTAGTGACAATTACTTGACTTCTTAGAATTGACTGTACTTAACTGGAATGCCCTTTGAGCCTGAGGACAAAACATGTGGTAGAGGGTCATAAATTCTCGATACTTTTGAATATACTGATGCGCACGTGGAAACAATTAACGATTTGGGAGTCGGAGAGGTTTCGGTGGCGCGGGGTAGAAGGTGGGTGAGAGCCCGTGGATCCCCTTTTACAGCCCCATCATAGGATGGGTGAACACGAGCCTGTGTAGCGTGCATTTATTGACTTGGGTCTTGCTTGATCGTTACCCGCCATGGCGGGGAAAACCCGTTTGCCTGCGCTCAGCCTTTTTCACTATGCAAGCCATGTACTCTGTAAGATACCTGCAGGGCAAGATTAGGTATTTAATCAGGTCCCCATGGTTCGACTCTCGTTAAGGAAATAAGACTTTGTCCCAGTGGCTTTGAAATGTCAAATGAATTAGTTTCGTAATGAAAAATATTAAATGATGTTTCTATGTTTACAGATTCGTGTTTGCGACTCGGTGCTGGAAGAGCGGTGAGGATTCTGCGGCGATACAGAGCAGCCATCGTTTCCTCCGATCTACGGAAACTTACACTGCAGATATCAGTAAGTATTTGTCGCGTTTGCATATTTACAGTTTGTTTTTTAATGCAAATTTCTATTGATCTTGTTGCAAGTCGGTATTGAACAGTTTCTTTACACATTAGCAGAGACCGAATGGAATTTGATTTAGAAATCATCCCTAGAGATATACTCTATTTGGTAATTATATAGACCATAATCCTCACCGATTTTAATGAGCATTTAGTATGTTATAGGAGACACTATTTGGAGTAATTTTTTCCTATATAAGCAACCGTCGCTCGGCTTTAGTTTTCGAGTTATACACAAAAATATGTTTCGTGTTTGGATGTTCTATAACCCAAGTAGAGTAATCAGTGACCATATGAAATAATCAAACAATCACCGCAAATCTTAACGTGAATATATCTGTGGTCTTGTGACAGCATTCCAAATAAGGCGATCTAATTATGAAATTAGAAGAAATTCTATACATTTGCCGTAGCCTGGGTTGGTTAGGTCTAGGTTTTAAGTCCGTGTTACATCTGTATCGGGTCTCTACATGTATTTGGAATGATGCCACAAGATCACAGCTATGTTTGTGTTACGATTCGTGTTGATTCTTTTACTCTTATGTATCGATATATAAGGGGTTTGTTCGGAGTGGCAGTTTGCTCAGTCGCCAACCAGTTTCCAATAGTCAGACACAGCAGCACCTTACGGGAAAGCAAATCGCAAACTGGTTGGAAACCGAGCAAACCGCTACTCCGAACAAACCCAAGATTAACCTTAAGATAAACCTTAAGATAAAAGGTAAAAGAAAAAAAAGAGAAGTCAACAGTCACTCTCTACCCTCCAATATACATCCAGATAATTATTTTTATTTTTCTTGTTTTTCAGATTCATAATTCGAAATGCCGCGTCTCACGAAGAGCTTCGTGAGACGCTCTTTCTCTATTCTTCGCTCATTCTCTATTCTTGTTGCAGCAAGCTTAGCGGATGACGACATAGCAGCGTAAACTGAGCTGCAAAATATAAAAAAGTCCAATCCATTGCGAGGAACGGAAAGGAGGACACCGTCGCCTAAAAATTCGAGCCCAACGACAGAACATTTTCAAGAAGATGCAACCGGGAATGTTCAAGAAGATACGATTCCATCCACGGTTGTGGAAGAATCTGAAACGGCAACAACCGAGACACCCGCTTCGCTGGAAACTCTGTCCACCGTGGAAGTTTTACGCGGCCAACTTCCTGTGTGGGCAGCAAAATATCAGGTGCCACATAACGCCGTCACTGCCCTTCTCCACATTTTGCAAGACGCGGGCATTAAGGGCATACCGTTGGATGCTCGCACACTGCTTGGGACGCCTAGAGTAAGCGAAATATTAACCACCCGTTCTGGGGAATATTTTCACTACGGCCTTGAACAGGCCTTAAAAGACCAGATCAGATGGGTCGAGAGCGTGAGAGCAATTTCGTGTCTCGAACTGAAGGTTCATGTTGATGGCCTTCCGATTGCCAAAAGCACCCAGAGCGCACTGTGACCACTTTTGGGTCAAGTAGCGAGTAGGAGTTTGCCAACCCAAGACCCATTCATGATCGGCGTATACCGCGGCTACAGCAAACCCTCTGAGCCAAAAGAAATTCTCAGCGAATTCTGCAAAAAATATCTGGCTTTAAAGCAGCATGGATTTGAATATAACAGTACAAAATATTCAATAAATATTCTGGCTGTGCTCTGCGACGCACCAGCCCGGGCTTTCGTGACGTGTGTTATGGGGCACAACGCAAGCTCTGGATGCAGCAAGTGCGAGGTCGAAGGAGATTACCTGAAGAATCGAATGGCCTTCTTGGGGGAAGACGCAGTTCTTCGAACTGATTTAAGTTTTGCAAACAGGACAAATGCGGAGTACCATAAGAGGGAAGGACAAACACCGTTTGAAACGTTGGGCATTGGGATGGTATCGCAATTCCCTCTCGACTACATGCATCTCATATGCTTGGGCGTCCACAAAAAGTTATTGAGTCATTACCTGCACGGCTGCCCGACGGTAAAATTGTCTAATGCGATGCGGACTCAGTTGTCGCAGGTCTTAGTGTCGATGGCCGAATTCATCCCCAGCGAATTTGCGAGGGGTGTTCGCGGTCTTGACGACTTCTCAAAATGGAAAGCAACTGAGCATAGGGCATTTTTATGGTATGTAGGCCCAGTTGTTTTACAACAATATTTGCCTGAGCTAAATATGCAGCACTACATCTGCTTGCACACTGCTATTCGCATTTTGTGCGATCCCGTCGACCATAAGTCGAATAATCGATACGCTCATGATTTGTTGGTGGCCTTTGTGGAAACCTTTAAAATATTATACGGAGCCCACAGCGTTTCATACAACGTACACAATTTGATTCATTTGGCGACGGATGCGTTAGAGTTTGGGCCACTCGGCAACTTTAGCTGCTTTCCGTTCGAAATTTTTTTGAAAAGCATTAAGTACTTACTAAGAAAAAAAATGTGACCGACTTCGAAAACTGACAAAGTTCCAGAGAGCTGAAAACTAAAAGAGCTGAAAAGTAAAAAATAAGCAACACAAAAAATACTCTGAAAAGTAAAATATAATTTCTTGTTGTCATGGATACAGAAATTTGCATCAAGCCTAAATATTCTGCAACTTTTCGGAGGCGGCCCGCTCCCCTTCTCTTTCTCACTCTCTCGCTCTCTCGCTCTCTCACTCTCACTCGGGCAGACAGGCACTTTTCCATGATACGGTCTCTAGCTCGATCCTCTCGGTCCGTTCTCGCTCAGCAACATATATATGCATACCCTTCACACCCATACGTCACTAGCAAACCGAGACAGAGAAATTGTCGACGTCGAATGCGATGATATCAGATGTACATGTAGAAAACTAATCATTTGCTATACGGTACCGAATCGGTAAAGATTCCCTCACGATTCCAGGGAAGGAAAAGCTTCTTGCAAAGGTGTGTGATAATAAAAGGATCTTTCGATGGCAAGCGCATGACTTTCTGCCGGTTATGTGGTGGATGCTTATGAACATAAACTATTATATTCATGATGTTGGATTATAGCAAATGATTAGTTTTCTATATGTATATCTGATATCATCGCATTCGACGCCGACAATTTCCCTGTCTCGTTTTGCTAGTGACGTATGGGTGTGAAGGGTATGCATATATATGTTGCTGAGCGAGAACGGACCGAGAGGATTGAGCTAGAGACCGTATCATGGAAAAGTGCCTGTCTGCCCGAGTGAGAGTGAGAGAGCGAGAGAGCGAGAGAGTGAGAAAGAGAAGGGGAACGGGCGAGCGGGCGAGCGGGCGAGCAAGCGAGGGAACGGGAAGACTGTTGCCGAAAGGTATATCGGTATATGGTGCAATGAACGCAAAGTTTCGTCGTCACTGCAGATACGTCATGATCCCATCAATACGGACCCTTGTTATCCAATTTGAGTAGCTTCTTTTTTTCTAAATGTAAGAGCAAGAGCCGTACAAAACTTGCCAAAATTGTTTGGCAAAGCAATGTTGATAATTTGGAATCTTTTACCGGGTCATTTCGTAAGATTGCATACTCATCGAGATTCCTATATCGGATAGAGTGTTGAATTGAATTCGAAACATCTCAATATGTATATACCGGGAGCAAGAAATGATGTGCCACTATCGCGCATACCGCTCCCTTTCCGGGTAATTCCTCGGACATGCAGGGCGTCATAAAGCCTCGACTGTAGTCGAGGCACTCTTTCTCGGACCTTCATAAAGAGGAGCTTGCAAGCATCTCTGTATTTTGCAACGCACCGTTTTCTTACTTCTGTTCCCTCATTACTTGCACGAACAGAATGCGCAGGAAAATCGGTATGTTTCCGAATCGGATAATCACACTGACATACGAATTCCGTTGTCTCTCTCCGTTCGACTACCGAGATTTCTGAATATTTCCTATAATCGTTTTTCAATAAACCGCTCAACGATCGGTGGATGCGAGAAGCAATAATGCTAACGGCAATACACTTTAGAGAGGCTCGTACTTGACTAAGCAACCATCAGAAAGTCGGTGATAGATTTATGACGGGGGATGGGGCGTGGTCGCGGCTGAGGGATCCGAGCGTCGAGTGCACACTTGGTGCCCAGGCGTTAGCTTTTTTCACCGATGGTCGGCGATTGTCAATAGGGTCGGGTACTGATTGACTTTTGACAAGCCGAAGGAGACGAGCACCTTGATGTTGCATTGTCATTCGTCTTGAGGCAAGACATTCGGTACCTATTGGATCTGGGCATGAAGGGAGGAAGAAAGACGGTTACCTGCTAATAAGAGGGATAAGCGCGGCATTTGGCCCAAAAACCAGATTTTCTTGTCTAACAATTCAAAGTCGAGTTACTATTTCAAAGCAGTTATTGGAACAATGTAATTATTCCCGCGACAATACAAAAAAACACGAAATTCATGTGCGGACTATTCCACGTAAATCGCGATATTATTCGTAAAAGACAAGAGTTTATGAAACCGCCCATGTATGTTGGTGCTGTGATACAGTTTCACCTATTTCTGCAGATACCAGAAATCTTCATTTCGTGTAATGAACGGCGTATCCGATATCCTTGAAAACTGTATGGAATAACAATTTGACCATGCGTTGGAAGCTACGGAAAAATGTTTCCTCATATTTGCTTCTATAGGAGTTCAACAGGCAAAACGGTATCAGGGAAGAGAAAGAAAGAGAGGGTGAACGAACCATCACTAGAGCGAGAACGAGAGACAAGGGTAAAGAAACTGGACGAGTGCGTAAGCGAGAGAAGCATAATGATGGCAGGTCCATCCTTGGAAATGTAACAATGTAACTTTGGAAAAACGATTACCATCGACAATATCATCGATGCGAACTACCATTTTTCAAAATAAGAAATTTTGAAAGAGGAAAATTCGAACAAGGCAAAGACTAAATGTGGAAATTCAACGAAGCTTGGCAAATACTATTCATCATACAAGATATACTATATATGCAATCTATCGTTGTAGATTCTATCGATACAGAAAGCAAAGTGCATCGCAACTTTTCCATGGTGCACAAGGAGTACTCTCGTTTTGGAAGAGAAAATTGAATGTAACAGGGAACGGTGAAACTTACCTTTGTCGCCAGCCTTTACGCAAGGACCTGCGTTTCGTACTTAGACGTCGGACGCGGCTTTTCGCACTTGCTTTCATATTCCGCTGGTTTTTTGAAACATCCTCATTGTTTTCTTCTCTTTCTTCTTCCATTTCTCCCAAATTGTTGAACTTTCACTTTCACTGATACCCGCAAAACGTAATGCACAACTATGCGAGTTGCAAAACGTATCGCAAAATAAATACGCTAGTGTCAATACTGTTCTCCTTGCTCAGTATATAACTTTCGTATTTATTAGAAGTCTCAGTGTATAGCACGTGTTCAACGAAACGCACAAAACAATGAACTGATGAACCGAAGCAGTCACGACATCGGATACAGATCTTTCAGATCGTGAATAGTGGGGCGAAAATGGCATCAAAAGCGCGCAGTTTCATGCATTCGTGCCCGCTCTATTCAAACACTAAAACAGTGCGCGCATGTACTACATATATAAAATTGCATATATCTGAGATCCTCTGGCTGCGTAAAAGCGTGCGTGAGAAACAGTTGCATTATTCAGTGTACAAGTACTTCATATTATCAATTTTCGTGTGGTTTTTCTTGTGATTCTTCATCTACTGCTTCGGGGCACAAAGTTCGCCTCGATGCTTCGCGCGCTAAGCCCTGTTCGGTTGACACGTGCCGCTAATTCGTGGCGTGACGTTCTGCCTCGGTCAGTCCCTTTGTGTAAGTGGGACCCGAGCTTCAGAGAAATTTCGACTGCCGAAGGAGGAACATCGTAAGTACCCTTACCCTTACCAAATTTTCTGTTTTTCTTCACTTCTCGGGGCATGCAACTTTTATTTTCTCGTCTGACTGGATCTAAAGAAGCTTTTGTCAAATCTTGACACCTTCTTCGTGCACCTACCAAATCCCGTTTTTGCATTATTTGTACAATTTCTGTCATACGTTTGTTTGTTACATGGTCTAAGAATACATAGAGACCAATGGTGTTTTACACCATCCAGCAAATTTCCGTCATACGATTGAAATTCATGCATCATTTTCGTATCTATCGTGTACTAAAACTTGCCAGCCCTATGACGACAGAATGTAACAAATTGACGGACGACAGAAATCCAATGCATCTTTTAGTCACTACGGTCGAAAGTCTTGCATGGTTTTCATAGCAATCGTCCCAAAAGTCTTGCGAGTGCAATCCTAAATGTCAGTTCTTTGACTGCTAGTTTTTCGGGTTCGTTTCCTTATGTGCACGCCACATCTTTTTTCGTTGTCATGAAAAAAGATGCGAAACTGCAATAGGCATGCCTACGCGTACAAAGAACGCGCTTCGTCACGCATGATAAACATGAAATGAAAGAATATAAACTGATATTGTTTGTTTCTTTTCAAATTTAGATGGATCTACGAGAATTTTTTGCTGAGCGCAGGCGACAGCTGGAGAGGAGGGGGGGAGCGCCCCGGCAATCGCGCTCACCCGAGCCACGGCGGAGGCATTCCCCTGAGCCTCGACCACACTCGCCGCCACCCAGTCGCTCACCCCGCGGTATGGTACAGTATCAGCCGCCGTACGTGCCACCCCACCCTGCGATAGGGAACAGGTGGAGGGGGACGATACGGATCCAATTTACAGCATTCGCCACAGTGAAGTAAGTAAACACATATCAATTGCATTGTTTCATTTCCTTTCAATCGCATACTTCAAGGTATAAAAATGATTTTTTCTGAATATTTCAGTTGCGACGGCTTCAACGCCTCCTCAGGGCGTCCTTCTTTGGACGGGGCGGCAACCCCCGATGGGAGAGGCGCGGCGGAAATTGGGGGAATGGCGCGGGTCGTGGCGCGGGCCGTGGCGTGGACCGCGGTTGGGGCCGAGGA
Source organism: Ectemnius cavifrons (assembly GCA_964023945.1). NCBI lineage: Eukaryota > Metazoa > Arthropoda > Insecta > Hymenoptera > Crabronidae > Ectemnius > Ectemnius cavifrons. Next base: position 2,205,070 of record OZ030388.1, read on the forward strand.
AGGGGCCGCGGAGGTCGGTGTAATATGTACGACGCTGCAGGCACTACCGCCGGATCGTCATATTACGGCAATACATACCATTTTTATGAACCACCCTACTAACTAATATATTACCTATAAAATATACATACAGGTCTTTTTTATTCTATTCTTACTCGCCCCACCCACCTCTTTCCTATTTTTAATAATAACATATATATTCCATAAAGTATAGTATGAACTAGAAGCAGGCGTAGTTATACATATTATGTTGAAACAAGGACATCATTTTTTTATATATTTGCTTCTTAGGAATTTATAAAACGATTTCATACATGATCCTTTTTAGAATTTGTGATATATGATAGAAAGACCAGGAACTATGCAAAAAAAGAGCTTGTTTACATTGTTTCAGAGAACTTGTCAGTAAAGTACAGAATCCATATTACATATAAATTCATATTATGTATTATATGAATACTCTATTCTACTCAAGTTCTTTGAAAGAATGCCAACTATAGCCCATATTTTTAGAGGTAACTATTTGACAGCAGACTATAAGACTCTTCGTTCCAGAACAATCATCTATGAGGGACTGTTACACAGAATGTTACAGGTCTTCGAACATGGTTTTGAATTGAAATTTCGTGCAACAGTACTGTACTTCATAGTGAAGTTCTTTGAGACAATCTAGATAACTTCTTTTTTTGCATAGTTCTTGGTCTTCCTATCACATATCGGAGACACTAGGATGAATCATGTATGGAATCATACAAGGAATTTGTAACAAGCAAATGTGTAACAAAACATGACACCGTTTCAAAATAGTATGCATAAGTGCACTTGATTTTATCTCTTATTGGAGTCAATACCTTGAAAAGTCGCAGTTCATAAGAGATCAAGGGAGTTAGATTGAACATTTTTATTAAAAGGTATATTTGAAGACCTGCGTTATGGTTTCCAATATTTACAAGCCACTTTGTATTTTGCTCGATAATCACATGTTATGAAAAAGAACATGGCTGTGTTGGGTCTCTGGTATAGTAGGAAAGGCTTATTTTTGTTGTATGAAGGGTGTGTCGAGGTATATATTGCCAGAATTGCAAATACTGGGTCTGTTCGGAGTGGCAGTTTGCTCAGTTTCCAACCAGTTTCCAATCGTCAGATGCAGCTTCACCTTACGAGAAAGCAAATCGCAAACTGGATGCAAACTGAACAAACCCACTACTGTCTGTACTAATTGAATGCTCAGTTATAGGCCGCCAGTAAACATTCACAGTATTGAAGAAGGTTTATAACATCACAAAATTGGATACTTTCAATAGCATAAACCCTTTCCAGTACTGTCACAGTTTATTCTACAACTATAACCAGCATTCTATGAGTACTGACAGTTTTACAATATTGGCAGTACGTATCTGACCGCAAACCAGTACAATCATTATAATGGTATAACATTGTAATAATAAGGTGCTGCAGTTGATAAACACATTGAAAGATTGTTACATTCGTCCGTCTTGAAACACATTACCATATTGACTAAACAATAAAACTAATCTCATAAAGTTACTACAAAGCCCGTCCTTCTGAACTTTCTTTTCTCCATTCATATATTTTATAACTAAAAATTATAAGTGAGGATAGAGCATTCTTCCAAAGCCATATTGTTATCAGGTATCCCTGTATGTCGTAGATGCCTAACCCCATGATCTGCTATCAAACGGCTTGTTGTATCGTTCGCTTGGTATCAATAGCCCTCTCAATTAGACGCCATCTGGGACCCACTGGTCGACCTAAAGTACTCACTTATATTGATCTACATATCGACAATATGGCGATAGAGCATCACGAAGCAACGGTCCAGGGCTCGCGTCCTTTCTTGCTTATAAGAAAGTATTTTAGATTGTAAAAGCTTGCAATCGGTACAAAACAGTTCCATCAAAGCGGCGGTGGTGTTAGTTTTCGAAACAAAACTGTTATAGCGTCATAAAAACACACGAGAAAAAGGTCTCCGTCATAGCGGTTTGGGCCACATTTGGGACATTAGAATTACTCAAAAACAACATAATCTCATAAGACCACTGGCACCGCCGCCTTTATTGAACTTTTCTCTTTCGATTGACACCTTTCACAACCCAAAATCATTTCATATAAGCGAGAAAGAAGTGAAACCCTGAACCCATATTTCGGCCGAATTTTGCCGGTAACACAGCGACTCTGCAGTACCGCGACGACCGGAGTCTAGCCCCTTAAGAATCATTATGTTTAGGCTATATTCCTAAAAATGTGGCTTTCACTTTTCTCACCCGAGATGGCAGCAATCGGAAATGCTGCGGGCTGCAGAGACAATTTGGCTGTGTCATGTTTACGTTACCGACACATTGGTTAAGCCGGTTATATCATGGTTGGTTATGTGTCATAATGGTTATGTGACACAGACCGATTTTATTATTTCATTCCAAATTCCATGCTTTTATTTAGTTAATAAAAGAGTATACCATTCTTGCCCCTGTCCCCGTACCCTTGTGATTATTGAGAATTATTATGAATTGTTTATGAAATGTCAAAAGTGTTAAGTGTGTAATTCACAAATCACTGTATTTGGTAAACGAGTGCTCATTATCAATAGCTAAATTTGTCAAGTGTTTAGCATATGAATCTTTTAAACAATAATTTGCAATTATTTACAATTTAAGGGAATGCTAGCTATTGGTAATCAGTACTTGCTTAGACTTGACAGTCAGGATAATCAAAACTAGGCTACGAATGAGAAAGCCTGTAGCTTATCGAATATAACTTGTAAAGTATTACGTCAAATTATTTACAATTTCAATACATTCTAGCTATTGGTAATTTCTCTTTTGCTAATTTCAGTCACTGTTTGATTTAATGCTTTACAGTTATAGTATTACCAAGCGATATGCTCATACACAGTCTAATTTACTGTAGTTGTATTTTCACTGTCAAGTTTGTTGCTCCAGGAACGCCTTTAGCTAAAGAACTAAAATGTTTAAGTGATTGTCTGTGCAATGCACCGAAGAATTTTCAGACTTTTAAATCAAACTAATTTCACCACATTAGATTTGCGCTCCATCAGCTAGGCACTTGACAGTCAGAAATAACTTCTAAAGTGTTAAGTCAAATAATTTAAAATTTCAATACATTCTAACTATTGGGAATCTCTCTTTTGCTACTCTGAGTCATTGTTTGACTTAACGCTTTATAATCATAATATATAAACCAAGCAGAATGCTCATACGCAGTCTAATTTAGTCGTATCTTGACAGTCAAGTTCATCGCTCAAGGAAAACTTCAGCTAAAGAACTAAAATGATGTAAGCAAGCAATAATTACCAATCATATGTCATTTGGCGACATACTAGCTATTGATAATCTGTACTTGTTTAGCAAATTTTATTATTTTAGATTGTGCGCTCCCTGAGCTACGCATTTGGCTGTCAAGATACACCAATGTTAGAGTGCGTATGAGGGTATAGCTTATCTAATTTGCAATTTAAATGCATCCTAGCTATTGGTAATTTTTCTTTTGCTAATGTGAATTTGTCAAGTGCAAGCTATATTATCTAGGGAATCTATATTCTCACATTCAGCTCAATTTCTTAGATCTCCTCCTATGTGCATGATTAAGTTATAAATACATTGTAACATTAAAGTTACATTATGACATAAACATGCACATAGGTGATGGTGCATATTTGAACAGAAATAGCATTTGACGTTTTAATAAAATTCTACTTTTATATTTATTAATTAAACCACTGATAAATAATTAGAAATTTGATTGTCTTTATTGTTAAGTATTAACTAACAAAAAGGCATGAAATCCGTCCAAAAACATTAAACTGTAAAAAAAATGCGCCAAGTAGCAGTTTGATTTCCCCACAAAATTGAAACATTGATAAATAATTAGAAATTTGATTGTCTTTATTGTAAAGCATTAACTAACAAAAAGACATGAAATCCGTCCAAAAACATTAAAATGTAAGAAAATGCGCCAAGTAGCAGTTGGATTTCCCCCAAAATTGAAATATAACAAAAAAGATAATAGATATCACACAAGAAAGCCAAGTTTTCATTCAAAGATACCTCGATTTAATTTGCATTACCAGTTAATAATAAATTAACAATAAATTAGCGATTAACAATAAAAAAAACTTGGCGTGTGCGCCCTTCATTCGAGGCACTTGCTCTGGTAATATTGCTAAAAAAAACTTTTAAAGAAATTAAATTCTAGTAAAGTCAGTTTTGGGTTTGAATCAGTTTCTGCGGGGTCCGGAAGACATGACCCGCCCCCAAGTATCGAGCATTTATGTGGCTACCCCAGGAGTTTTAGTCGGTAGGAGTCCGACATACCCCCATATCCCGCGTGGTATGGGGAATCCATGAGGATTTCTCCTGGGTCAACAAAAAAAAAAGAGTTTGAATCAGTTTCCCATTGTCTTTTTACCTCGCAATTTTATAAAGTTTTATAAAAATCAAAGTTTGATTAGGTCCATCAGAAAGAGCACAGTCCAGGCTACAGCTGCATACTAATTCTGTAAGGGGTGGTTGGGTGAATGGTGAAGAAAACGTAGTCGAAAGTAATACAACGGGTATTGGGAGCACGTCGACTTTTCGACGGTGCCCACAGGCAGCCCCTCGGCTGTCCGTGTCTACCTACACAACCACGGCAAGGGTATACAAGCGAGACAAGCGAGACCGGTAGAGTTACGGGTCTTTTGAATTTCGCGAACGATTCCCCTAGCTTGATGAAAATTAAAGTATGGTTTGATATTCTCCAAAAGTTAACTTTCAAGTTATATGTGCATGTAATGAAATTTACTATAAGGACAAGCCAGTTAACGGATTTTGATACAATAGGTTCATTGGAAAGTCTTTTTTTGTGCACGGGGAATGCATTTCTGTAATCACGTTGGTAAAGATATTTGATTTACGTGAAAAAAATACATTTTTGTATAGACCGAATTTAAACCAAAAAAAATATCCCAGGGGATAGATCGGGCACGAACTCGGACTTCGCAGATCATGAGGACTACACTTTGTCCACTGTGCTACTGCAGCTATGTGAGATAAATGCCACAAGGATATTATATATACTTCTATCCATAGAATGGATTTTTTGAAAATGTCGCATAGAACTTTTTAAATTTGCTTGCCGTGTTCTATTAGACAGTATTTGTCCCTCTACCCTTATTGTATAGAGAAAGGTAGCCAATTTTTGGTGAAGTAAGTCGCGCTTGGTACCGTCTGAAAGGCCAAGACCAAGGCGGCTCAGGCGACCAAGGCTCACCAAGCATCGGTCGAGCCGCCAAAAAAGCGAGGGTATCGGTGTGCACACACACAACTTTTAAATCTTTCAATTTAAATCTGAATTTTACATTTCAATCATATATGTATACTATATACTACATCGAAAAGGATGTTCTCAATTCGTCTCGTATATATTTCTTTTAAAGTTTTCTAGCAATATTACAAGAGCAAGTGCCTCGAATGAAGCGTCAAGTTTTTTTTATTATTGTTAATCGCTAATTTATTGTGAATTTATTGTTCATTGCTGATGCGAGTTAAATCGAGGTATCTTTGAATGAAAACTTGGGTTTCTTGTATGTTATTAATTCTATCTGAATTATAACTTGGCTTTCGTTTACCAATGATATCCATTTCTATTTTTGATAATTTTTAAATGACTTTTGCAAGATTGGTGGGTTGGTGAGTCGGTGGTTTGGCTTGTTGGGTGGCGACGACGGCGGCGGGGGCGGGGGAGGGGACTACTTGGCGTTTTTTTTCATTTTAATGGTTTTGGGGGGATCTCAGTTCTTTTTGTTAGTTAATCGGTAAAATAAAAATATAATCTTTGATTTAAGTAATTCACAAACTACACATTTGACAAGTTTAATACTTCAACAATGTGGCGAATAAGAGGAGGATACAGCTTATCTGTATAATGTAAAAATTATTTTTTCTTTTTTTATTCTGTAGCTAATATTACATTGCGAAAGCGTATTTGTTCACCAAATTTCAGGTCTCTTTCGCTGAAGTGATATTCTCCCTTATTCAAAACATTTGTGATGAAGTGTTGAACTTGTCAAATGTGAAGTTAAGAACCACTTCAGCGATAAACCTGAAATTTGGTGAGCAAATACTGATACAACTTAGAAACAGGCCGCCATTACCAATCAGTATTTGTTCAGTACATTTCAGGTCATTGGATTAAGTACTTCTCAACCTACACATTTGACACGGATGCAGCTTATCTGTATAATGTGTTACGTCCAGGAGGTAAGGACATAACAAATGTAACATATGAAGCGTTGGACTTCATTATATGAAATTCAAAGCCATGCTATCTAGTGGCAATTCATGTTCGTCCAACAAATTTGGAGTCCTTCGCTTAAGTTTGTGAAGTGTGAAACTTGTCAAATGTGGAGCTAAGAACCACTCAAGCGACAGGTTTATAATTTGATGTGTTACGTGCGTACTAATTTCCTGAGGATACGAGTGGTTAATGGGGATTAGTTTGAGGTTTCTTGCGCACGACAAAAAGTAAATAAAAAAAAAATCATACTTATTTCTCATAGAAATAAGGGTAAATTGTGGGCCTGCAAGATTTGAGTCCCATACGGGCCCTCTTATAAATTTGCCAGAAAACTCCGTGAAATTGAAGTTAACGAGGTTTAAGGTGAAATCGATACACAAAAATTCTTCACTTTTACGAATGGATCATAGTGTATTAAACCCTTCTCATACAATATTGAGATTAACAATACAGTTATCGATATTGAACATTATCAATTTAAATAATTAGACTCTCCTTCTTTACATCGCCACGCTTCGTCACACCTTCATAATGCGAGTTTCAAGGAAACGATATTAGGATTGAACTCACTGATTATTTGGAACTTTACGAGATTAGTTCCTGGTTAAATTTCCCTTGTCAAGTCGGTTGGGTTGAACTTAGCCAATGGATCTCGTACTGACTCAAGAAAAAGAGAGCAACTTAAACACCATGACACCCCAACTTCACTTGATACACTGAATTCCCGGTCGAGGAAACGTTATAAAAATACTAATAAGAGATAGGTTAGTTTCAAAATATATAAGTATTAGGATTTCATAAATTAAGTTGAATAGTTATGTATATTAACGGGGAGCTGAGTTCTTGCGCGATGCCACTTTACAGATATGATCACACAACTCTATCTCGAAACTAGCCCACGGACTTTTCGATGCGTACCTCACGACTGTATTTAGAAAAGTGAGCGCCAATTGTTCCTCCAGAGCTCTCGGAGTACAGGCGCTGCGATAAGGGCTAAAGGTACGTCATCTCAACGCTTAACGAATCACGATGCAATTTCTGTCATGGTACGATGAAGTAAGGTCTCTATTCGTCAAGCTTAGTTGGAGTAGGGTGTAGCGCCTTCTTTCTCACGATTGAGATTTTGTAGTGGGGCTACTTTCTACGTAATTATGACGAGGTCTAAGAATTCAAATCAACTTAGGTCATTTTTTTCCTGATATGATTTCTTACTACCATAGGTTTCGCCTTACATTAACATCCGCTTATGAAGACTATCTGATATAAAATTACAATGAAGAATAATAATCATGCTTAATCTTTTGACTACGGCGCAGGAGAAGTATCAATATAAACGACGCGATCATATAAATACGCCTTTTGTAATCAAAGAATTAAAATATTGTATAACTCGGTCTTTCCTTTTAAATGATCAGACTGGTGCAAACGCATGGGTACGCTCATGTCATCTTCAATGTATACAACTGAATTCGAAAATGCTGTGTGACGTGTTACTCGAGCGCGCGCTATTTAGTCTTCGACTCAGCAGGCGACAATGATTTCAAGGAAGGAATTCCTCCTGACTGCGACGACCTATACGCCTTGGAGGTCGAGTGTCTAGGGTTACCCCGCAATGCCTAAGCATTGACGTCAATCTCAAGGGTCCAACCATCAGCAATCATGAGAAAGTTTTAAAAGAAATTAGCTCGGAACGTAACAGATGAGTAGATACTAAATGCGAATAAGAGGGGGATGCAGCTTATCTGTATAATGTGTTACGTTCAGGAGGTAAGGACGTAACAAATGTAACATACGAAGCATTGGACTTCATTATATGGAACTCAAAGGCATCCAATCTACTGGCAATTCATATTCGTCCAACAAATTTGGAGTTCTTCGCTTACGTTATACATCCTCTCCTCATTCAACACATCTGAAAAGTGTGGAACTTGTCAAATGTGTAGGCTAAGAACGACTTAAGCGACAGACTTGAAACTTGATGAGCATGATACTAATTTTCCACGACTAGTATGCCCCTAAATTAATATTACGATTAGGCTTAATACTTAATAAGTTCTATTAATTCTCTTATTCAACACATTTGTAATGTCAAATTTGACAAGGGCGTACCCAAGAACCAGTTCAGTTATAGATTTCAAACTTGCTGAACAGATACATAATTCAAAACTACAGAAGTCAAAGATCTAAAGTTTACTGAGCAAATACTGATTACTAGTAAGGTTCGTAGTTCAGAAATCATTTACATGAAAGACCTGAAGTATCACTTGGTGAACAAATTGTTGCTCTTTCATTTAAGTGGGTCCTGGTTATGCACTTGGCAACTTTGGTAGTCTATAATTGTATTGAATAAGAGGATATTGCTTAACAGTGTTAGATTGAGTAGAGTCATAAAGCTGTACCAATAAGAGAATAAAACTGTTAAATTTGTCAGATATCCTCGCGTCAGATATTCCTGTCATAAAATAGCCTACATAACAAAGCACTCGAACGTCAAGGCAATAAGACATCTACCCATCTCGTGTTAGTTAGTTTCTTTCTACATGTCTAGCATCTCTCTCTAACATCAGCTCACATCTGCCTTCTCTCTCTAGCATAACATCATCTCGCAGCTAGAAATATAGAAATATATGAACATTCTGCCACCTAGCATGAAAAATAAGTGACCTACATTTTTGGTCTGAATCTTCTTCTGAATCGTTTTCGCACGAGAAAATAAGAGGAGGAAATTCATATCTCTTGAACGCATGGACGAATTTCCTTGCTCTTTAGCTTATTGGATTCAGAAAAATAAATTAGGCTGTGCTTGATTCATAAGTTATGCCTGCAAGCTGTAACTTTTTCGGAAATCGAGGTGAAAGTCTTATATCGATCGAAAACCGCTACGCGTTGGGATAAGTGTAGCCTCGGCTTCTCGCGCTGTATAGCTATAGCTAACTACTTGGCGCGAGACTCTACCGAGTCTTCTGATATCACAAAATTATTGCGAGACTTAAACGCAGTTTGGAGGGCAATTGAATTTGAAATCAAATGCAAATTTCTGAATTAAACACAAGTATATAGACTTATAGGAGTTTTAGTGAATGGATTATAAACATTATATTGATATATTTGACGGATTACTGCTGAATGCATGTTACCCTGCTTGGAATGCCAACTATTAGAACTCTGAGACTCAATTAAACAAAATAATATAACCGACGGTATCGAATCCAAAGAAAAACTTGTTGTAGTGCTGCTGATGAAGGCATTAAACCAAAGCACATTTTCATCCGACTCGTCCGAAATAGAGGAATCAAATTTTAAAGCACATAGAATTTAGTGTCAGAGGACTAGCATCAAAGATTTATCACTTAAAAGTTGAAATAGTATTTTAACTTAAAGGTAGCACTAAGGAGCACTAAAAATTAAAATTAGTAAAGTTAGAAATTAGTGCTAATCTTCTTGCATTTAATTCTTATAGATTCTTAGTTCTACTAAACTAAATTAATTCTCCACAAACGAAACTTTCATTCAAAATCATAGACTGAATTTTGAGTATGTCAAATAAGATACAACGTGAAATTAAATTAGATTAGGTGCGTATTTATGTTATAAACTTGTAATGACAAAACTGAAGAGTTGTCTTATTTGGCTATCGATGTGAAGCAATTCATAGATGTCATCTCCAAACTGCATTTCTCGCTATCAGTCGGCTAGAAATGCAAAGCAATGGACCTAAATTTTAAAGCGTAGCATTTTTATTGTTATAGACAATTTTTATTGTTGAATATGGTTCGATTTTGCAAAGATCCAACTTTCTGCCGGAGAAATTTTACCTATTTCTCATCTAAAGTATTTGCAAAAACCATTCTGTATTAAATGTGGACGTTAAAACGAGAAAAATGCCTATTAGTTTTACTCCATAAACTTATTCTCTGACCAAAAATTATGCATCCTGAATTTTTTATAATAAAAATGTGAAGTGAAACCATAGTTTCTTTAAGTAAGTTTCCCAGAAATTGTTCTATGTTGAATGATTATAAACGCAGGAACACAAATCATATAATTAAGTTATGCATAAAGTTTGATGAACCTAGTCTCGAAGCGTACTCGCACACTCAGTGTTTTTGAAAAATTGTTCTTAGAAAAGAAAACTCTTCTCTCTGTATAAAATATATTTATGACGCTATATATTGGTAACGCTAGTAGCACTTAGTTCTTTCCACACCAACTAGATTATTTTTTCCGGTTATCAGGCGGATTAAAATTCAGAATTGTTATTAGTTGCTAAATTGGAATTGCCGTCTTTTTCGGCGTTTTCTGGTGTAAACGAATTATTATTTTAGCCTTTGGAGCGCATCTTAATTTCCTCTTTATTTATTAGCTTCGAAATAAGACAAGTTTGTTGAGTATATTTTTTGTTTTTTGTAAAGTTAATTTTTGAGTTCGAAAAACGTTATAGTTAACCGTAAATATGCCCGTTATTATGCTGGGAGAGTTTGTAAATTGCTTTAGTTTTTTTCCAAGAAAATCCATGGAAGGAAACGAATTTTTTCAAATTGAACATATAATTACCGAGCTCACCAATAAACTTTATGAAAAAGCAAGAAATATATCGAAAGACCCTGACTCTTCCCATAGCTCATGAATAAAGAATGAGATTGATATATGAAATTGTAATTTCGCAATTGTGCATGGTTGATAACAATTTTGTTTGAGGAAGCAAACAGAATGTTTACTTGTGCCTTAACTCAATGTCATGAAAAAGTGATCCGCTTGACGTAAAATAATCCTTAAGCGATTTATTCTCTCGTTCACTTTCAGAACCCTTTTTATTGCTTCTTTCTTTAGAATTCATTCGATACCCCAAAATCAAATCGCCAAAATCTATTTCGAATTCCAATATCTCACCGAGGAACCTACTTCTCAATTTCCATATTAAAATTCCCGCTCCGGTAAAATACTTTTGTAACCCCCCATCAGAGCTATCTTCAAGGGAGAAGTCTGCGCGAATACGCAAACGCAAGGCGTGCAAAGTGCGACAAAGACAAGGGGTTCCGTTGTTCGTTGCGTCGTGGTTGGTTGCGTCACTTTGTGCGGGACCGTTGCCAGTGATGTTGCGTTGAACACTGTGCGTTGAAGAATTGAAGATCGCAAAGAAGACAAAGGGCCAGTGAAACTAGTGACGAAAAAGAGTGAAAGTGACTGAAGAACACAATTGGGAACGACAGATATGGAAAGCAATTATTAACAAATCATAGAATCGTGGAACCGGCTAAATGGTTGATCGATGGAAAATCTGCGAATTTCGGTGAGTTTACTTTGTCTCTTATTCTGTCTACTTGTATTTGCGTTTTATTACCGGTCGTCCGTGTTTCGAACGTAGATTCGTATTTGCAAGTGACTTTCGATTTCTTTTAAATCTCTGCCTTTTTAAACCGGCTCTTGTTCCCTCGAAGTTCGTGAGATAACTTGTATTGCGAAGTTTGACAGACACGTGGTACGGCCGGCATTTTATATGACTACCTGTTGCGTATGTATTGCAGTTTTTACCACATTTAATTGAAAACGTCTTCTACTATTTTTTGAAAATGCTTTCGCAAGCATATTTCTGCATTTCTGTATTTCTGTGAAATATTGTGTTACTAAGAGATGCGACTACATACACACGGTGCCTTATAAATGTAGATGACCATATAAGTAGAACTAAAGATGGCTATTTTGAAAATTCTAATCCAGTCATCAAATCCAAGTTATTTGATAATAAATTAGGCACGTCCGCCAGTTTGTACAACTACTTGATGGCTATGGATCGAAGTTTTCATCGTTTGTAATTGAAAGAGTTACAGTTCCTGGTCATAACTTATAAACCAAAGGTGTAATCTCATTTTTGTTTTCTAAATTCAATCAGCCGAACAATAAGCAAATTGGTTCGTTCACTAAATATGAATTTTCCTTTTAATTTTCTGGTCTGTAAAGAAACATGCATTTCAAGATTCATAATTTTTTAAGATTTTAACAGTCAAAATATTGTTTTCACTTTTTTAACACTATCGATGATATATGTGCAATACTGCACATGTTATATTAAGAAAAGCTACATGGACTTCACACATGGCCCAGGTTTAGTCTATGCAAATTGTCGAAAGTGTAGATCAATTATAGCTTAAACTGAAGAGCTGAAATTTAGTAAGTCGACAATGATTATTAATCATTTATAATGTATTTAGAATAATGCGAGCAATTGGTAATCAACACTATATAGCTGAAGAGTTGAAATTCAGCAAACGACTGTTGATTGCCAATTGCTAACATGTGCCTAAACAAATTGTAAATGATTAATAATCATTGTTAACTTACTAAATATCAGCTCATTAGCTCTAACAATCAGTACTCGTTTAGTTAATTTCAACTTATTAACTACTTTTGAAGCGTCATAATGTATGCTACGTTAAGTTGCTTGACTGTTTTATGAATTATTTTTGAATTGTTGCTAGGACAAGCACATTATGCTTTGGTTCACATTGGACAAGCAGTAAAAAATACAAATGTGTCAATGATAATTCAGAAGCAGTTGAAACACGTATATAACATTGCGTTATGAAGATTTAAAATTTTCAAGTACTTAGCAGAAAAATCACTCTAGCTAGTGAGATCAAATTCTGAAAACTAAAAGCGATTAGCAGTAGATAACATGTATCTAAATTACAATAATTCAATACTATACAAGTCGTATTCGAAAAAGCTACGTGAACTTTGTATGTGACCCAATTTTACTCTATTAAGATTGTTAATGCATAGTTTTTTCACATTTTATGTTTTGACAGGCACATTTTGTTACTTAACAATAAAGACAATAAAATTTTGAATTATTTATCAATGGTACAATTTTGTGGGAAAATCCAACTGCTATTTGGCGCATTTTTTACATTTTGATGTTTTTGGATGGATTTCGTGTCTTTTTGTTAGTTACTGCTTAGCAATAAAGACAATAATAAAATATCTAATTATTTATTAATGGTTTGATTAAAAAATTTAAAAGTATAATTTTATTATAATGTCAACTGTCATTTGTGTTAAAATATTGCACCATCTCCTATGTGCATGTTTATGGTATAATGTAACTTATAATATAATGTAAGCTTATAAGTGTCAGAATATAGATTCCCTACATAATACAGCTTGCACTTGATAAATTCAATATTGTAAAGTTAAACAGTATCAGATTTACAGCATGCCTAATACAATTCAAAATTTTAACTTTAGTCTGTTGGGAGTTCGAAGCATGGTAGCTATTGGTAATAATTAGCGCCTGTTTACTGATTCCCAATAGCTAGGATGCATTTCAATTGCTTTGATAAGCTATACATTCATACGCACTCTAACATTAGCGTACCTAACTGCCAAACACGTACGTCAGGGAGTGCACAATCTAATGTAATGAAATTTGCTAAGCAAGTACTGATTACCAATAGCTAGTATGTCGCTAAATGACATATGATTGATAATTATTGCTTGCTTGCGTCATTTTAGGTCTTTAGCTAACGTGTTCCTTGAGCGATGAACGTGACAGTCAAGATACAACTAAATTAAGTTGCGTATGAGCGTATCACTTGGTTAAGATTATAATTGTAGTGTTAAATCAAACAATGATTCAGGTTAGCAAAAGAGAGGTTATCAATAGCCAGAATATCCTGAAATTGTAAATGATTTGACTTAACATTTTACAAGCTATTCCTGACTGTCAAGTCCCTAGCTGACGGAGTGCAAACCTAAAATGCTGAAATTAATTTGAGCAAGTGCTGATTACTAATACCTAACATTCCTTTATTAAATTGTGAAGAATAATATGCCACAAACTTGACAATTTTAACTATTGGTAATCACCACTTGTTTATCAAATACAGTGATTTGTGAGTTACGCACTTAAAACTTTTGACATTTCATAAAGCTCAATAATCACAATATCACAGGGGCAGGGGCAAGGACAGTTGCTGTTTTATTAACTAAATAAAGCATGGAATCTGAAATAAAATAATAACATCGGACTGTGTCACATAACCAACCGCAACATAACCGGCTTAACCAATATGTCTAACTGATCCAGAAGTGTACCAGAAGTGTACCAGAAGTGTAGGGTTTTCGTCTGCTATAAAACTTTTACCTCGATTTATAAAAAAGTTACAGCTCCAAAGATTTATTTCTGAATTTTGCATTTCTTTGCTGATTTTTCTGAATCCAATGAACCAAGAATCAAGCGAATCGGTTCAGTCGTTCAAGAGATATGAATTTCTCCTGCTTATTTTTCTCGTGGTAAAGGCAAGACGGATTAAGAGTCTTCATTATGGGATTATAGCATTCCTAAAAATGTGGCATTCACTTTTCTCACTCGAGTGGGCAGCACTCAGAAACGCTGCGGACTGCAAAGATAATAATGGTTGTGTCGCGTTTACGTTACCGACACATTGGTTAAGCCGGTTATGCCGCGGTTGGTTATGTAACACAGTCCGGTTTTATTATTTTATTTCAGATTCCATGCTTTATTTAGTTAATAAAACAGCATACTGTCCTTATCCCTGTCCCTGCGATCAAGTGATTATTAAGACTTATAAAATGCCAAAAGCATTAATTGCGTAAGTCACAAGCCCTTGTATTTAATAAACAAGTGCTGATTACCGATAGTTAAAATTGTCAAGTGTGTAGTATATGAATCTTTTAAGCAATAATTAAGAATTATTTATTTACAATTTAAGGGAATGCTAGCTACTAGTAATCAGTACTTGTTCAAACTAATTTCAGCAGTTTAGGTTTGTGCTTCGTCAGCTAGGCACCTGACAGTCAACATACACCGAACAAAACTAGATTGTGTATGAGGGAACCTGTGTACATAACTAACAAATATAACTTGTAAAGTGTTAAGTCAAATCATTTATAATTTCAATACATTCTAGGTATTGGTAAGCTTTCTTTTATTGATCTATGTCATTGTTTCACTTAATGCTTTACAATTATAATATTAACTAAACGATATGCTCATACGTAGTCTAATTAGTTGTGACTGTCAAATTTGTCACTCAAGGAATGCTTGGTTAAAATGATGTAAGCAAGTAACAATTACCAATCGTACGTCATTTAGGAATATACTAGTCATTGGTAATCTGTACTTGTTTAGCAAATTTCATCACTTTAGATTGCGCACTGCTTGAGCTATGCATTTGGCAGTCAAGGTATATCAAAGTTAAAGTGCTTATGTGACTATAGCTTATCTAATCTGAAATTTAAATGCACCGTAGTTATTGGTAATGCATTATTGCTGATCTGAGTCTGAATTATTGTATGTTAACAGTTTATACAAATTATATTTGGCAAGCAAGATCTTCATGTGCCCTTTAATTTTAGTGTTCCTGACTGTCAAGTGTATAGTTCAAGGAATGTTTCAGTTAAAGAGCTAAAATCGTGTAAGTAAGTAAGTTTTGTGGTATACTAGCTACTTGTTATTAGTAAACTTCAGTACTAAAGGTTGCACCCAGTTGAGTTATGCTATAAGGACATTGCTTATCCAATATAACGTTTAAAGTGGTTAAGGAATAATGCCACTCTAGCAACCAAGAAAATATATGAAATTTGACAGTTTTTTAAGATTTGAAGTGCTCCCTGTGCGTAAGAGGGTTATAGCTTATCTAATTTGCATTTTACATGCATGTTAGCTATTGGGAATCAGTAAATAGGTGCTAATTATTACCAATAGCTATAGTGCTTCTAACAGACTAAAGGTAAAATTTTAAATTATATTAGGCAAGTTGTAAATCTCATACTGCTTAACTTTGGAATATTCAATTTGTCAAGTGGAAGCTATATTATGTAGGGAATCTATTCTCATGCTCAGCTCAATTTCTTAGATCTCCTTCTATGTGCATGATTAAGTTATAAATACATTGCAACATTAAAGTTGCTTTATAACATAAACATGCACATAGGAGATGGTGCATATTTTAACATAAATGACACATGATATTTTAATAAAATTATACTTTAAAATTTTTTAATTAAACCATTGATAAATAATTAAAAATTTATTGTCTTTATTGTTAAGCATTAACTAACAAAAAGACATGAAATCCAAAAACATTGAAAAATAAAAAACACGCCAAGTAGGAGTTTGATTCCCCCACAAAATTGAGATATAACAAAAAAGATATAGATATGATACACGAAAGCCAAGTTTTCATTCAAAGATGCCTCGATTTAACTCGCATTAGCAATTAACAATCGAAAAAACTTGGTATGTGCGCGGTTCATTCGAGACCCCTGTGAAGTTAGCACCACATGTTCAAAAAACATAAATTTGTACATACAGTTCTAGCGGCACCCCGTTGAGTTCTATAGTTCTCGACTAGTTTTAGAAAGAGTTCCGCCTTTTTAGTAGGAATAACTACGCAATATATTCTTCTCATTTTCATTATATAAACCTGTTTATATCCCCAATTATAACGTTTGGATTAGTGAACTTGTCTAGTGGAATTGATATAACTCCGTGGGATGCTACAAGAACTGTTAAAATATTTCAGAAATTCTCAACAACAACAAATTTCAAAAATTTCAACAACTCTAGTGGCACCCCATCGAATTCTATTAAAAACGCTTATGGTAAAAGTGCGTAGCATGCACGGAATTCGGAATACGCGGAGTTCTTCGAAAAAGGGTATTTTTCGGGGAGTTCTTAATTTCTGACTGCGCAAAACTTGATTTTCTCTAGGTTTTTCAACAGTTCTAGCAGCACCCCGTCGAGTTCTATAGTTCGGTACCAGTTTTAGAAAGAGTTCTGCCCTTTAAATGGAAAAATTGTACCATACATACTTGAGATGCTAATACTTCCGATTCTCATTATATAAACCTCTTTATTTCTCCTATTATAAATTCGGTATTAATGAATTTGTCTAGTGAAATTGATAGAACTCCGCGGGGCGCTACAAGAACCGTCAAAATAATTAAGAAATCCCCCAAAAATTGAAAAAAATCAAAAAATTTTAAAAATCCAACATTTTAACAGTTCTAGTGTCACTCCATGGAGTTCTATTAAAAACGCTTATGAGAAAAGCCAGTTTTGCCACCTGTGTGAACTTGGCACCCGACTTCATCGAAATCGATTTTTAATTATTGCAATCGATTGTACTCTGTTTGTACTTGTTTGTACCACTTTTTTTTCGTTTGTACCCCAAGGGGTAAAAAGTTATGGGGTGGTTTTAAAATGGCCAGCACCCCACTTCAACCGATCTGGATGAGAGTAGGCTCATTCGAAAGGGCTTCGTTTGTACCCGTTTGTACCACTTTTATTTTCGTTTGTACCCCAAGGGGTTAAAAGTTAGGGGTGGTTTTCAAAAATCTTAAACATCACTTTAACCGATCTGAATGAGAGTAGGCTCATTCGAAAGGGCTTCGTTTGTACCCGTTTGTACCACTTTTATTTTCGTTTGTACCCTACGGGGTTAAAAGTTATGGGGTGGTATGCTATGAGTTTCACCCCATGCAAACCGATTCTCTTTACAGGTTTGCACTTTGCAATGATTTGTTCAACGATTTGAACACTTTGTTATTATACTCTAGAATTCTTGTGGATGTTTGTACCTCCCGAGAAATCGTTTGTACCTCGCAAAATCTCACTCTAAAACCTATCCTGACGTTTGTACCTCTCAAGAAATCGTTTGTACCTCGCGGAATCTCACTCTAAAACCTATCCTGACGTTTGTACCTCACGAGAAATCGTTTGTACCTCACGAGAAATCGTTTGTACCTCGTAAAATCTCACTCTAAAACCTATCCTGACGTTTGTACCTCGCGAAATCGCACTCTAAAACCTATCCTGACGTTTGTACCTCTCGAGAAATCGTTTGTACCTCGCGAAATCCCACTCTAAAACCTATCCTGACGGTTGTCAAGTGCGTTATTCAAGGAAAGTTTTACGTAAAGAGTTCAAGTTTAATAAATGATGAAGTGACTTCCAATTATTACCAATTCCTATTAATAAAATAGTACTCGCTAAGGAAATATACTATTTCTGCTTGATCTATCCTGGAGCTGCACAAGTTAGCATTTTTGGTACACCTCAAACTTCAATTGTGTATGAGGATACCTTATCTAAAATAAAGTACGCTTTCACTAAAGAACTAAAATGGATTAAGTAAGCAATGATTGCTTATCATATGAAACTTAGGGGTACTGGGTAATGGTAATCGGTACTTGCATAATAAAGTTCAGTTCTTTAGGAACATCACTCTCTCAGCTATGCAGTTGATAATCAGAATACACTCAAATTACACTACGTATGGGAATATAGCGAATCTAATATAATTTGTAAAATATTAAGTTAAATATCATATAATTTAAATGCATCCTAGCTATCGGTAATCTTTCTTTACTGATCTGTTCGACTTAATACTTTGCTAATGATACTAGGCAAGCGATTCTTTGCATGCGTTCTAACTTTCACGCATCAAAACTATCAAGTGCGTAACTCACTTTACAAGTTTTATGCTTTTAAATTGAACTGAATGAGGAAACAACTAGTTTATGTAACGTATCTTAAACAGCTAGTTTATCAGATGTATCTTAAACCACCAACAAGACATAACAGCAAGAAACATTAAAATGTAAAAAAAAGTACCAACTAGTTTAATCCCAAATAAAAGAAACTTTCTTGAGCTATATCGTGCAGCAACGAAATAAATATATCATAAGAAAGTCAAATTGAACAATCAACGATATTACGGATTAATTTGCTTCATGATCGATTAAGACACATCAAATAAAAACTGCAATTGGCGAGAAGGAGAAGAGAAAAGGACCACAAATATTTAAGATTAAAAAATTTGTATAGTCAGAATATTAAAAGTATATTATTAAATTTTTATTCATATGTAAAAATAAAAGAATATAAAAGAATTAACATAAAAATATATTTACAGAGAACTTTAATTAATTATAAATATTATAATAGCGGCAGTTCACGGTCTTTTGCCCGCGCCTGCCGCCTCTGCCTCCCCTGCCACCCCTTCTGGGCCCGCGCCCTCGGCCTCTTTGAGCATGGTTGCCTTCCGGCTCGCCATTAGTATATTGGGGCCTTCTTCCTTTAATTCGCAGCCCTGCTGCCTTTAAAAAATCAATGGCTTCTTGAATCTGCACACAGAAAACAACATATAAGTTAGTTTTTGATCTGCGAGCGCGAATTTCCGTTGCGAAGACACCGATTAAAATCCTCTCGTATCTAACTCTACGCCAGTCTAAAGGACTACTAAGACGAATTAAGAATATCACTCTTACCTTTCGATCGTCGAAGCTAGCGTCCGCCGTCTTTGGCTGCTCCACAGCCGCTGATCGTTCCTCTACTGCCGCTGGTTGCTCCTGTACTGCCGCTTCTGGCTTGTTCGCCACCTCCACATCAACTGACTCCTCAGCCACTTCCATTATTCCAGATATTTGCCTCGTTTCTTGTTCGTTTCGTTTCCTAAACCCCTCCATGATTCTTTTTCATTTAAGAATTCATGAACAGGTGTTTCCAACTCGCTTTTTGTACCAATTTTAGGCGTTGGTTCAAATGCAACATGTGGATATTCCGATACATTTTCGTTATCCAATATTGATGATGATGCAATAGGATTTGCTGGTGCAAAGTCTTCATCAGACAGACTATCGTCTCGGTTATCCGCTTTATATGGTTCATTGTCCTCGCAAATTTTAATTTGCTCTCCAACGTTGGCTGTCGGTGAAAACGTTTTATTTTCTATATGTGCCACAACTGTCTTGGGCAACGATTGAACACACAGAATTTTTGTGGTTCCTGAAATGGCTCTTAAATGCTGAATTAAGAATTTATCTGCTCGTATATTCCGTTTTCCATTCAGCGTTAAGTTTTTTAATTCATTAAAATATGCCTCACTACGGGCAGACGTTGGCACTGAATGAGACATTATATTTGTCCACAAGGGAAACGTTTTTCAGAGATTTATGAAATTATCTGCAAATTTCCTGCAGGCGTACGCATTCAGCCTACTGTCTTGGGCAATATATTTAATAGTATTTGACCACATTTCGTTGACGAAACTTTTCATGCGAGTGCCACACATTTGTCCTTTTACTTTTTCACATTCGCTTTTGCATTGGTCTACATTTTCGTCAGACTCCTCTTGCAATACAGAATCATGAAAGATTTCTGAAAGGTGTCTATTAGAATCGTTTGTTCCTTTCTTTTCGCTTATGTCCTTTTTCATTTCAAGGGTAGATAAATGCTCCTCATATTTTCTTAAGTCGTTAGTTTTTATGAGGTCGAACAAGATATTTTCCGCATTGCGACTATTATTTGATTTATATTCAGACCGTGCAACAATAAGGATAGCGTTGCAAATGCTGCGGAAACTTTCCAAGCTTGTGCACTTGGTTAGAATACCAATTCCGCGCAGGAAAAAATCTTTCACTTGCGGCACTTTTCCTTGCCAACAGTCCCAAAGGCAAACTAATTTTATTAAATGCGCAATATCTATTCTTATGATGCAGTCTATTTTGCTTCTTACAGTGTCACACTCTTGTAGGGCGATCAAGCAATTGTCAATATATAATTTTAGACTGACATTGTTAAATGCCAACGAGACAGCATTTAGTAGGGCTCTTGAGTCGTCTGTGACTACAGCAGGTGGACACGGAGCACCTGATCTCATCCATTCAAGAATCCAGAACAAAATCATGTTAGTATCGTGTTTCTCCGATATCATTTGCATCACGGGTAAGATTTTTCCTCCAAATGGGACTACTCCTTGATACAAAAATATTGAATTTGAGGATTCAATTGGATGCTGTACTTTTTTCACCAATGATCCTGTCGCATCTATACTAAGAGGGCCCTCACCCGTATAGTACTTTATATAACTTTTATATAAAGATATTTGCTCTGCGGTGAAATACATAGTAAAAACCGATAGGGACTCCATTGTCTAATAGATTCACTAAATTCAGGCGAGCTAGTAAGAGCTGCAATCGATTGAAATACATCAGTGATATTTAAAACATTTAAATCCTTATCGGAAGCTAACTGCTTTGCTTTGCGCAGTACTGATTCTTGATACAACCTTGCATGTTCAATATCGCCGAAAACCATTACATCATCCGCTTTATTTTTTCTCCATGCGGATGCAGATTTTCCTTTTAAATTTTTAATAACGTTTTCCCTTTCGCGACCGCGCAATTGTCGCTTTTTCTTGTGGGGGATATTCCGAGTGTCGCTGGTAGAAATATGCAATTTCAAATCGGAATCATTATCTGCCCTTTGAAAACTGTAAATGTTAATTTGTGCACCACATTCAGTACATTTTCCCTTGATATTTAGAAGAAATTCTCCTTCATCGGGACTATACTTCACGTTTTTAAAACCGTAGCAACATGGTAATTTTAACTGATTCCACAACTCGTCATATAATATGTTGGTCCAACCAGCTTTCAAAGTCGAATAAATTCTATTCCCGTACCGCACCTTACAAGGAATCATCGATAGCCAGGTACTATAAGGCAAGCTAATAGTAGTGCGTAACGAAGCCTGATAAGACGACAAATCCATTGACCAATTTGACTCTTGAGACTCACTACGTTGAGAAGTTAAATCGTGCGCTGGTAATTCCTCAGTCGTATCTTGGACTATATTATATTTTACTCGCAATTTATCTAAAATCCCGTTTCTATTTTGCGAAATATATAAGTAAATATATTTTTTTACCATATTACATCCAAGCTTCTCAAAGGTGCTTGTCCAAACGGGATGGCTGAGTGGATGAATCTTACCCTCCGTATCAAGGAATTGTAGATCCTCTATCGCAGTAAATATGTCACTCACACTATATTTCGGGGCACGTGGCATTTTCCTGCCTGATTTAATTAAGTTTCTTAGACTTTCAAGTCAGATGATACCAACGTGGTACCACGTTTACGTGCTTGATCGCGCACAACACTGCACCAGCGTATTAATATACGTTCGAACTTGCCCAGCACTGCACTATAATTTAATACGCTCGAATGAATTTCGAATAAAAATACGTCAGAGAAATTCACGCAGAGAACTAAGAGAACTGAAAGCGATCCAAACTCTCTGCACAACGTTCTTCGACTGACTACTTTGTCTCCGAGGCAAAATATTGGTCCACAGTCACTGCAGTAACAGTGTGCACCGATCGTACGAGACGAATGTAGCCTCTTGAACACTGAATTGTAGTACACACTAATTTATACAAAGCGTCTCAGTCAAGTGTTTCACGCGCGGCGCACTCCGTGATACTTCCCAAACCGTTCTCGCAGCGTGTGCCGCGAGAGCCTTTGAGGTTCCAGAATGTTTAAACGATACAGAGATGAGATGCAATGCTCAAATATACAAAAAGAGGGAATTGTGAAAAAGTAATGTCATTGATTGCAACATGAATATATGTTTGATGCTGGAGGAGTAACTGTTCAGAGATCAGGTCCCTTTGAAAACGTATATGTTTTATATAAACGTATATATGGCTTGATCAATTGTGAATATATTCGTTTCAACATTTTAAAAGTTAAAACCTAAACCCACACAGGCAGTCTAATCTAGATGCATTCTGACTGTCACTGTGTAGTGAGCATAGAGTCAGTACTGTAAGTTTCAGGGTTGTAGGTTGTACGTTCCTTCAGCTACGTTCTTAACAGTCTCGATATATCTACGTTGGACTATGTATGCACATATGGCTTGATTAATTCTGAATGTGTTCAACACTTTACAAGTTAAAACCTACGCTCATACGCAGTATAATTTTGGTTTATCGTGCTTACCAAGTGCTTAGATCAAGGAACGCACAATCTAAAGTGCGGAAGCTTGCTAAGCATATAATATATGTATATTGATAGGCAGTGCATAGATAGTCATATATATATAAATCGCATATGAATGGTCATTATTGCTTATTTACTTCACGTAAGTATAACTATAGCTTTTAACTTGCGAGCGAAATTTGCAGGGTACAAACGTCAGGATAGGTTTTAGAGTGCGATTTCGCGAGGTACAAACGTCAGGATAGGTTTTAGAGTGCGATTTTGCGAGGTACAAACGATTTCTCGGGAGGTACAAACATCTACAAGAATTCTAGAGTATAATAACAAAGTGTTCAAATCGTTGAACAAATCATTGCAAAGTGCAAACCCGTAAAGAGAATCGGTTTGCATGGGGTGAAACTCATAGCATACCATCCCATAACTTTTAACCCCGTAGGGTACAAACGAAAATAAATGTGGTACAAACGGGTACAAACGAAGCCCTTTCGAATGAGCCTACTCATCCAGATCGGTTGAAGTGGGGTGCTGGCCATTTTAAAACCACCCCATAACTTTTTACCCCTTGGGGTACAAACGAAAAAAAAGTGGTACAAACAAGTACAAACAGAGTACAATCGATTGCAATAATTAAAAATCGATTTCGATGAAGTCGGGTGCCAAGTTCACACAGGTAGTTTTGCCTCGAACTGTTGTTTTGCCTGACGCAGCTTCAGCTTGTTCCTCCGGCTTTGTTGTTTGTAGAACGCCTCCTTGGCCTGCCTGAGCCGGTGCAGCGGATGACCCTGCTCCACGTGTCTCCTCCGACGCCCTGTCATCGGAGATGTTGTCACAGAGGGTGGTGCAGATGACAGGGGCTCACCCACACAACCTTCTCTCCGCTGCAGCACCCCAGATGGCGCTGTTTGGGGCTGTTCCAACCTTGCTGGCGGCTCTAATGTAAACTCTTCCTGCTCTACTCTTGACGGTGGTGCTGGTGCTGGTTAGTGCTGCTGCTTGCAGGGGCCACACCCATTTTCGCCCTTCCTACTACGAGCAATGTGTTCAGGTTGCACCTTGGGCCAAACACCACCAGATCCTATGCGTCTGCAAATTTATAGTTCTGCGGATTCTGGCCGGTCCTCTTGTTTCCGTTCTTGTACTCTTTGTATTTGCATTCCATAAACCGCCAGCGGTTTTCTGCTTGGGCAGGAGTGACATTACTCCTGTGCTCAGCATTAACCCCCTCGGACGCAAGCTTTCATAGATCTTTCATGGGCCTCAGGCTCCGGCCGGGGCCAACGTTCGCTCTGTTGTCCGTCCAGATGAGCACTGACGTCTCCTCTGGGAACTCCAGAAACTCGAGCAGCTCTGAAACTGAACATTATCCAAAATTATGAGTCTGGATGTGGACAAACGTATCCCCCCAAAACCATTAAAATGAAAAAAAACGCCAAGTAGTCCGCCCCCGTCTTGACTTCCCAACCCACCAACCTCGTCAAAGTAATTTAAAAATTATTCAAAATAGAAATGTATATCATTGGTAAACGAAAACCAAGTTATAATTCAGATATAATAAATAACATACAAGAAAGCCAAGTTTTCATTCAAAGATACCTCGATTTAACTCGCATCAGCAATTAACAATAAATTCACAATAAATTAGCGATTAACAATAATAAAAAAAACTTGGCGTGTGCGCGCTTCATTGCTTCATTAAATCCGACATTGACTTTACTACAATATGAAACCCTAATAAATCTTACATTTACATTTCAATCATATACTACTACTTGGCGCGAGACTCATACCGAGTCTCCTGATCCTGATTGTATACTCATTTTATAACTTTGCTTTCACTCGTACATATTGTGATAACTTCCTTCATTTATTGATATGTAGTTTTGCTCCATAAACTTATTCTCTAACAAAGAATTATGCTTCCTGAATTTTTTCTAATAAAAATGTGGAGTGAAACAATAATTTCTTTAAGTAAGCTTCCCAAAAATTGTTCTATGTTGGATGATTAAAAACGCAAGAACACAAATCATATAATTAAGTTATACACCAAGTTTGATGAACCCATTCTTCCTTTACTAAGCTTGAACGTCGTTTACAGCTAATTATTTGGCACATGATTCTGTCTACCGAAGATTGCAGCAGTCACAGATTCTATAACTCAAAAGTATACAGATTTTACAAAGGGTACTCGGACACTCAGTCATTTTGGAAAAATAATCTTACATTAAAAAATTCTCTGTGAATAAAAAAACCTTTTTTGGACAAGAAGATTTTTACAATCATTTATTCCAAACATACTGGGTATGCCAATACTTTTTTAGCCACTGTAAATGGTACACTTCCGTAACCTTTTCTTGTCTAAAGTATTTCTGGAAAATATTCGGATTTAATTCTTCGAGTGGTGTGATGAGGCAAACTGGTCCATCACAAAATTACCCACATTTATGAGACAGACCGGGCGAACAACGAGATTCGCTCTGTCGAGATTCGCAGCGACATTCGCTCTCATTACATAACAAATACCGTTGTTGCGTTGTTGCAAAAGAGGAGAAGAATCATGGGAGAGGGGGCACCGTATTGGTGACGCTAGTTACCTCCTGGTTCACTCTGCGCCAAATGAATTGTCTTTTTCCGGTCATGAGGCAGATTAAAATGAAAATGAAATATTATGTTCACGACTTTGTTTCTCAGGATAGTTATTATATAGTTATTGGAGCGCATGCCAATTCGGTCTTTATTTATTTGCTTCGAGACGAGTCAGGCTTGTTGAGTGTTTTTTTTTGTTTTTTGATAAAGTTAATTTGTGTGTTCGGAAAACGTTGTTATAGTTAACCGTATATGTGACGCAGAGTCTACAGATTGCTTTAGTTTTTCTTCCAAGCGGAGCCTTAGAAGGAAACGAGTTTTTCCCAATTGAACAATTAATTACCGAAGTCACAAATGAACTTTTTGAAACAGCAAATAATATATTGAAAAATTCTGACTCTTTTCAAAGCTCATGGATAAAGAACGAGATTGACGTATGAAATTGTAATTTCGCAATTATACATGGTTAATAACAGTTTTGTTTGAGAAAGCATGACGTGGAATCACCCTAACTCAACATCATGAATAGAACCACCATGAAAAAGTAATCCGCTTGATGTAAAATAATTCCTATGCAATGTTTTCTCTCGTTTACTTTCAGAACCCTTTTTATTGCTTCTTTCTTTACAATTTATTCGGTATCTCAAAATCAGATCGCCAAAATCTATTTGCAATTCGAATACTTTACCGAGGAACCTGCTCCTGAATATCCATATTAAAATTCCTGCTCGGGTTAATACTCTTGTAATCCCCCATCAAAGCTATCTTCAAGGGAAAAGTCTGCGCAGATGCGCAAACACAACGCATGAGAAGAGCGAACAAAGACATGGGGTTCCTGAGATTCCGTTGCGTCATTTTGTGCGTGACCGTTGCAAGTGCTCTTGCGTTGAACATTTGAGGATCGCAAAGAGGACAAAGAGCCAGTGTAACTAGTGACGAGAAAGGATGAAAGTGACCGAAGAACACAATTGGGAACGACAAATATGATATTTACCAATCAAGGAAGCAATGATAAAAGCATCATAGAATCGTTGAAGCGGCCGAATGATTGATCGATGGAAAATCTGTGAATTTCGGTGAGTCTACAACGTCTTTTATTCTGCCTGCTTGTATTTGCATTTTATTTTCGGTCGTCTGTGTATCGAACGTAGATTTGTATTTGCGAATGGTTTTTGATTTTGTTTAAAGCTTCTTGTCGCATCGAAGTTCACGAAATAACTTCTATGGCGAAGTTTGACAGACACGTGGTATAGCCGGCATTTTGTATAACTACTTGTTGTGTATGTATTGCAATTTCGATCGCATTTGATTGAAACATTCTTCTAGCATTTTTTGAAAACGTTTTCGCAATCCTGTTACTGTATTTTTGTATTTCTGTGAAATATTGTGCTACTAAGAGACGCAGCTAAGTACACAGGGTGCCTTATAAATGTAGGCAGCCACAACTAGAGGTAAAGATGGCTATTTTGAGAATTCTCATTCGGCCATTCAATCTAAATTATTTCATAATAAATTAGACATGGCCGCCAGTTTGTACAACTATTTCTTGGGTATGGATCGCAGTTTTGACCGCCTGTAATTGAAAAAGTTACAGTTTCAGGTCGTAACTTATAAACCAAACGTCTAATCTTATTTTTGTTTTCTGAATCCAATCTGCCAAGCAATAAACGAATTGGTTCGTTCGGGAAATATGAATTTTCCTTTTAATTTTCCGTCTGTAAAGGAACGTGCATTTCAAGATTCATAACTTTTTGAGATTTTAACAGTTGGAATGTTGTTTTGACTTTTTTAACACTGACGACGCTACCGCGACGTTGCGGCGGACATAAGATGGCTGCGGCTTCCTCACTTTTTGCGTGCAATATTGGTTATGTGTCACAATGGCTTTTGATGCTTTGATTGGTTTCGCAAGAGCAAAATGCAGTGTTAATGTAATAATGATTATTGAGAAATATTTCAAACAGCAGTCGAGATATACTTACACGTTGCAAAGATATACGTTGCAAAATACCAAACTTGTCAAGTATATAGCTCACAAACCATTTCACTTAAATCCAAAATATAAAAAAATGCATCAAGTAGCAGTTTCATTCCCCACAAAATTGAGATATAACAAAAAAGATATAGATATTATACAAGAAAGCCAAGTTTTAATTCACAGACACCTCAATTTAACTCGCATTACCAAATAACAATAAATTAACAATAAAAAAACTGACGTGTGCGTCCTTCACTCAAGGCACTTGCTTTGATAATATTGCTAAAAAAAACTTTTAAAGAAATTAAATTGCAGTAAAGTGACTGTTAGGTTTAAATCAGTTTCCCATTGTCTCCTCATCTTGCAATGGAGCGCGCACGCGCCAAGTTAATTTTATTGTTGATCGTTAATTTATTGTTAATTTATTGTTAATTGGTAATGCGACTTAAATCGGGGTATCTTTGAATGAAAACTTGGCTTTCTTGTATGTTATCAATTATATCTGTATTATAACTTGGCTTTCGTTTACCAATCATATCCATTTCTATTTTTGATAATTTTTAAATTACTGAAGAGGTTGCTGGGTTGGCGGGCCGGGGAGGGGGCTGCTTGGCGTTTTTTTTCATTTTAATGGATTTGGGGGAGTTTACTATATTGTTGGTTCGGAGTGGCAATTTGGTCAGTTTCCAACCAGTTTGCCAATTGCCTGTAATGCGTAGGCGCGGTTAGTGACTGGTTGCAAACTGATCTCCCACTCGTGCCAACTCGGACTTGCTCGATCCATCCCGAACCGTCCGCTGCTGACTCCGGGGTGGCGGCGAATCGCTTTCACTTGAGAACCTTTGTAACCCTACTGCTTGGCGGGCATTGCGAATAGCGATACGCATGTTGGTTACTAAAAACTTTGTATATTGTTATACACACCATACATATAGTCGTGCTGCTTTGTTATTTCATCCAGGCTAATTGAATAAGATTTAATATGAATCTTGTACTTAGATAAATTTAGTATAAATTTACAATTATCTCAATTTTTAGTCAAAGTTGTATGCGACCATTATGAAGATTATGAAGACTGATTTCAAGAAATGCTTTTCATATGAAACAAATAGTGTAAATGATGAATTAAAAATAATGACATTTAACGACGACAGAGTGTAGTAGTAAGTATCTACGTTTACATATCAGTAAAATTAGAATCTAATGGAGGAATTTAATTTCTGCTTGTACAAGAATGAGAAAATAGCCATTTACTTATATTGTTTTCAGTTTCCTTTTTGATGTGACGTCTGAAATTTCGAGAGACTACAAAATTAAACCGGTAATTCCAAATATTGTACAAGTAAACAATTCTGAAGCAGACTATTAATAGAAGAGTGCAAACCATTATGGTAAATTATGCTAGATTTCAATAACTTATTTTAAGATGAAGAAACAATGAGATACGCACTTGACGTCTGGACCATTGT
Source organism: Ectemnius cavifrons (assembly GCA_964023945.1). Lineage (NCBI taxonomy): Eukaryota > Metazoa > Arthropoda > Insecta > Hymenoptera > Crabronidae > Ectemnius > Ectemnius cavifrons. The sequence continues at coordinate 2,234,224 of OZ030388.1, forward strand.
AGAACTGAACCTAATTTCAGAGGCATTAGACAAGGTAATAGTTTCATCGTTTTCAATCTTATAAGTTATATTTTCATCTTTGTTAGACTCCAATGAAAGACATGGAGCTTCAGCTACAGATTATAAGTATAAGATTAATGCAATGCGGTGACACATATGAAAATTTGAAAGTATACGTGGGAGTTGCAAATTTTAATTTTTAGCTTATTTTACAGAATAATTTTGTCTTCTGAAATCATGAAACTATAAATATACTAATCGCCTAAGACCACGTTTAGACATGCGTGGTTGAGCCTCGAGTGTTCGGTAGCTGGGACGCGGAGCTGGCCCATGTTTCCCTCCGTGGCCCTCGTTATCGTGATCGAGGCTCGGTCATTACGTATTGTTCCGTTGACAGAAATATGGGCTTCGCTCCGCGACCCAGCTACCGAACACCAGAAATCGAACTATAGAATGTGCAAATTATATTCGTACTGTGGTAAACAATAGTTGCTGTTTTTGTAGCCGAAGAAATTTTAGATCGCCTACATTCAATTGTTACCGAGAATTTGTTATTCACAAACGTGAGTTGATACATGTTTAATACCGAGGTAATAATTTACAAAAACGTACTCTTAAGTGATTTCAATGATTTTGATATATGTTATAGAGTACGCTCTCCTGATCATTTTCATATGCAGGGTGAGTTAGTTGCCTTTGAATTCGGTATTGCCGACCGACGCAGCGCTGTCGGTAACACCATTACCGACCGGTCTATCCTATTGTGGAGGAGCGAGGTTGAGCTGGCGACGGGACCAGGCGGCCAGTGCTTAGCCGCGCGGAGCGAGCTAAGGAGAGCCAGCCGACATGCCAGCTGGCCGTTACCCGCTATGGCTTTGCCATTGCATATTTACGATTGCATGGGTTACCGACATCGGTTTTGCAGTGAATGGAGGGATTGCCGGCATTGCATATTCAATTCTCATTAGACACTTGTGAGTGCGTTCAAGCACCCGTTCACACACGCATATATATAGTATTCGTATATGGGCGATTCCACGCAAAGTGATCACACCTTTTGACACTCTGTCTTCGATTTTGATGAAATTTGGTGAACATGTAGTCCTTACTATACAACCACATTATCTGCATTTCGTTGGTAAAAATGTCAATTATTTTGCAAGTTATGTGCATTGCAAAATTGGAGCAACTTTTTTTTTAAAATCAACTCTGGAACGGTACGAGATATCGAGAAGCGCGAAACGCAGATTTACGCAGAAAAGATTGAATTTTCATTAAAAAAATATTTGAGGAACGTAGCGACCTTCTTAATTTATTTAAAAATTGTTTAAAAAATTTAATTGTTTATAATTCCGAAAACGCACTTTTGTCCGTTTCGAAAAAAATCATGGAGGTGCATTGAAGTCTCCTCTAAAAGCCCTGTAAATTTCAAGATGGTCAATTTAAAACTCTTTGAGATAAAATTCTTCATGCGTTACCGGAATACGAGCTCGGCGCTCGGAGACCAGCGCGCGCCGTGCGCCACGGATGCTTGCACACGGACCGCCCCTACCGATCACGGCCAACCGTCCTTTTCACCCAAATAAAGGGCTAATCCTCGGGTACCTGGTGGAATTATTCAATCTTTCCCTGAGTGGATGATTCCCGGTTAATACTTAACCATAAAGTACTGAACACTGTTTCCTCTCTGTGTTATTCGGGCTTGAGACCGACCTGAGGCCACATTAAAAACTGTGTTTGTGTACTCGTAGTACACAATATATGTACATTGTTTACATCAAGAAGGAGAAAAAAGGTAGACAGATAGAAGAAAAATTATTTACTCGCATAGGATTAGCCAAAAAAATTAACTCGACTCGATATTGAAACTTTGGAATTTGTCAGCCAATGAGAAGCGTTTCGCGTTTATTCGATTTTTACTAACTGGAATAAGTGCGTGAAATTTAAGAGTACCGGACAATGTTTTGGCTTTTGCATATCTTTTGGAAAGCATTTCCTCGTGATTATTATAATCCACATTAGTGGAATAGCTAAACGAAACATTAGGAAAGTGAATTCTGGCCCAATCGTACAATTGTAAGGGTGTTGTTATTTGACCTTCTGTTATTCTTTGCATGCTAGCTCGTTCTGCTGCTCTTTTTAACGATCCCCCTAATCCATCACATGGACCTTTTCCATGAGATGTCGCGAAAAAGTGCCATTCTGCTGGACAGTTGAAGTCCTCGGAATGCAAACATAAATTAAGAAAGTTCTTTTTACCGACTTCGAAAAGGAGGAGGTACTCAATTCGACCGCTATATATATTTTTTTTTTTTTTTTTTTTTTTTAATGTTTGTCCGGCGAGAACTCTGAGATGGGTGGACCGACCGGAATGAAACCATACCTATTTTATAGAGGATGCTCACAGTTTGGTCCCATTATAAATTTTTTCGAAATTGTTTAACGCTAACCATTGTTATTGCATAAAAACCGAATTTTTTCGCTGATTTCGCGTTTCTACTACAAATTTCGTTTGTCCGGCGATATTTCCGAGATGGATGGACCGATCTTGATGAAACCTTGCCTATCTTATAGAGGATGCTCACAACTTGGTCCCAATATAAATTTTGTCGAAATTGTTTAACATTAACCATTGTTATTGCTTAAAAACCGAATTTCGCGCTGATTTCACGTTTCTACTACAAATTTCGTTTGTCCGGCGATATTTCCGAGATGGATGGACCGATCTTAATGAAACCTTGCCTATCTTATAGAGGATACTCACGGCTTGGTTCCAATGTAAATTTTGTCGAAATTGTTTAACATTAACCATTGTTATTGCTTAAAAACCAAATTTCGCGCTGATTTCACGTTTCTACTACAAATTTCGTTTGTCCGGCAATATTTCCGAGATGGATGGACCGATCTTAATGAAACCTTGCCTATCTTATAGAGGATGCTCACGGCTTGGTTCCAATGTAAATTCTCCCTAAATTGTTTAACGCTAACAATTGTTATTGCATAAAAACCGAACTTTCGATTGTCCGGCGATAGCTTTGGGATCGCTTGTGCGATAAGGATGAAACTTTGAGTAACTCATAAGGGAAGTTCTCGCGGTACACCCTCTTGCATAAATTTCGGAATGTACAAGCTTTTCTTTCTTCAACAAATTCGGCTACATTTCTTCGTCTATAACTGTTACACCAGTGCAACGATGAAGTTCAAAATGAAATCGACCGCGAACCATCAATTTATTGATTTCCTATACTAAAAAGCATTAAATAAAAAAAAATATTTAAAAAAAAATGTGACCGACTTCGAAAACTGACAAAGTTCCAGAGAGCTGAAAAGTACAAAATAAGCAACACAAAAAATGCTCTGAAAAGTAAAAAATAACTTCTTGTTGTCATGGATACAGAAATTTGCATCAAGCCTAAATATTTTGCAACTTTTCGGAGGCGGCGCAAATATAAGTAAAATATTACAAAAGTCACGAAATCCTCACACTCAAATCTGGAAATACTCGTGGTCTCTATGTACATATATATGTACAAATTGAAGGGGCGAAGTATACCCTATCGAATATGCAAATATTGTTAACATTAACTAGTCTGGTATTCGACAATTCCGAATAATTCCGACATCTCATAGGTGTAGGTTAATCTAGCAAATACGCATATACGTATAACAGACTGCAGCCAATAGAACTATCGTTACTCTCCTGTGTACCATTTTGTTTTCGTCAATCATTAAAGTCGTCCTGTGGTTGGACTGGTAGATATATAGGGATAGAGATAGATCGAAAGAGAGAGAGAGATTGAGAGGCGGGAGGAAGAGTACGAAAGCAAGAGTGAGAAAGTACGGGTAAGAAAGAAAATACGGATAAGCGCGGGTAAGACACACCAGTATTTGCCAGTAATATTTTATTTATATTTGCGCCGCCTCCGAAAAGTTGCAAAATATTTAGGCTTGATGCAAATTTCTGTATCCATGACAACAAGAAGTTATTTTTTACTTTTCAGAGCATTTTTTGTGTTGCTTATTTTGTACTTTTCAGCTCTTTTAGTTTTTAGCTCTCTGGAACTTTGTCAGTTTTCGAAGTCGGTCACATTTTTTTTTAAATATTTTTTAATTTTTATATTGAGCAGCAGCGCCATCAGAAAAATAATATACTTTATTAATCGCGGAATTGATATTTCTGAAAGTATCATAAAATTTACTTTGATACAAATGGACTGCGGTAGTGTTGTGGTGTAATATGTCCGAAATTGCAATGTAATTAAAATGTTTTAACGTTTCTCCTACTCTGTAGTATGCAACGAAGGGGTGAATAGTCGCTTGATTATTATTCCAATGGAACCCAGGAACCGCATCTTGAATGACGAACGCGTAATTTTCGGAAAAATCACAAATAACTAATACTTCGCCTTCCTTTAGGCTGTTTTTCAAGATTTGATAATACGCGCTTTGTTGTTTTGCTATGAAATCGTGTGGTAGCAACTGTTTTAATCCGCGGAGAAAATCTTCAATAAATGAATCGGGAGAACACGTCCTATCGATAAGGTCTGATCGTCCATCATTGCACCAACATTTATACGAGATGGAAAATGTACATGCTATCGTCGAATAATTTTTCTATCACAGATTTTAACGAGTCAAAACTAGGACATTCTGAGCACAGACTAAGAAAACACGCAGGCCGAGGTGGATTACAAGTTAATTTCGCGAGGAAATGTTTGTATGTAGTTAACCGAAATTCGTGATTGCGCGTTAAATTATCAAATCTAGCCCCATCAATCATTAGTTTAACATTTTGGTGTGCCTTGCACACGCAAACGGAATGTGTACCGGATGACCCTGCCAACACGCACTCCTTCGGCCTTAATTCAGCGAATTTAGAAAACTCTATCTCAACGGATGGATGTATATCGCGGAAAGCCCTATGCAATTCTTTTAGATTACATAATACTAATCTTTTTTGGACATGACTTTTCTCACTTTCGTTCCTAACTACAACAAAATCTTTGCGGCCTGGCATAACGCGACTCATGTCCTCGCGCCTATAAAACTGTTTAACTAACAAAACTGAGGTTTCCGGTAAAGCGCGACGGGGTTTCGGATTAGGATTGCATAAAGCACCTTTCTCCAAAATTAATTTTTTAACATTGCGGGCCGTCCGATTTGAAATTCCGTATTCCGTTTCTAACTGACGTATGGACCATTCCGGAGGATGAACAGAAAGAATTAAAGGTCTGAAAGTTTTATCGGTAATCGCGGGCAATTTTTCTTTTATTAATTTTACTACTGAACACTCATGTTCTTTAGCCGTAATATCTAACTCCGTTTTTACTTTTTCGGTTAAACTCGTGAATTTATTTTGTAGGTCTTGACGGGAAATACGCGATGATCTTATTTCGATAGGTTGCTCTCCAAAAGATTGCAAGGCAGTGTTAAAGGCAGAAAGGATAGATACGCGACTCGCGTTTGAAAGATCGAAATCGTCACTGGGTGGACTTACATTCATACCGCTGGGCCCAGGAAGGGTATCCTCACTGGAAGGCGATGAAGTCTGATCCTCAATTTGAATTGGGCTGTTATCGGGCTGCTGAACCGCGACATTGGTACGATAAAGTTTCGGCCTACACTTCGAACAGATGAATTGCCCCGGTTGGAGATATGAACACTTTTGTATTAACGCGGGGGTTACCGGACGAAGATTATTTCTAACAGATGAGTGACGCGGCAGATTGAACGGATTGCAACAGCAGACGCGAGGCATGTTGTTAAATTGGTAAATACGACCGAGAAAGGAAGAATTTGATGTTACTATGCACTTATGTTCAGAAAAATCAGACGACAGTCAACACTTGTCAAAGTGATACCTCGACGTGTTAGCACCAACTGAATTCCCAATTCCATAAAGTCATAGTACATAAACGTAGGTCTGACCCCCTTCTCTCTCGGTAGTCAAAATCGAGTACCTGGTTTAACTTACACGCTTACTTGGAATTCATACAATTAAAGAATGTAAAGAGGAAATCCCAAGCAATAATCGCCAAATGGGTGTTCACGTCGACTTAAACCGACAACTAATAATGAAGAGTAATATAGAGTGGCATGCTGGTCGGGACCGGGAGTTTGGTCTAACCCAGAGATTTACTTAGAATTTAAACAATTGGGTGCGGCAGCTGTTAAAACCTTCACTTCGTGGTAGTCGCCAAACGGGTGACAGGTAATAAAATTTTATAACTTCGGAAACCCAGGAGTGACCTAGGAAATATTTCAAAAACAGACTCACGACCCTTCGATGCACCTACACAATTATTTTCAGTTCGGTATACGATGGGGTCCGTTGGATAATTGTAATCTACCGACACTTCCTTCTGTAATTTAGACCGTAAACACAGAGAGGAAACAGCGTTCAGTACTTTATGGTTAAGTATTAACCGGGAGTCATCCACTCAGACAAAGATTGAATAATTCAACCAGGTACCCGAGGATTAGCCCTTTATTTGGGTGAAAAGGACGGTTGGCCGTGTTCTGTAGCGGCGGTCCGTGTGCAAGCATCCGTGGCGCATGGGCGCGCGCTGGTCTCCGAGCGCCGAGCTCGTGTTCTGGTAACGCATGAAGAATTTTATCTCAAAGAGTTTTAAATTGACCATCTTGAAATTTACAGGGCTTTTAGAGGAGACTTCAATGCACCTCCATGATTTTTTTCGAAACGGACAAAAGTGCGTTTTCGGAATTATAAACAATTAAAATTTTTAAACAATTTTTAAATAAATTAAGAAGGTCGCTACGTTCCTCAAATATTTTTTTAATGAAAATTCAATCTTTTCTGCGTAAATCTGCGTTTCGCGCTTCTCGATATCTCATACCGTTCCAGAGTTATGATTTTAAAAAAAAAAAAGTTGCTCCAATTTTGCAATGCACATAACTTGCAAAATAATTGACATTTTTACCAACGAAATGCAGATAATGTGGTTATATAGTAAGGACTACATGTTCACCAAATTTCATCAAAATCGAAGACAAAGTGTCAAAAGGTGTGATCACTTTGCGTGGAATCGCCCATATATCTGTTTGATTACTTATATTTATATTACTATCCAATCAGAAAATTATTATATTTAACTAGAATGTTATAAGGAGCTCTTGAGAAAATACCACTATAATGCATATATAATAATAAGTCGGATTCTAGACTCTCAATGGTTATCTAATAAATCGCGCAAAATAATAATGCAAAAAATAGGCAATAGCCAATAAAGCAGGGTTCAGTGAGGCACTTAAGCCTTTTCACCGCGTGAAGGTTGGAAATCATCGAAAAGGAAAAATAAAAAAATTAACATAATACTTGCAACGATACCAATAAAGAACTATACAGGGTGAAACTCTTCATGTGTCTGCTGTTCAAGGGGGTTAATCTGCATGCCGAGGGGATACAAAAATTCTAATACAACTTTGAATTTTGCGGTCCCGTTTGTTAGTTACAGGAAGTTAAACAATCAGTAGAAAAGGTGCCGTCAGGCGAGTTTCAGTCACCTTTTGACCGGCCGGACACGCATGGCAAAGTAGGTCACGGTGACCTACATTCAAAATCGAGAGGACATTGGATCAAAACAGATCAACGTCGATAAGGCGGTATTCCTAGCGCGAGATGTCAGTAGTTACGAGGTGGTGAGCTCTGAATCTCGCGTAAAAGAGAGTACGACGCGATGGCACGCCTGGGCGAGGCGGCGATATGCGGGCGGCCATTTCCGCCGATCTCTTCGTGGCGCGATCGCCAAGTAAGAGTAGAGAAGTCCCGCTACGTAGGAATCAATCGAAGAGATGATTTCTTCAGAAATTTCAAATTAATTGTGGGTGGACATCAAACCAAAAAGGGTAACATCCCCTCCGGCTCCAAATTTGCCGCTCTACCTGCTCGCTACTGCAGAGTTGTGGGAGTCAACGGGCAGAATTTCGCCCTGCGACCGGATTCTTGTTAAGACATGCAATTATTCGCGCCGTGTTTAGAAGATAATAAGGGGAATGGTAGATGAAATTGCAGCGTTGACATTTTATAACATCATTGAAAGTTGAAATAATTTCTACTGCCTCCGCCGCCTGTAGAATAAAATAGTACTCGCATTGTCAACTTAAAAGTGATAGGGGTTTAAGGTGCGCGAAGGCTTAAGGTAACTGAATTAGAGCCGCGTTTGGAGGTGACAAAAAACCTCTTGCCGACCGACCTGCGGGAATCGCGATGAAGAACCAGCTGGTGCTCAATCGCTCGATTCCCCGGAAACAAAATCGTATCACTGTCTCGGTGCGTTTGCACCGGCGCCAGCCGAAAGCATGCTTCTTTCTCAACGTGCGAGCAAGACACGTTACGGCATCATTCGCCTGCCCCTCCTCTGTCTTTCCTTCTGTTTTGCCACTTTCTTAATACGCTTTTGATAATTAATATCTCTCATCGGTTGATTCGCGATGCAACAATTCAATTTATCCAAATCCGGTGAAACGAATTTATCAGGCGTCTGAGACACTTTTTCATACAAGTATCGGAGTGGCAGCGCAACAGAGCGGTCGTGCTTGCGATCTTGAGGATCCGAGTTCGGTTCCCTGCTGTAGCGATTGTTTTTTTTTGCAGTCTGTCGCATAAAATACTCGTAATACCAATTCTACAGTAACAGACTCCATAAACGGAGGAATATCGCTGCGATAGTTTACGCTACCAAAGCAGCTGCTCTTGTAGTGAAACTAAGTGAAACTAAGGATATGAGTGTGCGTGTGTAAGCTAGGAGTACAGAGAATGAATAACTGACGATGATAATGCAACAAAACGGATGGAATTCAGTCCACCAATTTACAATAGCATGTGACGACCGGTCACTGAACGCGTATTTAGGAGCGCAGAGAGAGTGAGAGGGGGGGGGGGATTTTTGTTTGAATTCTGCTACTTTCCTTGGCTGTAACACAAAATAATTTACATAGGTACAAAAATCCGAAATAAGGAGAGGTACATCTTCTGGAGCGGGAGTGTTGGGAACATCAGACGGCAACAGGGTAAAAAGTAACAAATTGAATTTAAATATTACAACTTGCTACTTTCTACCCCGTGTCCGTCCTGAAAAGGACGTAGGACGGGTGGTGGGTCCAGAAGGGTCTTCACAGGATGGAAGAGGTGTAGGTGGAAGTGGAGGTGGAGGTAGATGGTGCGCCTCCTGTTCAAAGAAGAGCTCGCGGCCGTCTCGTGAGCTGCTCGATGTGCGCCCCGCGCTCTTCAATGCAGAGGTGCATGCGGCGAAGCATACTGTCGCGCACATCTCTGAGGTTGACGGTGCGCCGGATGGTGTTGGCGCACTCCATGATGCGCGCGATCAGCTGCTCTTCGCTGTCTATGGGGACGGCGTAAACCAGAGTCTTCAGGTGGCCCCAAAAAAAGAAGTCGAGGGGCGTGAGGTCCGGTGAGCGGGCGGGCCACTCTACCGGGCCGTGACGGCCTATCCACCTATCTTCGAACATCTGGTTGATGTGCTCACGTGCCAGGCGGGATGCATGTGCCGGAGCACCATCGTGCATCAACCACGTTGTTGCAAGATCCATCCCTTCGGGAAGCAGGGCTGGCAGGTCCTCCTCGAGAAACCGCACGTATGCCTCAGCGTTCAGCCGATGCGGCAACACGAATGGACCAAGGATATGGTCGCCCAATATCCCAGCCCAAACGTTCACCGCAAACTGGCGCTGCACGTTATGGACACACGTGGCATGCGGATTCTCCTCCGCCCACACGTGGGTATTGTGCAAATTAAGGAGGCCTGCTCGGGAAAACCCTGCTTCGTCTGTAAATGTGCATAACCAGGACCCACTCAAATGAAAAAGCAACAATTTGTTCACCAAGTGATACTTCAGGTCTTTCATGTAAATGATTTCTGAACTACGAACCTTACTAGTAATCAGTATTTGCTCAGTAAACTTTAGATCTTTGACTTCTGTAGTTTTGAATTATGTATCTGTTCAGCAAGTTTGAAATCTATAACTGAACCGGTTCTTGGGTACGCCCTTGTCAAATTTGACATTACAAATGTGTTGAATAAGAGAATTAATAGAACTTATTAAGTGTTGAGCCTAATCGTAATATTAATTTAGAGGCATACTAGTCGTGGAAAATTAGTAGTGCTCATCAAGTTTGAAGCATGTTGCTTAAGTCGTTCTTAGCCTACACATTTGACAAGTTCCACACTTTTCACATGTGTTGAATGAGGAGAGGATGTATAATTTAAGCGAAAGACTCCAAATTTGTTACACGAATATGAATTGCCAGTAGATTGCATGCCTTTGAACTCCATATAATGAAGTCCAACACTTCATATACTATATTTGTTACGTCCTTCGCTCCTGAACGTAACACATCATACAGATAAGCTGCATCCTCCTCTTATTCGTCATATTGATAGTGAACATGTCAAATGTGTAGTTTGAAAATTACTTAAGCCAAAGATCTGAAATGTATTCAGCAAATACTGATTGGTAATGGCGGTATGTTCCTAAGTTGTGTCAGTATCAGTATCTACTCATCAAATTGTAAACCCGTCACATTTAACAAGTTTCACACCTCACAAGCTTAAACGAAGGACTCCAAATTTGTTGGACGAATATGAATTGCCAGTAGATAGCATGCCTTTGAATTCCATATAATTAAGTCCAATGCTTTGTATGTTACATTATACAGCCAAGATGTGTCCTTGTCACATTGTTGAAGTATTAATTAAATCTTTCACTTGTGTAGTATTTGAATTATGTATCTGTTCAGCAAGTTTGAAATCTGTCACTGACGTGGTTCTTGGGTACGCCCTTGTCAAACTTGACACTACAAATGTATCGAATAAGAGAATTAATAGAACTTATTAAGTGCTGAGCCTCATCGTAACATTATTAATTTAAGGGTATACTAGTCGTGGGAAATCAGTATTTGCTCATCAAATTTTAAACCTGTCACTTAAGTGGTTCTTAGCCTACACATTTGACAAGTTGTACACTTTTCACATCTGTTGAATGAAGAGAGAATGTATAATTTAAGCAAAGGACTCCAAATTTATTGGGCAAATACATATGAGTTGCCAATAGATAGCATGCCCTTGAATTGCATCTAATTAAGACCAACGCTTCGTATGTTACATTATACAGATAAGTTGTACCTTCCTCCTATTTGTCACATTGTTGAAGTATTAAACTTGTAAAATGGGTAATAACAAATTATATTATTATTTTACCGATTAACTAACAAAAAGAATTGAAATCCCCCCAAAACCATTAAAATGAAAAAAAACGCCAAGTAGTCCGCCCCCCACCTCCTCCGCCATCCCGGCTCCCCAACCCACCAACCTTGTCAAAATTATTTAAAAAATTACCAAAAATAGAAATGGATATCATTGGTAAACGAAAGCCAAGTTATAATTCAGATATAACTAATAACATACAAGAAAGCCAAGTTTTCATTCAAAGATATCTCGAGTTAACTCGCATTAGCAATTAACAATAAATTCACAATAAATTAGCGATTAACAATAATAAAAAAAACTTGGCGTGTGCGCGCTTCATTCAAGGCACTTGCTCTGGTAATATTGCTGGAAAACTTTGAAAGAAATATATTCGAAACGAATTGAGAACCTGCTTTTCTGTGTAGTATATAGTATATGTGATTGAACTGTAAATGTAAGATTTCTTAGCATTTTATATTGTAGTAAACTGAATGTTAGATTTAAATTAGTTTCTCATTGGTTTCTTACCTGGCAATAAAGCGCGCACACGCCAAGTTTTTTTTATTATTGTCAATCGCTAATTTATTGTGAATTTATTGTTAATTGCTAATGCGAGTTAACTCGAGATATCTTTGAATGAAAACTTGGCTTTCGTTTACCAATGATATCCATTTCTATTTTTGGTAATTTTTTAAATAATTTTGACAAGGTTGCTGGGTTGGGGAGCCGGGATGGCGGAGGAGGTGGGGGGGCGGACTACTTGGCGTTTTTTTTCATTTTAATGGTTTTGGGGGGATACATATATATCCGGATATAGGACCGGTAAAAGCGACCGTATCTAAAACCTCTAGAGTGAGCGCGGTCACAGCTCGCATTTAGCGTACTACTGATGGATGACTATTGGTCATTCAAGTTGTCTTAATTCTGCGAGATATTCCAACTTCTCTGACTGCGTTCTTGCACTTGCATGCATTACCACATAGATACTTTATGTTATGGGAAAGCAGTAATCGTCTCCTCCTGAAATCGCGTGTGTTCTCGCACTTCAGTGCCCCAATTTTGTGTGAATTACAGTGTGCTGTTTATGGGTTTGTGCTAGGAAGAGCATAACATTTATTCTCCCTTAGAAAACAAGATACCAGGGAATAAGTGTACAAATTTATGCGTTGGCCATACAGGTTACATGTGCAGGCTAAACCCAATTATACTTTTTTATTTGACTGTACGTGACATTACAATTAACCGAGTAGAATGGGAAATTAATAATACTAGAAATATAGGTTCGTCACATCTGTTTCGCAAATGTTGAAACTTATAAAGTCGGGAATATCGATCAAGGCGCAGCTTTCCCCGTGGACTCGGCAGATTTTGGAACCATAATAACTGTTCTGCGAAAACTAAATTACTTGAACTATAATAAATTATAGTTCAAGTATAGTTCAAAAATTACTTGAACTAAGAATAAATTACTGATGATTAACACGAAATCTATTTGTCTAATATATATAATACTAGAAGAGTATGTTTTTATTTACAGAAAGTTGTCTTTGTTTAGTCCTAAAAGTATAACAAGACTATAATACGGAGAAGCAGCAAACACTATATGGACTATATGAATTGGAGAAACTTGTACAGATACAGGTGACAATTTGAAATGTTCATATCGCTTTTAACCGGCCCAGTTTTAGAGTATCATACTTTTTCAATGTAATAGATCAAGAATCACCTAAGCCACAGGGCCAAAATTTAGTGACACCAGATGATCACTAATTTGCAATCCAGGGGCATGCCAATAATTGCCAACCGTAATCCACTTAGCGCACCTCAGTCCCATAGACCAAGAGCCTTCCGCTTCATGGATTTTATGGATTTATGCTATCAATTTTCCAAGAGTTATTTCAACTGTTTTAGCACACTTGCTGGTAAATCAGCATTATCAATAGCTAAAGTGCCACTAATGATTAGGCTTTATAGTATTGGTTGTACATATTTAACACTAATCGTACCACATGTTTTTATAACGAATCATACAACGATGTGACTGTCAGTCACTTATGAGAATCATGAGAATAATTAAAATGTTATTGTTTTTGTTTATAGTTTAAATTTATTTATGTATCCAAACAAGCTATATATAAACATAAAATATTATACACAGGCCATAAAAATGTTTAGAAATGCAATATGAAATAATCAAAAAATTTAAGTTCAAAGTTAAAATATGACTCTGATTCACATCGTGGTACAATTAGGGTTAAACATGGTCTTATATCTTCTCTCTCTATATAAAATAAAGACGATGTTTCTGTTTGTATGTTTATAACTCGAAGACTCCTCTTTGTTTAACAAAACTAATTTTCTTTACTATTTTTGTTTCTGCAGAAGCTGTCCTGACAACAAAGCATCCAAATGAGACAAATACCACCCATTTTATGGTAAAAACGACGATTCAAAACTGATTCCAGCAAGCAGGTGACCTGGTTTGGAACAAACTTGAGGCGATAGCTTTTAAAATTTTATATGGTTATTTTATATAGTTTTATGTAGTTAAGCTAAGTTATCATATAATATTTAATTCTATAGTTTTTAAAATATATATTTTACTTAGGTTTTACTATAAATTATATGTAACAATATTAAAAATGCAAAAGAATAAATAATATAAAATATAAATGTTTCATAACTTAAACCTAACTATAACCTAAAAAGTCACCATTTATACCGCTCTTGAAAGGTAGCCTGAAGCTGCCTTTAAAACGTCCGCCTTAATTCGGTTTTTAAAAGTCCGCTTTAACTCAGCTTCCTTTGGGCCCCAAAACGTTACTTATATGCGGACATAAGTAAACTTCCAGCGGCATTTAAGGGGCTAGGGGATCCACGTGACTTTTAGCGAGTTCGTACGTATTTTAGCCAAATCGTGCAGCTCAGGGATAAAATACGCCAGGCTTCCGCGGCTATGAACATTGTTGATCCGTTGCAAGAAACTGATTTTGAATATATAGGCGAGTACTTGCACTGTTTCAAGCCTATCGCCGATGTCATCACCAAACTGCAAGCCGAGAATTTTTGTTATTATGGCTGCGTACTGCCAACTATTGTTAGTTTGCGTCGGCTAATGACTCAAGCGGCAGTCAGCAGACGTTTGAAATATTGTCAATCCCTACCGGGCCATATTCAGTCATCCATTGACAAAAGATCCGGTGAATATTTAAATGTTTTTGGCATTGACGAATTTGCTACGATATCCGCCGTACTCCATCCCCGCTTCAAAAGAGCGCGGATGCCGTCACTGTCGCCAGAGCAGGAGTCGTCAGTTGACAGCGCTGTCAAAATTGCGGTCAGCTCATTTTATGAGCGAAGTCTGTCGCAAGCTACGGAAGAAAATATAAAGAACGATGATTTTTTCGATTTCGGCATCGAGGAGCCGTCTTCGTCTTGCGTGACGCCACTTAGTGGAATGCCGGTTGGTGAGATAGAACTCATGAAATATTTAGCTGAACGACCCACCAATCAGCTCAGTATTTTCGACAATTATCCAACATTAAAAAAAGCGTTCGGGTATTATAACACTCCCCTACCGTCGTCAGCAGCGGTTGAACGCCTCTTCTCGTATGCGACAATGATCAGTGTGCCGAAGCACAATTTGAAATGATAGTACTGGCCAAGTGTAATTCAGCAACGAATAAAACTTGAATTAATTCTATTATATATACCACTTCTTACATAACTTACCCTTGCACCTCCAGATACGTCGGCAGCCTCTCATTCACTCATATAGGTTCAATTCCGCTCCTATTCGTTTGCAACAGCTCGCCCTTGCACCGGAATAATCAAGAAATAAACGAGATTTTGTTGGTGAATAAAATTATCACGGCATTTTCTCCACGATTACAAATAATCACGGTATTTTCACCACGATTACAAATAATCACGGTATTTTCGCCACGATTACAAATAATCACAGAATTTTCTCCACGATTACAAATAATCACGGTATTTTCTTCACGATTATAAATAATCATGGCATTTTCTCCATGATTAAAAATAATCATAGCCTTAAATTATTCATGCTTGCCCATCCCTGTTTATAAGCATTTTATTTATGTCATTTATTAAACATTTGGTTACAAGAACTATGGCCAATATACACTTATTGATACTAATGTATAAATATTATGTTGTGTAACATATATACTCTTCCTCGTACGAAGTCTACTCCGTTCTTAGGTGGATGAATCTCGAGCTCTGGAAATGATTAGAACACAATGGGACACTTTCTTCCTGTAAATTGCATGCATTGATCTTTTGAAACTACAATAGTAATACGTAACCATTTTCATATTCTGTGATGATATTGACCATTTCAAGACAAATAAGGGGTAGCTAAAAATAAAAATTAGTAGAATTATATGAAGAGGCCCTCCACCACCCCCGTCTGAGACGGTCCTCTTCATTATTTCTGAACAAAATCTTATATTCAAAATTACAAGTTACCAGTAAATTTTCAGAATGTATTGTTTCAGAGTGTATAGTCTCCAATGACACCGGGTCATTGGGCAGCTTTTCAAAATCAGTTGACCTGCCCCCCCCCCCCCCCCGGTACAGTATTACATCTACATATCATCATTTTCCGACATTTCTTCCTCCCTGGCGGTGGGAGGAGGTTTCTTCTTCCGTTCTGTGACCTTCACATAAGCGGGTTCTCTAATCGGCTGACCTCTGTTGTACCGACTATCTACGAGTTTAGGAAGCAAGCAATCCTTATAAAAAGTTTTCAACTGTTCTTCCATCTTTGTTTTCCAAAAATCGTCATTTTTCTCGATTTTTGTGATCTTCATTCCCTTTAGTGTCCACAAACAGAATAAGGCATGCTGCCTTTCTGTAATGTGCAACTGCCCTTGCACTTGATAAAAGTAATGATGGGTCTTCCTCAATCCATTGCCTTCGTAGAGCTTTCGTATGCCGTCAAGCTGCTCAATTCCTTCTTCAGGTGTCAAGTCTTTAGCAGAATACGGGTATTTTACTTCTACAAGTGTATTATCATCAATGAGGCCATCAGGTGTCGCACCTAAGTATGGCACGACGCTATCAATGAAAAGGCCGCAAGGTTGTACGGTAGTTCCTAGTTCTTCATCCAATTGCTTCAACGCATTTGCTTCGTTCTCTTTTCCATAATCCAGTGCCACTAGACTGAGTTCCTGGCGGTACAGTATGCTCTTCACTTTATTTGAGCGTGGCGTGTTCTTTCGTGCGCGGCATACTGAACCGAAGTTGGATGCAGTCAATAGTTGTCTTCGATATGACTTCCATCTTGCATCATTTGCTTGATCGCGTGTTTCTGCTTCAATTTTCTATCGTGACGTCTGCCATTCATACAACATTGCCATGTGTCTCTCCAACTCAGACGAGTACACTGCTTCCTCCATGTCCGGTTTGTCAGCATCGGGGCCGTAATCCTTATCACACGATTGCTTCTGGTACTTTGACGACGATGCTTTTACTTCTTGTATTTCTTCGCCATTTCTAATGCGTGTTTACGACATTGTTCCATTTTCGTCAAAATAGCTGTTGGTTCCTTATCCATCGCTGTAGCTAGCCGGCTCAATGTTGCTTTTACGTTGAATCCAACAACTGCGGCAGAAACTCTGCCTTGGTAAGATCCTTTTCGTCCAAAATTTATTCGTTTTCCTCCAATGTTTTTGGTAATAATGCTGTTCGAACTCTCCACGGTATTATTATTGAGCCCATATAACATACTTTCAGCGTTTGCATAAATCGGCCTTATAACATCCTGTATATGTTGGTATAATCCTGTTTTCTTCAGTTCCGGTACGTGGTTGATGTTCTTCGGGTCCGAGTATTTCTTACAGAAATATCTCAATTTTTTACACTCTTTGTGTTCACCGAAAACATGGCTCGGTACATTTTTTAAATCGTTCTTGAAGTTGCGCATTCATTCGGTAAGCGGCAGCTGTTCTGTGTACCGGTGTTCTGCAGCTTCTTGTATGCCAATGCGCAGACGGAGAATATTTCCTTTGACGATATCTCGTGAATTTTTAAAAGGACCTTTTGACACTAATTCACGTAGCTTCCTGCAGAAAGATCGCAAGACGTGGTTGCGACATTCAATCTTTTTCAAACGAATCCTGTAGTCTTTATATGGATCATTGTCCGCTATCTTTTTGGTAACGCTGCTGTCACCATCGCCAACTAATATGCCATATATCAGGCCATGCATTTCTACGCTGCACTTGAAGCCTTCTACAATTGCAGCGGATTCCATACTTGTGGAAGTCGCATCACGACTCCAATTCTTGTAGCAGCGATGCTCACGCGGTGCTTGCTTCTTTTTCGCTGCTGTGAGACAGATCATGCAGAACTTGTTCTTTACATTGTAGTAAAGGGCCTTCCTCGTGGCGTATCCTACGATGGTTCCTACGCCGGAAGTAGAATTATACTCCCCGCCACGGTAAACCCTTTTCAACCAACTTCCATCAGCAACAACTGAGATGATGGGGGTATTGGTCTCAAGATGAACGTCGTCTTTTGCGATTGCTATCTCTCTCTCCTCTTTCGCAGCTTCCTCCATTTCTCGGAGTGCAGCCACTTCAAATCCATCGATGATGTTTTCCTGGCACTTCTCATACATTTTCTTCGACATGCATTCTACGTTCATGGCAGACATCATTTCCTCCAGTTGGTTATATCCGCCACCTGTCACCATTGTTCCAGAGACAGCGCTGTGATTCAGATCCATCTTGTCCTCATTTTCTGGCAAGCATGGTATTCGCTCTTCATATCCGCACATTTGACACTTGGCCGTATAAATCTTGTGTAATCCAATTTTTCGACATCCAATTATTTTGAAATATTGGACACCGCAGTCGATTTTGGAATGAGCGCCAAGATTTATTATTTTTTGAAACAAGTAGCCAAAGTCGACGAAGTCTCCCAGTGAACATTCGGCTACTCAATTCTGATCGTTAAGGGTTGTCAAATGGTTGCACAAGCTTAACAAGCCGATTTTACCATTAATTATGCTCCTTAAGCGTATAAAACACGCTGTTACACTCCCATAAAAGAGCAATGCTCGTTTAAAGCTACCTAAGAGCAACTTTGTAGGGTAGCTCTTTTAAAGTGATACATTCTACTCTTAAGAAGCTCGACTGCCATTTTGAAAAAAATGTTACACAACTTCAATCAACGAAAGAGCTACTTAAAGGCTGTCTATACCACTGTAAAAGACCTGTCTCAATATGCTTCTATTAAGTAGCTGTAAAAGAGCAACTATACACAAATGAACACGGCAACAGGAATCTTACGGGTCGTCTATATCGCATTAAACTGCTTAACCTAAACCAAAGTTGTACCTACATTTGCTTAGCTTTCAAGATTATTACAAGTTTAATATTACATGGATACACTACACAAGTTTAAAAGAAGTGGAACTTTTTATAGGCAAAGGAGAAGAAATGCGGAGAAGTGGAAAACAATTTTTGAAAACAGGAATAGAAATATAACCAAATCTAAAGAATCTAATCAAAGTATGATTTCTATTAATAGTCTTTAGGATTCTCATTTTAACATTGCTGAATTTTTAGATATGCCAATTGATTCAGATAGTGATCGTACGAACGAAATTGTAAATACAATGCAACAAACAAATGGAGATGATCTTGAAGACCTTTTCCTTAAAAATAATGAAACGGATGTCGAAAATGATGCATTTGAATGTTCGTCCGATGATGCAGATCATCAAAATGGCGTGACGGTTGAACGCTATGATCAAGACGACTTGACGGTTAAACGCGAATTGCAAAATTGGGCATTTAATTTCAATATAAGCCACCATTCATTAAAGGATCTTCTATCAATTTTGCGCAGAAACTTTGGTGCTAGATTACCAAAAGATCCACGATCATTGCTTAACACTCCAAGTAATTTCAAACATAAAATACAAGAAATAAGTGGAGGCCAATATTGGTATAATGGGCTTGACGTTTGCCTAAAAAATTATTTTAGGTACGAATTAATTAAGTCACAATCTACTTCCAATATAATTTTGATACATTTCCATTATATTTTAGAAATGTTAAAGTACCAGAAAGGATTTCTATCAATATAAACATAGACGGTGTACCACTATACAGAAGTTCAAAGACGCAATTTTGGCCTATATTATTTAATATTTTTGAAATACCAGATGCAAAGCCAATGCCCATAGCAATATTCTGCGGAGCTTCTAAACCAGGAAGCATTGTAGAATTTCTACAACCACTGGTTAAAGAATTAATAGAACTTTTAAACAATGGTATTTTAATAAATGATCGCAAGTTAATGATTAAAGTAAGATGCTTTATATGCGACTCACCTGCCCGTGCATTTATAAAAGGTATATCCATATACACATTCACTACACATTCCTTTTTAATATATAAATTAAAATAAATTAATATTCCTAGGCGTTGCCAATTTTAATGCAATCGATGGCTGTCTCAAATGCACAGCGAAGGGAGAATGCATAGACCATACTGTAGTCTTCACTTCAGTAAACAGCCCAGATAGACTAGATGCAGTATTTAGAGCCAAAGCTTACGGAAAGCACCATAAAAATACTACACCTTTATTAGATATTCCTAATTTTGACATCATCGAGGATGTCATTGTTGCGGACTCTCTACACTTGTTACATCTAGGCGTAATGAAGCGATTACTTGCTGGATGGAGGGACGGAAGTCTTGGATTTTTTGCAAAACTTTCCGCAGCTCAAATAAAGCACTTAGATGAAAATATAGCTGAAGTTAAATTACCAAGTGAGATAAATCGCTCTATACGACAATTGGATTGTCTTACTCACTGGAAAGCAGTCGAATTCGGTAATTTTTTAAATTATGCAAGCATTGTCGTGTTGAATGGTATTTTAAAAGAAGAAGCATATAAACATTTTTTATTATTCTTTTGTGCTGTGACGATTGCTTCTTCGCAAATGTACAAACATTTTTTACCGGTTTGCGAAGAGATGTTGAAAATATTTATCGTTCAATTCATTGAATTTTATGGAATCAAATATGCAACAAGCAATATTCACAATTTGCAACATATAGTGAACGAAGTGAATCGATTCGGCCCATTACATACTTTATCGGCTTATCCATTTGAGAATGCCTTGTATCTAATTAAAAATATGTTACGCAGTCATCAAAAAAATTTGGAACAAATAGCCAATCGGTTAGCAGAAATAACAAACTGCAGCTATAAAGATGAGATTAAGAAAACCAAATATCCTCTAATCAAAAGATGGACTTATAACAGAGTGAATTACGTCGAAATATCAATTACGGATGGATTCTTATTAAATAGTAAATGTAAAGATGCGTGGTTCTTCACTAAAAATAACGAAATTGTTCGATTTTATGATATTCGTGAATCTAAAAATGAAATAAACATACGGGGAAGGAGTGTAGTTTGCAAAGGGGACTATTTCACAGAGCCGTTTAATTCATCGTATTTAAATATATTTATCGCGAACAGTGAAAACTTATTAAGTGTTAAAGAATATACTATCGATGATATTTGGTTCAAATTTGTTGCTATCAAGAGAGATATTAATACTACCGTTTATGTACCATTACTGCACACATTGTAAATAAAAACGCAAATCATTTAAAACATATATTTTTATACTAGTAAGAACAATCTTATAACAAAGGACATGAATGAAAATATTAGAGTATTCAAGATTCACTACTTGAATGCCCGTACTCTAAAATATCTTTCCACCCGTGGCTCACAAAATGTTTTCCAGTTTCATTTTGAATATCGTTCAAATCTGACTGTGAGCTATTTTCGACAGGGCTATCCAACATTTCAAATTGTAGATTTGGATCATTAAGATCTATTCCATTGATAGTTACTGCAAATGAAGTTTTTTTAAATAAAAATATTTAAATTTTAAAGCAAATAATCAGGAATCTTACTATTTTGAGGTTCACTGTGATTGGAACTTGATGTTAACTCATCTATTGCTTCCATTCTTACTCCTATCTGTTCGGAACCTGGGTATATTAACATAGCATTGCGAATACAAATAGGTGCCAGTGGAATAAGCGAGAAACAAGTATAAAAATGAGGAAAAGATTTTTCGTCATTTACCTTTCGTAAATGTTTTAGAAATATGATGTTTTGTAGATTTGCGAATGCCTCTGCGATTGAGACGACGTTTCGAATTTTTTAAAACACTTCCGAAGAAGTTTTTCACGTCTTCCATTGAAGGCGCTTCGGACTCCGTTTTAGACAAATTTAAAAATATCTTGACTATATATTTATAATTTCCAAGAGGAATTTTGGGGCCTTTTGAACTGACCCCTGTCCACGAACAGCGGTTTTGGAATGCACGCGTGAAAAAAAGGTCAATCAAAGAATACATTCTATTTGCACAATTACTTTTAATACTTATTTGAGACTTCATAAATGTCATCTGTAAATGATAGAATTACAGTATAGGAAAATGACAAAAGAAATCGTTAATTTGAAATATACAAAATTAAACACTTACAAATTGTTCTCTGTATACTGAATTCTGGAGAGATGTCTCCAAAACATCAATAGACTCCTTGTCGTCAACAGGTTGAAAGTCAAATTCAGGACAACCAACATTCTTTGGTGTATTTAAATTATTGCCATCAATAATTGTGAATAATTTATCCACTTTGGCTTCTAGTCCAGCACACATTTCGAGCGTCGCTTTATACTGTCTCTCACGCTCCGCTTCCAACTTTCGAAACATTTCTTGTATTTCTTCGTGCCGATTCTTTGAATCCTCGTCCATTTTTTCGAGGAATTTAATTATCTCTGTATGAGATGAGATTGTCGTTTCAATATTTGGTTGCGTATACAAAGTTTGTTGTCTATCTTGCAATATTAATTCACTTGCGTTTACGTCTCGAAATTCCCCTTCCTTATTTTTTTTTAATTTATTCATTAAGTTTGGCAATTTTACTATGCTTGTTATTGTTGGTACCGGACGTTTTGAAATCTTTTTTGGGGGGATATCTGATTTGGATGTGCCTGGTACCGGGTAAGCATCTGACGAGTCTGTATTGGACCCGCCGGACATTTCAGATATAGCGGCTTCTGCTTCTTCATAGGAGAGAAACCCCGTTCTTTTCAAAGAAAATTTTAATCTTGACCACGTTGCCAAGGGCTTTGAATTGCCAGTTTTCTTTAAGGAGATTAATTTTTTACCGCTTACATTAGGCCAACGGAGTGCCGATCCAACGATCCATGTATTCGGTACGACACTCAACCAATAACAACCCCGTTCGTACGTTTGTACGATGGACCAAGTATTTGAGCAGTCAGTCATGTCTGTTGGATGTATATTACTAATTTTACCTCGATGTAACAGCAATTGCGTAAACTTACTTTTAGCAACGCACGTTTCCCAACTATACAGAAATCTCCAAAAATGGGGTAAACTTTATTGTGGGACAACGAATACAAATAGGTTGTTAAGACGGTATCCGATGTCAATCCTCTTCGCTTGTCAAACATGGACTGACTGGCATTTTATGAGCATCGACGCGACCCCCCCCCCCAAAATCCTGAGGCTCGACAAAGACAACCGATATTCATCTGATTTTTCACGTTCACTAATTATCGATTCGTTTTGTCGGCCGCGGAAAGATAGACGAAGATCAATCGTCGCTGGCTTGCACCGTCGTATCTCTTTCTCGGAAACACTATTTTCTCTCTCACGTATAGCCTACATTAATTCTTGCACTGATAGAGGAGTCTTCCTAAATTTCGAGTTGGAGTCAGCAAAGCAGCATCAAGCGATGCACGAAACGTGTGCAGGGTTTTTAAATCCAAGTGGTAAATCCACCCTTTGATAGATCTATTGTTCTTGCGCACATTTTAAAATTGATGCTTGTAGACAAAGAGCAGCGTTACAGATAGTAACATTGCTATAAAAATCACGCATATGTATTAACTTGCTTCTTTAATGATTTTCCAAAAACGAAATTTTTGATGGCATACTTAAAAGTCAAAAACGACGTCTCAATTGCAAAGGCATTTATTAGTCTACAAAATATTACGTTTCTAGAAGATCTACGAAAGGTCCATGACAAAACACCGAATCAACAGCGTGTTTTACAGATTAGCCTAGTGGTCATGGTCGCAGCATCTTTACAAATGCACAGAGGGTCATCGTAGTCTCGGCAGTTCGAATCTACATGGGAGCAGAATGAATACTGAATCCTGAAAACAGCTAAAAACATACTAAAAACAGCGCTAAAGAAGAAAATTAAGAGTAGTAGAGAGACGACAGAGAGAGAGAGAGAGAGTCTTTGGGTAAAAAAAATTGGGCGTAATCTGTGAAAATTCAATCCAAAGAATAAAATTTCTCTTTTATCCATTTTACTGTCAATATTTTTAATTTGAGACTTCTTTAATGGCTGTTTAATGGTGAAATATGGGGAGCTCCTGAAGCGCTTTGGATGCAATGATTAAGGATAATTTAAGCGCTGCACTAGCTACTGTCGGGCTACTTAAAGGCACCTTTAAAGTTGCTTGAAGGTAACACCAAGCTTCTCTTAAGCGATTATTAGCAGACGTAAAGGAGCCAACAGTTGCGAATTCTGCTGCATTTTTGGCTGTTTAAAGGTGGCGTCAGAGGCTTACTGCGACTAAGCAAACAACCTTTAGAGTTGTCGAAAATTGTTCCATCAAAGCTAAAGGAACTTTAAAGGTACCGATTTCTGCAACCCAAATGTTCACTGGGCTATGCCTTTCGAACATGGCTCTTCCGGCTGTGGTGTCTGTGCTCTTTCTACCACCCAGTACTTATCGCCATCGTCACCGCTATCATTTTCGCCTATTTCCTCTTCAATGGGTGGTTCTGGATCCACATTCCCCACATCGACTTCTTCTGGTACTATTTCTGGTCTCTCTTCTAAACAATCATCGAGAAGATTATTTAACCAGTCATCATCATCAATTTCCATTTGATTGCTTTCCTCTACAGCAGGAGGATCTTGAATTTCTGGAGGAATTGCTTGTGTGGACTCGTGTTGCAATTTGTCCATTTTCTCAATATTGTCACGTTCCATCGTATTCCGAATTTCCTGGTCGTCTGTAGTCTCGTCGATTTCTTCGATGATTTCTTCAAACATTTCTTTGTGTATTTTTTCGTCCATTTCTTCGACGATTTCTTCAACGACGATTATCTCCTCTTCCTCTTCATATCTCCTTGATATATTTTAGAGGTGCTCTTCGTTCTCTACCTGTAAATCCTGCAAAGGGAAGGCTATTGCGCCAGCAGCAGAGGTGCACGGGTCCATTTCTATAGTAGATGGACTTACCACTTCCATCGAGCTACATGCACTGCTGTCAGACTGCGTGTCTGCTGCCGTATTACTAGTATTATTATTATCGCTTACCTGCCGGCGCGCTGCCTCCTTCAGTTGTCGCCTGTGAACACAGATACAATACAAATAAATAAATATTCGAAACTGAACAACGGAAAAAAATAAATTACATGCAAGGAAATACAAAGGAACACTGTAAGATTTGAGATTGTCAAAAGTCAATCAGTACCCGACCCTATTGACAGTCGTCGACCATCGATGAAAAAAAGCTAACGCCTGGGCACCAAGTGTGCACTCGACGCTTGGATCCCTCTGCCGCGACCAGTCCCCATCCCCCGTCATATATCTATCACCGGACCGACTTTCTGATTGTTGCTCAGTCAAGTACGAGCCTCTCTAAAGTGTATTGCTGCTAGCATTATTGCTTCTCGCATCCACCGACCGTTGAGCGGTTTATTGAAAAACGATTATAGGAAATATTCAGAAATCTCGGCAGTTGAACGGAGAGAGACAACGGAATTCGCATGTCAGTGTGATTACCCGATTCGGAAACATCAGGAGACTCGGTAGAGTCTCGCGCCAAGTAGTTAGCTATAGCTATACAGCGCGAGAAGCCGAGGCTACTTATCCCGATGCGTAGCGGTTTTCGATCGATATAAGACTTTCACCTCGATTTTCGAAAAAGTTACAGCTTGCAGGCATAACTTATGAATCAAGCACAGCCTAATTTATTTTTCTGAATCCAATAAGCTAAAGAGCAAGGAAATTGGTCCATGCGTTCAAGAGATATGAATTTCCTCCTCTTATTTTCTCGTGCGAAAATGATTCAGAAGAAGATTCAGACCAAAAATGTAGGTCACATATTTTGCACGCTAGGTGGCAGATCGTATTTACGTTACCGATCTATAATCTGTAATCTGTGTCATACCGACACATTGGTTAAGCCGGTTATGCCACGGTTGGTTATGTGCCATAATGGTTATATGACAAAGTCTGATTTTATTATTTGTTCCAGATTCCATGCTTTATGTAGTTAATAAAAGAGCTATACTGTCCTTGCCCCTGTCCCTCTGATCTTGTCGTTCTTAAGAATTATGAAATGTTAAAAGTGTTAAGTGCGTAACTCACAAGTCCCTGTTTTGGTAAACGACTGCTGATTACCAATAGTTAAAATTATCAAGTGTGTATGGTAGCTATTGGTAATCAGTACTTGCTTAGACTAATTTCAGTACTTTAGGTTTGCACTCCGTCAGCTTGGCACTTGACAGTCAGGATATTTCAAAACTAGACTGCGAATGAGAGAGCCTGCATATATAGCTCATTGAATATAATTTGTAAAGTTTTAAGGCAAATCATTTACAATTTCAATACATTTTTGCTATTGGGAATCTCTGTTTTGCTACTCTGAGCCATTGCTTGACTTAACGCTTTATAATTATAATATATAAACCAAGCAGAGTGCTCATACGCAGTCTAATTTAGTAGTATCTTGACACTCAAGTTCATCGCTCAAGGAACACTTCAGCTAAAGAACTAAAATGATGTAAGCAAGCAATAATTACCAATCATGTGTCATTTAGTGACATACTAGCTATTGGTAATCAGTACTTGTTTAACAAATTTTATTACATTAGATTATGCGCTCCCTGAGCTACGCATTTGGCTGTCAAGATACACCAATGTTAGAGTGCGTATGAGGGTATAGCTTATCTAATTTGCAATTTAAATGCATCCTAGCTATTGGTAATTTTTCTTTTGCTAATGTGAATTTGTCAACTGCAAAGTATATTATCTAAGGAATCTATATTCTCACATTCAGCTCAATTTCTTAGATCTCCTCCTATGTGCATGATTAAGTTATAAATACATTTTAACATTAAAGTTACATTATAACATAAACATGCACATAGGTGATGGTGCATATTTGAACAGAAATGGCACTTGACATTTTAATAAAATTTTACTTTTAAATTTATTAATTAAACCATTGATAAATACTTAAAATTTTTATTGTCTTTATTGTTAAGCATCAACTAACAAAAAGGCATGAAATCCGTCCAAAAACATTGAACTGTACAAAAAATGCGCCAAGTAGCAGTTTCATTTTCCCACAAAAATGAAACATTGATAAATAATTAAAAATTTTATTGTCTTTATTGTTAAGCATTACCTGACAAAAAGACATGAAATCCATCGAAAAACATTAAAATGTAAGAAAATGCGCCAAGTAGCAGTTGGATTTCCCCCCAATAATATAACAAGTATAATATATAATAAGATATAACAAAAAAGATAATAGATATTATACAAGAAAGCCAAGCTTTCATTCAAAGATACCTCGATTTAACTCGCATTAGCAATTACCAATAAATTAACAATAAATTACCGATTAACAATACAAAAAATCTTGGCGTGTGCGCGCTTCATTCGAGGCACTTGGTCCAGTAATATTACTAAAAAACTTTTAAAGAAACATATACGCGATGAACTGAGAACCTCCTTGTTATCAATATCGGGAAAAATGATCTCCTTGTCAGTTATGAGGCACTGGACAATGCTCATGAAATTGGAGAATATTCATATATCGGAGGCAAAAATGGGATAACAAAGCCGCTGTATCAGGAGACTCGGTAGAGTCTCGCGCCAAGTAGTAGTTATATATATAGTACAGCGCGCGACTACCGAG
The DNA here is from genome assembly GCA_964023945.1 of Ectemnius cavifrons. Taxonomy (NCBI): domain Eukaryota; kingdom Metazoa; phylum Arthropoda; class Insecta; order Hymenoptera; family Crabronidae; genus Ectemnius; species Ectemnius cavifrons. The sequence continues at coordinate 2,261,505 of OZ030388.1, forward strand.
GATACTTCTCCCGAAGTGTAGCGGTTATCGTCTGCTATAAAACTTTCACCTCGATTTATGTAAAAGTTACAGCTCCAAGGATTTATTTCTGAATTTTGTATTTTTTCGTTGATTTTTCTGAATCGAATGAGCCAAGAATCAAGCGAATCGGTTCAGTCATTCAGGAGATATGAATTTCACCTCGTTATTATTCTCGTAGTAAAGGCAAGGCGGATTAAGAGTCATGGGATTCATGCAGAATTCCTAAAAATGTAACTTTCACTTTTTTCATACGAGATGGCAGCAATCAGAAATGCTACGGGCTGCGGAGATAATATGGCTGTGTCGTGTTTACGTTACCGACACGTTGGTTAAGCCGGTTATGCCATGGCTGGTTATGTGACACAGTCCGATTATTCCGATTTTATTTTTATTATTTGCTTTTCAGGTTCAATTCTTTATTTAGTTAATAAAAGAGCATACTATCCTCGCCCCTGTTCCTGTTATCTTGTGACTATTGAGAATTATGAAATGTCAAAAGTGTTAAGTGCGTAATTCACAAATCACTGTTCACTGTATTTGGTAAATAAGTGCTCATTATCAATAGCTAAAATTCTCAAGTGTCTAGCATAAGAATCTTTTAACCAATAATTAGTTAGCAATTATTTACAATTTAAGGGAATGCTAGCTATTGGTAATCAGTAGTTGCTTACGTAGACTAATTTCAGCACTTTAGGTTTGCACTGTCAGCTAGGCACTTGATAGTCAGGATACATAAAAAAAACTACACTGAGGATGAGAGAGCTTGCATATATAGCTTATCAAATATAACTTGTAAAGTATTAAGTCAAATCATTTACAATTTCAGTAGATTCTGGCTATTGATAATCGCTCCTTTGCTAATCTGAATGATTGTTTGATTTTATGTTTTAGTGTTATACTATTAACCAAGCGATATGCTCATACGCAGCCTAATTTAGTGTGGTTGTATTGAGACTGTCAAGTTTGTTGCTCAAGGCATGCTTCAGCTAAAGAGCTAAAATGATTAAGTGATTGTTGTGCTACGCACTGAACAATTTTCAGACCTTTAAATCAAACTAATTTCAGCACTTTAGGTTTGCGCTCCATCAGCTAGGCACTTGACAGTCAGGAATAACTTGTAAAGTATTAAATCAAATTATTTCTAATTTCATTACATTCTAGCTATTAGGAATCTCTCTTTTGCTAATCTGAATCATTGTTTGATTTAATGCTTTACAATTAAAATATATAAACCAAGCCAAATGCTCATACGCAGTCTAATTTGTATCTTGACTGTCAAGTTCATTGTTCAAGGAACGCTTCAGCTAAAGAAGTAAAATGATGTAAGCAAGTACTAATTACCAATCACATGTCGTTTAGGGATATAATAGCTATTGGTAATCAGTACTTGTTTAGTAAATTTCATTACTTTAGATTGTGTGCCCCGTGACCTATGCATTTGGTACTGATATTTGGTATATACAGATATACCAAAGTTAAAGTGTGTATGAGGGTGTAGCTTATCTAATCTGCAATTTAAATGCACCCTAGCTATTGAGAATCAGTAAACAGGTGCTAATTATTACCAATTACTAGCATGCTTCTAACTTCCAACAGACTAAAGTTAAAATTTTAAATTATATTAGGCAAGCTGTAAATCTCATATTGTTTAACTTCGGAATATTGAATTTGTTAAGTGCAAGCTATATATTATGTAGGGAATCTATATTCTCACATTCAGCTCAATTTCTTAGATCTCCTCCTATGTGCATGATTAAATTATAAATACATTATAACATTAAACTTACATTATAACATAAACATGCACATAGGTGATGGTGCATATTTGAACATTTTAATAAAATTTTACTTTTAAATTTATTAATTAAACCATTGATAAATACTTTGAATTTTTATTGTCTTTATTGTTAAGCATTAACTAACAAAAAGGCATGAAATCCGTCCAAAAACATTAAACTGTAAAAAAATGCGCCAAGTAGCAGTTTGATTTTCCCATACAATTGAAACATTGATAAATAATTAGAAATTTGATTGTCTATATTGTAAAGCATTAACTAACAAAAAGACATGAAATCCGTCCAAAAACATTAAACTGTAAAAAAATGCGCCAAGTAGCAGTTTCATTTTCCCACAAAATTGAAACATTGATAAATAATTAGAAATTTGATTGTCTTTATTGTAAAGCATTAACTAACAAAAAGACATGAAATCCGTCCAAAAACATTAAAATGTAAGAAAATGCGCCAAGTAGCAGTTGGATTTCCCCCAAAATTGAAATATAACAAAAAAGATAATAGATATCATACAAGAAAGCCAAGTTTTCATTCAAAGAAAGTTTTCGCCTCGATTTAATTCGCATTAGCAATTAATAATAAATTAACAATAATTTAGCGATTAACAATAAAAAAACTTGGCGTGTGCGCCCTTCATTCGAGGCACTTGCTCTGGTAATATTGCTAAAAAAACTTTTAAAGAAATTAAATTCTAGTAAAGTCAGTTTTGGGTTTGAATCAGTTTCCCATTGTCTTTTTACCTCGCAATGAAGCGCGCACACGCCAAGTTTTTTTATTCTTAATCGCTAAATTATTGTTAATTTATTATTAATTGCTAATGCGAATTAAATCGAGGTATCTTTGAATGAAAACTTGGCTTTCTTGTATGATATCTATTATCTTTTTTGTTATATTTCAATTTTGGGGGAAATCCAACTGCTACTTGGCGCATTTTCTTACATTTTAATGTTTTTGGACGGATATAGTATATATGATTGAAAATGAAAGATTTATTAGGATTTACTCATATTGTAGTAAAGTCAGTGTTAGGTTTAACACCAGTACTACCGAACGAGTTGAAATGACTTTTTTTTACGTGGTTCGTTATAACAGCATAACAATCGTTGGTAGTTCTAGTGTTAAATCAGTTTTCCATTGCCTTTTTACCTCGGAATGAAGCGCGCACACGCCAAGATTTTTTGTATTGTTAATCGGTAATTTATTGTTAATTTATTGGTAATTGCTAATGCGAGTTAAATCGAGGTATCTTTGAATGAAAGCTTGGCTTTCTTGTATGATATCTATTATCTTTTTTGTTATATCTTATTATATATTATACTTGTTATATTATTGTGAGGAAATCCAACTGCTACTTGGCGCATTTTCTTACATTTTAATGTTTTTGGACGGTTTACTGATTCCCAATACCTAGGATGCATTTAAATTGCAGATTAGATAACCTATACCCTCATACGCAGTTTAACTTTGGGATATCTTGAGTGTCAAATGCATAGGTCACGAAGCACACAATCTAAAGTAATGAAATTTGCTAAACAAATACTGATTACCAGTAACTATTATATCCCTAAATGACTCCTTAGCTGAAGCGTTCTTTGAACAATGAACTTGACAGTCAAGATACAAATTAGACTGCGTATGAGCATTTTGCTTGGTTTATATATTTTAATTGTAAAGCGTTAAGTCAAACAATGATTCAGATTAGCAAAAGAGAGATTCCCAATAGCTAGAATGTATTGAAATTTTAACTTATTTGACTTAATACTTTACAAGTTATTCCTGACTGTCAAGTTGCTAGCTGACCTAAAGTGCTGAAATTAGTCTAAGCAAGTACTGATTACTAATAGCTAGCATTCCCTTCAATTGTAAATAATTGCTAATTATTGCTTAAAAGATTCATATGCTAGACACTTGACAATTTTACCTATTGATAATGAGCACTCGTTTACCAAATGCAAGGGTTTGTGAGTTACGTAATTAACACTTTTGGTATTTTATAATTCTTAATAATCGCAAGATCATAGGGACAGGGTCAAGGACAGTGCTGTATGTAAGGAGTATGCTGTTTTATTATCTGAAATAAAATAATAAACTCGGACTGTCTCACATAACCGTTATGACACACAACCAACTGCAGCATAACTGGCTTAACCAATGTGTCGGTAACGTAAACACGACATAGTCATATTATCTCCGCAGACCGCAGCATTTCGGGGTGCTCCCATCTCGTGTGAAAAAAGTGGAAGCCACATTTTTAGGAATATCGCCTAAACATAAGGACTCTTAATCCGCCTTGCCTTTTCCACGAGAAAAATAAGCAGGAGAAATTCATATCTCCTGAACGACTGAACCGATTCGCTTGATTCTTGGCTCATTGGATTCAGAAAAATCAGCGATAAAATACAAAATTCAGAAATAAATCCCCGGAGCTGTAACTTTTTCATAAACCGAGGTGAAAGTTTTATAACAGACGACAACTGCTACACTTCGGGATAAGTATCCTCGGTAGTTGCGTGCTGTATATATATAATAACTACTACTTGGCGCGAGACTCTACCGAGTCTCCTGATTTAATTGTATCTTGACTGTCAAGTTCATTGTTCAAGGACTGCTTCAGTTAAGGAGCTAAAATTATGTAAGCAAGCACCAATAACCAATCGCATGTCATTTAGGGATATAATAGCTATTGGTAATCAGTATTTGTTCAGCAAATTTTGATTACTTTAGATTGTGTGTATGAGGGTATAGCTTATTTAATCTGCAATTTAAATGTATCCTAGCTATTGAGAATCAGTAAACAGATGCTAATTATTATCAATGGCTACCATGCTTCTAAGTTCCAACATACTAAAGTTAAAATTTTAAATTATACTAGGCAAGCTGTAAATCTCATACTGTTTAACTTTTGAATATTGAATTTGTCAAGTGCAAGCTATATTATGTAGGGAATCTATATTCTCACATTCATCTCAATTTCTTAGATCTCCTTCTATGTGCATAATTAAGTTATAAATACATTGTAACATTAAAGTTACATTATAACATAAACATTCACATAGGTGATGGTGCATATTTGAACAGAAATGGCACTTGACATTTTAATAAAATTCTACTTTTAAATTTATTAATTAAACCATTGATAAATAATTAGAAATTTGATTGTCTTTATTGTTAAGCATTAACTAACAAAAAGGCATAAAATCTGTCCAAAAACATTAAAATGTAAGAAAATGCGCCAAGTAGCAGTTGGATTTCCCCACAAAATTGAAATATAACAAGAAAGATAATCGATATCATACAAGAAAGCCAAGTTTTCATTCAAAGATATCTCGAGTTAACTCGCATTAGCAATTAACAATAAATTCACAATAAATTAGCGATTAACAATAATAAAAAAAACTTGGCGTGTGCGCGGTTCGTTCAAGGCACTTGCTCTGGTAATATTGCTGGAAAACTTTGAAAGAAATATATTCGAAACGAATTGAGAACCTGCTTTTCTGTGTAGTATATAGTATATGTGATTGAACTGTAAATGTAAGATTTCTTAGCATTTTATATTGTAGTAAACTGAATGTTAGATTTAAATTAGTTTCTCATTGGTTTCTTACCTGGCAATAAAGCGCGCACACGCCAAGTTTTTTTTATTATTGTTAATCGCTAATTTATTGTGAATTTATTGTTAATTGCTAATGCGAGTTAACTCGAGATATCTTTGAATGAAAACTTGGCTTTCTTGTATGTTATTAGTTATATCTGAATTATAACTTGGCTTTCGTTTACCAATGATATCCATTTCTATTTTTGGTAATTTTTTAAATAATTTTGACAAGGTTGGTGGGTTGGGGAGCCGGGATGGCGGAGGAGGTGGGGGGCGGACTACTTGGCGTTTTTTTTCATTTTAATGGTTTTGGGGGGATTTCAATTCTTTTTGTTAGTTAATCGGTAAAATAATAATATAATTTGTTATTACCCATTTTACAAGTTTAATACTTCAACAATGTGACAAATAGGAGGAAGGTACAACTTATCTGTATAATGTAACATACGAAGCGTTGGTCTTAATTAGATGCAATTCAAGGGCATGCTATCTATTGGCAACTCATATGTATTTGCCCAATAAATTTGGAGTCCTTTGCTTAAATTATACATTCTCTCTTCATTCAACAGATGTGAAAAGTGTACAACTTGTCAAATGTGTAGGCTAAGAACCACTTAAGTGACAGGTTTAAAATTTGATGAGCAAATACTGATTTCCCACGACTAGTATACCCCTAAATTAATAATGTTACGATGAGGCTCAGCACTTAATAAGTTCTATTAATTCTCTTATTCGATACATTTGTAGTGTCAAGTTTGACAAGGGCGTACCCAAGAACCACGTCAGTGACAGATTTCAAACATGCTGAACAGATACATCATTCAAATACTACAAAAGTGAAAGATTTAATTAATACTTCAACAATGTGACAAGGACACATCTTGGCTGTATAATGTAACATACAAAACATTGGACTTAATTATATGGAATTCAAAGGCATGCTATCTACTGACAATTCATATTCGTCCAACAAATTTGGAGTCCTTCGCTTAAATTTGTGAAGTGTGAAACTTATTAAATGTGGAGCTAAGAGCCACTTAAGCGACAGGTTTACAATTTGATGAGTAGATACTGATACTGATACAACTTAGGAACATGCCGCCATTACCAATCAGTATTTGCTGAATACATTTCAGATCTTTGGCTTAAGTAATTCTTAAGCTACACATTTGACATGTTTAATATTTCAACAATATGACGAATAAGAGGAGGATGCAGCTTATCTGTATGATGTGTTACGTTCAGGACCGTAGGACGTAACAAATATAATATATGAAGTGTTGGACTTCATTATATGGAGTTCAAAGGCATGCAATCTATTGGCAATTCATATTCGTGTAACAAATTTGGAGTCCTTCGCTTAAATTATACATCCTCTCCTCATTTGACACATGTGAAAAGTGTGGAACTTGTCAAATGTATAGGCTAAGAACGACTTAAGCGACATGCTTCAAACTTGATGAGCACTACTAATTTTCCACGACTAGTATGCCCTAAATTAATATTACAATTAGGCTCAACACTTAATAAGTTCTATTAATTCTCTTATTCAACACATTTGTAATGTCAAATTTGACAAGGGCGTACCCAAGAACCAGTTCAATTATACGTGTCAAACTTGCTGAACAGATACATTATTCAAAACTACAGAAGTCAAAGATCTAAAGTTTACTGAGCAAATACTGATTACTAGTAAGGTTCGTAGTTCAGAAATCATTTACATGAAAGACCTGAAGTATCACTTGGTGAACAAATTGTTGCTTTTTCATTTAAGTGGGTCCTGGTTATGCACTTGGCAACTTTGGTAATCTATAATTGTATTGAATAAGAGGATATTGCTTAACAGTGTTAGATTGAGTAGGGTCAAAAAGCTGTACCAATAAGAGAATAAAACTGTTAAATTTATCAGATATCCTCGCGTAAGATATTCCTGTCATAAAATAGCCTACATAACCAACCACTCGAACGTCAAGGGAATAAGACATCTACCCATCTCGTGTTAGTTAGTCTTTTTCTACATGTCTAGCATCTCTCTCTAACATCAGCTCACATCTGCCTTCTCTCTCTAGCATAACATCATCTTGCAGCTAGAAAGCTAGAAATATATGAACATTGTGCCACCTAGCGTGGAAAATATGTGACCTACATTTTTGGTCTGAATCTTCCTCTGAATCGTTTTCGCACGAGAAAATACGAGGAGGAAATTCATATCTCTTGAACGCATGGACCAATTTCCTTGCTCTTTAGCTTATTGGATTCAGAAAAATAAATTAGGCTGTGCTTGATTCATAAGTTATGCCTGCAAGCTGTAACTTTTTCGGAAATCGAGGTGAAAGTCTTATATCGATCGAAAACCGCTACGCGTCGGGATAAGTAGCCTCGGCTTCTCGCGCTGTATAGCTATAGCTAACTACTTGGCGCGAGACTCTACCGAGTCTCCTGATTTAACTCGCATTAGCAATTAACAATAAATTAGCGATTAACAATAAAAAAAACCTTGCGTGTGCGCCTTTCATTTGAGGCACTTGCTCTGGTAATATTGCGAAAAAACTTTTAAACAAATTAAATTGTAGTAAAGTCAGTTTTGCATTTGAATCAGTTTCCCATTATCTTTTTACCCTGTAATGAAGCACGCACACGCCAAGGTTTTTTTTATTGTTAATTGCTAATGCGAGTTAAATCAAGATATCTTTGAATGAAAACTTGGCTTTCTTGTATGATACCGATTATCTTTTTTGTTATATTTCAATTTTGTGGGGAAATCCAACTGCTACTTGGCGCATTTTCTTACATTTTAATGTTTTTGGACAGATACATATTATTTTGAAACAAGGACATCATTTTTTTATATATTTGCTTCTTAGGAATTTATAGATCGATTTCATACGCAATCCTTTTTAGAATTTGTGATATATGATAGAAAGACCAGGAACTATGCAAAAAAGAGCTTGTTTACATTGTTTCAGAGAACTTGTCAGTAAAGTACAGAATTCATATTATATATAAATTCATATTACGTATTATATGAATACTCTACTCTACTCAAGTTCTTTGAAAGAATGCCAACTATAGCCAATATTTTCAGAGGTAACTATTTGACAGCAGACTGTAACAAGACTCTTCGTTTGAGAACAATCATCTATGAGGGACTGTTACACAGAATGTTACAGGTCTTTCAACATGGTTTTGAATTGAAATTTCGTGCAACAGTACTCCACAGTGAAGTTCTTTGAGACAATCTAGATAACTTATTTTTTTGCATAGTTCTTGGTCTTTGTATCACATATCGGAGACACCAGGATTAATCTTGTATGGAATCATTTAAGGAATTTGTAACAAGCAAATATATAACAAAATATGACACCGTTTCAAAATAGTATGCATAAGTGCACTCGTATTTAGCTCTTATTGGAGGCATTATCTTGAAAAGTAGCAGTTCATAAGAGACCAAGGGAATTAGACAGAACATTTTCATTAAAAGGTATATTTGAAGACGTTTAACTGCGTTATGGTTTCCAATATTTACAAGCCACTTTGTATTTTGTTCGATAATCACATGTTATGAAAAAGAACATAGCTGTGTTGGATCTCTGGTATAGTAGGAAAGGCTTATTTTTGTTGTATCAAGGGTGTGTCCAAGTATATATTGCCAGAACTGCAAATACTGGGTCTGTTCGGAGTGGCAGTTTGCTCAGTTTCCAACCAGTTTCCAATCGTCAGACGCAGCAGCACCTTACGAGAAAGCAAATCGCAAACTGGTTGCAAACTGAACAAACCCACTACTGTCTGTACTAATTGAATGCTCAGTTATAGGCCGCCAGTAAATATTCACAGTATTGAAGAAGGTTTATAACATCACAAAATTGGATACTCTTAATAGCATAAATCCTTTCCAGTACTGTCACAGTTTATTCTACAACTATAACCAGCATTCTATGGGTACTGACAGTTTTACAATATTGGCAGTACGTATCTGACCGCAAACCAGTACAATCATTATAATGGTATAACATTGCAATAACAAGGTGCTGCTGTTGATAAACACATTGAAAGATTGTTACATTCGTCCGTCTTGAAACACATTACCATATTGACTAAACAATAAAACTAACCTCATAAAGTTACTACAAGCCCGTCTTTCTAAACTTTCTTTTCTCCATTCATATATTTTATAACTAAAAATTATAAGTGAGGATAGAGCATTCTTCCAAAGTCATATTGTTATCAGGTATCCCTGTATCTCGTATCTCGTAGATGCCTAACCCCATGATCTGCTGTCAAACGGCTTATTGTATCGATCGCTTGGTATCAATAGGCCTCTCAATTAGGTGCCATCTGGGACCCACTGGTCGACCTAAAGTACTCACTTATATTGATCTACATATCGACAATATGGCGATAGAGCATCACGAAGCAACGGTCCAGGGCTCGCGCCTTTTCTTGCTTATGAGAAAGTATTTTAGGTTGTAAAAGCTTGCAATCGGTACAAAACAGTTCCATCAAAGCGGCGGTAGTGTTAGTTTTCGAAACAAAACTGTGATAGTGTCATAAAAACAGACGAGAAAAAGGTCTCCGTCACGGCGGTTTGGGCCACATTTGGGACATTGGAATTATTAAAAAACAACATAATCTCATAAGACCACTGGCACCGCCGCCTTTATTGAACTTTCCTCTTTCGATTGACACCTTTCACAACCCAAAATCATTTCATATAAGCGAGAAAGAAGAGAAACCCTGAACCCATATTTCGGCCGAATTTTGCCGGTTACACAGCGACTCTGCAGTACCGCGACGACCGGAGTCTAGCCCCTTAAGCGGTCTTTCAGTCAACTTTTGGGGTTCCCAAAAACCCCACCACCTCCAAACGGAGCACGCTTTATGCGGAGTTAAAGCGGACTTCGTGCTGTCTGGGATATGCTATATTGATCCATTTGGCGGTTTGTCTTGCCCGAGACACAAGTATGTATCCATGTCTTGATCTGCGGGCCTGTTCGATTTTTTAAAACAGATGAAGAGCGTCTAACGTTTTCAATTTCGGACGTTTTTGGTAGATGTTTACTCCGGATGTCTTCTTTGAAGGCATTAATAATTAGAGTTCGTTCTTCAACGCTCCAACACACTCGTTTTGTCCGGCCGCATGGGGAAGCTATATAAATATAGGCAGTTAATTAATATATATAATAATTTGTATATTTTCATCGTAGTAACTATTAATAAATAGTTGGGTGTTCGGGGAGTGTGTTCATGTGCGTGTGTGTTACATAAATGAAAGTAAAAGTAATTTATTTGATGCAAATAAAATAGCGCTAATGCTCAGTATCAATTATTATTAGTCAAATTTCGCGCTCTGTATGTAGAGAGAGTATGTAGACTGTATTGTTCGCTTCCAGCGACAGTGCTGACTCTATGCTCATTAATTATTGGCGAATTACTGTGCTGCTGTGCACAGTAGTGTACATCGTGTACAGGGTGAGTCAGTTGCCTCTGAATCAGGTATTACCGACCGGGCTGCTACGATCGGACCGGATCGGTCGGTAACACAGTTACCGACTGGTCTATCCCACTATGGAGGGGGGAGACTGAGCTGGCGACGGGACCAGGCGGTCCGTGCCGAGCCATGCCGAACATATGCCGTGCCAAGCCAGCAGAGGCCAGCTGGCCGGTACCCGCTATGGCTTTGCCACAGCATATTTATACCTGCATGGGTTACCGACATCGGTTTTATAGCAAACGGAGAAATTGCCAGCGTTCCATATTCAATTCTCATTAGACGCGAATGCGTGACAATGCAAGCAAGCACTCGCTTATAGCGCATAAAGAATATAGTATTCATATATGCATTTACGATTTGTATTTGTGTTATTATCCTATTAGCAAATTATTATGTTTTATTACAATATTATGAGGAACTCTTAGGAAAATATCACGGTAATGCATATATAATAATAAGTCGGATTGTAGACTCTCAATGTTTATCTAATAAACCGGGCAAAATAATAATGCAAAAAATACGCAACGTGATTCCCTTGTTCGTTCACATCTCGCTGAAATAGAGTTCAACGAGGCGCTTAAGCCTTTTCACCACGCCAAGGTCGGAAATCAGCGAAAAGGAAAAATTAGAAAATTAACATAATATTCAGAGCGATGCCAATAAACAAATAAATAGTAAATGGGAAAAAAAAACTTAATTCGGTGGTTTTCTATAATGCCACCCCGATTGTTGACGCATAAGGTCATCCGTCGACGAAAATTGTTACGAGTAGCTCGTAACATATCGGACGTAATCGACCTAAATGCGACACGAATTTTATACCGAAAATGGTCAGGATTTCTCGACACGCTCTGATAAACTAAATTTTTAACATGACCCCATAAAAAAAAATCCATTGGAGTTAGGTCAGGGCTCCGTGGTGGCCATTCTATTGGGCCGTGACCTCCGATCCATCGGTCAGGGAATTTTTGATTTAAAATCTCCCTGGCCGCGCGAGATGAATGCGCGGGATGCCCATCTTGTTGAAAAATGAGCCTGCGGCGGAGCTGCAGGGGCACATTTTGCAAAGGCGGGTCCAGATCTTCAGTCAACAATTGGCAGTACCGCCTGGAATTAAGATTCCCTTCAAAAAAATAAGGACCGATAACGTGATCGCCGATTATTCCGGCCCACACGTTAACGGTAAATCGGCCCTGCACTCTGCAAACTACCGTGCATCGCGTAGTGATGCATATTATGGCGATTCTGTTCGGCGTAGTGATGCATATTATGGCGATTCGGCATTCCCGAACTGGAAAACGCCGACTCGTCCGTCCACAGGATCGATCGCAGCAGTAGATTATCGGCGGCATCAAGTATATTGACCTATATAATCCCAAATATAAGTAGATACCTTTAAATATGCCATTTTTATATAAAAGTTAATTAGGGTAATTTACTTCGTCTCTGATCCACTGGCAAAATTCGATCCTCCGCTCGAGATCACCAGGATTTAATCGTTGGACTGCAAGTGGCTTGAAGGGATGCATTCCGAGATTTAGCCGGATTATGCGAGTCACCTTTGACTGACTCAGATTTAAGTCGCGTGCAATGACCCTTGTTGATATGTGAGGATCTGTGACAACGGCATTGCGAACTCTTTCAATACTATCCGCGGGTCGGTGTCGCCTGTTTCTATTTACCGGGCGGGCGTGAAATACACCTCTCCGCCTTAAACGCCTGTCCACCACGAAAAAAACAGCTGGAGGAGGGTGCCTTCTCGCTGGATACCGCTGCGCGTAAAGTGCAGCCGCGACACGTTCATTTTTATTGCATATGGGTCATTCCGCGTCAACTGTCGAGGTTTATTCACACATGTTCGATGATTTTGATGAAAATTTCTGTACCTATAGTTCGTAAAGAGCCGATCCAAATGCAAAACCCCGTTGCTCGCTAACTCAATTTTTTTTGAGTTACAAGGATTCAAAGTTTTGGGTAAATTTTTTTTCAATAATTTATATCTCGGTAAATATTACAGATAGCCATATCGTTCAAACGCCAAAATGAAGAAAAGGAATTGAAGTTTGATAAAAAAAATACTCCAGTGAGAAATACCCGTTTGGAACAAATGTTAATGATAAAAGTTTATAACAAATGCTTGCCGTTTCCAAAGGGGATCATTGATTTTGATAAAAAAAATTGCTAACCGTTGCTCTAAGTCTCTTGCAGATATCCTCCAAAGGGTTTTCGGAAACACGACTTGGGGACCGAGTTATACATTTTTATTGCCGGGCGCGCCCGGTCAATCTGCCGGCGGTGCGCCCCACGCTTGACTGGCGCACGGATGTTCGAGTCGGCGCTCGGGGTACGTACATTCAAAATGGCCATACCTGTTCAGTTCCTTACAGTATACCTGCCAAAAGATAATATGTGAACCCGTGGTACGCATCCGCATCCAGATTATGCGATTAGAAGGCGCCATAAAGCAATAAACACCGTTTCCTCTCTGTGTTACCCGGGCTTGAGACCGGCAAAAGGCCACATTAAAAACGTGTTTTGCAGGACCCAAATGCAATTTAATTATTTAGAAATACCGATATATAACAGAATTTTAGTTACGCATTAATCTAATTACCTGACCGTGTTGATTATCTAAATGTGAATACCGTTTTATTAAAAGTGACGATTCATTTAATGGTATAACCGCGTTGTGCTTAGGAAATTTGCCAGCAGTGTTATATTCCTCGCTGGTACAAAAGTTAAATGAAATTGTTTCAAAATTGGATGTAGCCCAATCATAAAATTCACGGGGTGACGTTATTTGATTGTTGAGAGGCCTTTGCAGACTAACGCGAGCAGCAGTTCTCTTTATAGTTCCACCTAAGCCATCGCATGGACTTTTACCATGAAATGTAGCATAAAAATGCCATTCAGCAGTGCAACCAAAATCTATCCGATGGTGACGTAAATTAACAAAATTCTTCCGGTTTTTATATTGAGACGCAGCCCCATCCGAGAAATAATAAATCTTACTTATACCAGATGCAGAAAAATGGTCTACTAGAAATTGCAAGTTTTTGTTGGAACAAATATACTGCGATTGTATTATGCTGCAAAATTTCCGAAATTATTACGAAACTTTTATGGTGCAAAGTGTTATTGACTCTATAATAAATTACGAAAGGATGAATAGTGAAATGGTGTTTATTGCTTTATGGCACCTTCTAATCGCATAATCTGGATGCGGATGCGTACCACAAGTTCACATATTGTCTTTTGGCAGGTATGCTGTAAGGAACTGAACAGGTATGGCCATTTTGAATGTACGTACCCCGAGCGCCGAGTCTAACATCCGCGCGCCAGTCAAGCGTGGCACGCACCGCCGGCAGATTGACCGAGCGCGCCCGGCAATAAAAATTTATAACTCGGTCCCCAAGTCGTGTTTCCGAAAACCCTTTGGAAGACATCTGCAAGAGACTTAGAGCAACGGTTAGCATTTTTTTTTATCAAAATCGATAATCCCCTTTGGAAACGGGAAGCATTTGTTATAAACTTTTATCATTAACATTTGTTCCAAACGAGTATTTCTCAATGGAGTATTTTTTTTTTATCAAACTTCAATTCCGTTTCTTCATTTTGGCGTCTGAACGATATGGCTATCTGTAATATTTACCGAGATATAAATTATTGAAAAAAAAATTGACCCAAAACTTTGAATCCTTGTAACTAAAAAAAATTGTGTTAGCGAGCAACGGGTTTTTGCATTTGGATCGGCTCTTTGCGAACTATAGATCCAGAAATTTTCATCAAAATCATCGAACATGTGTGAATAAACCTCCACAGTTGACGCGGAATGACCCATATAGCGTAAATGCCAATCATGTCAGTCAGCTCATTATTACTATAGAAGGCCATAGCGATCAAGAGGTTCGAACACTAGGACGTTCTTAACTATTACTGACTCGGGAGAACTGCTGTCCTAACTCGAAGGCTAGGATTCATTCATAAATGTTTATATAACCCCTTGAAAAAATGGGTGGGCAGGTAGGAAACAAACCTTGGTGTCGTTTTGACCGCAACAACGATAACATTGAGGCAATGAAATAGGCGGGTAGTGCGGATACGAAGCTTGACACGACTTCACTGGACTAGTAATAAATCACAGAAATCACTAGTTCTTAAATAGTGAAATAAAATTACTTAAAAACGAATACACGTTGCGGCCAATGCAAATATTAATTTAGAAGGATAGCCAAGTGTTGACGATAGGTCAACAATAAGTTTCATACAGGGCGTATTACGAAACGTGAACAAACAGGGAATCACGTTGCGTATTTTTTGCATTATTATTTTGCCCGGTTTATTAGATAAACATTGAGAGTCTACAATCCGACTTATTATTATATATGCATTACCGTGATATTTTCCTAAGAGTTCCTCATAATATTGTAATAAAACATAATAATTTGCTAATAGGATAATAACACAAATACAAATCGTAAATGCATATATGAATACTATATTCTTTATGCGCTATAAGCGAGTGCTTGCTTGCATTGTCACGCATTCGCGTCTAATGAGAATTGAATATGGAACGCTGGCAATTTCTCCGTTTGCTATAAAACCGATGTCGGTAACCCATGCAGGTATAAATATGCTGTGGCAAAACCATAGCGGGTAGCGGCCAGCTGGCCTCTCTGCTGGCTTGGCACGGACCGCCTGGTCCCGTCGCCAGCTCAGTCTCCCCCCTCCATAGTGGGATAGACCGGTCGGTAACTGTGTTACCGACCGATCCGGTCCGATCGTAGCAGCCCGGTCGGTAATACGTGATTCAAAGGCAACTGGCTCACCCTGTACATGGTGTACAGAGTGAGTCAGTTGCCTTTGAATGACGTATTACCGACCGCGCTGCGTCGGTCGGTAATTGGTAATTGGAATTTTTGCAAGAGTTCGAAATTAGCTGCGTGTAGGGTTCGTCTCGATTCTTTTCTAGCATTCAAGGGGGTGTAGTCGAAAATTTGACGAATCATATTTTTGAAGGCGGAGTTAAGTAGTGGAGGTGGTGGTTAAAGATGTGACCGTGGAGTAAGTATTCTGGGGAGGAGTGGGCAGCAGGTCAGGTACGGGGTTTTCCTGGTACGACACATCTGGTACCCAGGTACTCATAGTATAATTATATTGCGCTGTTGTTTGCACGGCGCGCTTAAAATTACTCGAAAGACTGTGTCGGGGACAGCTTAGCGCTCAGCTGCTTGCCAGATGTTTTACGATCACGGATTAACGAGCTTTTTACCTCAATGACTATTTCGATATGTTTTGGGTGCTGGCATAGCGCGATATTCTGACCGGCTTGATTTTGCATGCGGACGCTACATGTTGCGGAGCAAATAACTAGGATGGCGCAGCGGGATGTTTGCATAAGCGTGTGATGAATTTCCCGGGCGACTACATGAGTATCACAAAAAAGTGTATGTATTAAGAATATGAAAAATTGAGTTTGCTGTTAATAATATGAACGGCTGTATCGGTTTGTAGTATTAGCTGGTCCTCGGTATCGTGGGCACTCCGATCATGGAGCTACCATCCGTGCAGGAGAACTTGCATCCACTGACTCCGCGAGGGCAACAACCCAAAGCAGGTGGAGAACCCAATTTTTGAGACGAGTGTTATGGACGAACGAGGCCTTTTTTACTCAAGGTTAATTGATAATTGAGTAGTACTGACCGTTAATGATGATTTTCTGCTTCCTGAAGATCACTGTTGGCCATGGATAGGCGGAATGAATTGACTGTTGGCAGACGCTTTCCGTTGTATTATTTTCATATTATTTCAATCTAAATTCAATCGGATTTTCTTATAGTCATTTCTGCAAACTATTTCCGAGAAAACATCTATTTCGAAGTCAAGTCAAATCTGCAGAATCGGCATTCTTGCGTAAACTATAAAAAGAACAGGATAGAGTCAGCTTCGGCGGATGCTGTCCGTGCACAATTGAATAGGTTTATTTGACGGGCGCCAAAGACGACGAAGAGTAAAAATAAAGTATTACCACTGCTGGGTATCGAATAGGGGTGTGAAGGTAGAGCAAGAAAGTGCAAAAGAGAAATCGCGACGGCGAGGAATCGAACTCGGGACTCCACGATTACAGCTCGGGCACTTTGTCACGGAGCCACTTCGATACTTGTGATAAAAAGTATCACAGGCACTTGATAAACTTGATTCCCTGGATTTGGACGGATTTAATCGGATTTAATCCGGTGTTGCGAAACAACTAATCAGAGATATCAGTTATCGTAAGCGTTGTATTAAGAAAGAGGGAAAGCAAGATGAAAGGCAAAGTGCAAGGCAACGGTACATGCAATGGGCTCGCTAACCGCTCGGTTTCGAAGGAACCGAGTGATTGAGCACCCACCGGTCCTCCATCGCGATTTTCATCGGGAATTCTTAGCTGTCGAATCAGGTTTCTACAAGGCAACCCTACTGGTTCGGCTTTGTCACAGTGAATACCAATGCCAAAATGACGTCCTCTCAGAAATAAGCATAGTAAACTTACGGTCGCCTCACCGCCTATTATGTGTCTTCGAAGATGTTCCTCCTGTGTGGGTAGACAGCTTTGAGCAGGTTTACGTTGTCTGTACATAAATACTTACACATTAGTATTGCTTACAGATACTGCTATAATAAGCTCGTCGTAGTCTATTGTATTTTATGTATTGTATATACAAAGAAGAAATAAAAATTCAAGAAGTCGCAGAAAAAAAAGGAATGCGATGTGACCTCAAATAGATATGGTACTTACGTATTTTCAGCATAAATAATTACAGTTATGGCATAACACTCTTCCTCTTCTACAGCTCTCTCGGGCAGTGGCATCCTGAAACACTTCAGAGAAACATCCTGTGGAGTAACATATATGACGGCACCAAGTTCAATGCATTTAAAATATTGGACATCTGTGGAAGTAATTCCGATATCATATGCCTTATCTACCCGAAGAAACTTCTTCACCCCTAATTGGATTGTATCATCCTGCTGGCAAACGTGGCAGATAATACAAATGGCACCGTCACGTATGATACAACAGTTATCCCATGCATTTATACCCAACGACATACCACTGACTCGTATCTTACGGTACTGAAGAGGATCAGTACCGTTGCCAAAAAGCATAGACACATGAGTCGATGAATTAACTACCCTAGTGTTACGGGACTTATGAAACTGAATCTCCTCCAACCTATTTGAGAATTGTTGAAGAGGTTGACTCGTCTTTCTAGAAAGTTTCCTAAATGTCTTCATATTGCTTTCAAAGGGGAAAGCAGAAAAGGAATCCAGATTTCCAAGATGTCTGACATCATTGGCCAAATGCAGAAGACCGTGCACACTATATGAGATAGAAGTTGAGTCATCCAACTCTTCGCAATGGAAAACACATTTTGCAGTGTCAACTCAGCAGCATTCAAAAGCTGTACTGACGGAGATTCTGAAACTAATATTCTTAAAGCCGCACGCAGGAAAAGAAAGTGGATATATAATTTCTTGTTGAGGATGCCATATGTCACAACCGGCCCTGTATATAAAAGAAATTGGCAAAATTCCGTTGCCTTGAGTTTTCGCGAAACTGAGTGGTCTTGGGCGTCTCGCGAATTCGGAGGGGCAATAGTCTTTGAAACTATTCAGCCGTGTAGACATTAGTGAGAGTTGGTGTGCTGATAATTTGGAAAAGCGTGAATATTTCCCGAATATCCACGCAGCTAATAATTTTTTAGTGATGCTCAAGCACACAAGATGCATGTATTCTAATGGCACCTGCGCGACCAACTCAAAGGGTAGAGAGGGTAATGGGCTTCTACCCTCTTTATGTTGGTCTTCGTCTAAATATCTAAGATATTCCTGATAGGTCCAAGGGTATTGGATAAACTAGGAAAGACATTTCGTCCCTCGCTCTGTTGACCAGAGATCTTGCACTTGGAGCAGGGTCGGCTGGACATATGGCCACGGTGATTGAGGATAAACGCGCGTGCTTGTGCATCAGCTATAAATGACCGTAATTTTAAAAGTACCTTAGTATCATGAAAATCTACGCCCCCCATTAGAGAGAACGTGATCTACATCAGATATGAATTTACAAAGAAAACTATTTGAGTCATGCGGCTTTTGACTACCTTTATATATGCCTACAACTATTGGCCTTGTGCATAAAATATTTCTTATAATGTGATTGGATCGGCCAAATGTGGATTGTCCCTGCTTTATCTGAAGCACGCCCATTCTGCTAAAGTCTAGTTCTAATTCCCTAACATTGGACATTGGTGAAGCATTGTCAAGATGTTTCACAATTTCTTCATGGAGATTGAAATGCAGATACTCCCCCGGTTCAACGACGAATGTTTGGACGAGTGCCCGGAGAGTATGCAAAAGTAATCGAGAGTCTTTAGGCAAATTCGAGAAGCACGAGTGCTTTCGTAAGAGTAATAACAGATTATTCCTCTGAGTATGGGATAAATTGTTGTCCACTACGTAGGACGCTAAACTGTCACGGAAGGACAACTCAGGGGCAGGCTCATTGATCTTAAAAGGATCAGACGATGAACATGATGAGGAGGAATCATTGTCACTGCCCACAATCATATTGCAGGCGGTGTCAACGGCATTCGCATAATCTGCAGGCGACGAAGAAACATCCTGCAGATTATACCTTGCGCACGGGGAAGCAATATCATGCTCACTTACTGTTTCTGGAAGAGAAACAGGCGATGACCTATTCATCCTAATTTCCAGCCTAATTCTACGTTTCTGTCGGATGGATAATGAATATATCGGCTCCCTCAAAATGGATAATTTTGCACAATTGGAATTCGTGATAATCTGACCTTCAAATGATGCTGATGACCCTGATGTTCAAGCTATCACAATCACAGAATACTGTTACGAATGTTGCGCGTCAGGGGTCCTAGAACGCGTACGCGGCATTAAAAGTCAGAGACCATAAATGGGGGACGGGTCGTGTATTAGAGGCAATACAAGGAGCGTGCTCGCAGAATAGGATCCAGAACTGGGCTGACAAATGTAGCCCGATGTTATCCAGACGAAGGACAAGTCGTCAGGGACAATCTTCACAACTTCAGGCCAGGGATATCGGTTGTTTAGTGCGAATGGGGTAGTAGGGGAACCAGACCCTTAATATTACAACCCCTCCGTGGCAAAGGCGTTCGTCCTCGAACGCGTATAGTTGGTGAATTAGGAATTAGATGGTGATAGCGGTCTAATCCAATGTCGTCTCAGCATTTGCTCGAGGTCCTGGGAAAACCGCTTCGAAAACCTTGGACGAGACGATCGCGAGGCAGGAAGTTCATAGGTGGTTGTTCTTTTTGAGTCACGAAGTTCTATCGGTGCTTGAACTTGAGGTTGGGATATGGCTGAAGTTGAAGACCCGGAATTCCGTTAATTGAGACAGACATCTGAGAGGAAAAGAGGATGGGTGAGAACTTCTCCAAAGGATCATCATTCCAAATGACTGGGTTACCTCGAAATAGGATAAAGTGTGCGAATCAGGAGACTCAGTAGAGTCTCGCACCAAGTAGTAGTTATATATATACAGCGCGCGACTACGGAGGATACTTATCCCGAAGTGTAGCGGTTGTCGCCTGCTGTAAAACTTTCACCTCGATTTATGAACAAGTTATAGCCCCAAGAATTTATTTCTGAATTTTGTATTTTTTGCTAATTTTTCTGAATCCAATAAGCCAAGAATCAAGCGAATCGGTTCAGCCGTTCAAGAGATATGGATTTCACCTGCTTATTTTACTCGTGGAAAAGGCAATGCGGATTAAGATTCTTTGTTGACTATTCCTAAAAATGTAACTATCATTTTTCTCATACGAGATGGCATCATTATGAAATACTGTGTGCTGCGGAGATAATATGGCTGTTTCGTGTTTATATTACCGCCACATTGGTTAAGCCCGTTATGCCATGGCTTGTTATTTGTAATAATGGTTATGTGACAGAGTCCGATTTTATTCGTTTATTTCAGATTCCATGCTTTATTTTTAGTTAATTAGTAAAAGAGCATACTGTGATACGTTAAAAGTGTTAAATGCGTAATTCACAAATCACTGTAGTTGGTAAATGAGTGCTCATTATCAATAGTTAAAATTATCAAGTATCTAGGATATGAATCTTTTAAGCAATAATTAGCTAACAATTATTTACAACTTAAGGGAATCCAAGCTATTGGTAATCAGTACTTGGTTACGTAGACTAATTTTGAGCAGTTTAGGTTTGCACTCAGCTACGCACTTGATCGTCAGGATACATAAAAAAAACTAGACTGAGAATGAGAGAACATGCATATATAGCTTATCGAATATAACTTGTAAAGTATTAAGTCAAATCATTTACAATTTCAGTGGATTCTGGCTATTGGTATTAATTTAGTGTAGTTGTATCGAGACTGTCAAGTTTACTTAAATGGTTGCTATATTACACATCTGAGAAATCTCATACTTTCAAATTGAGCCGAGTAAGAAAACAGCTTGTCTATCTATCTTATGTATTGCCACCGCTTTCCCGAGTTCGCCGTTCTCGTTGACTTGTCACGAAAGCGGGAAACTTCGACCGAGCCTCCTCTCTGAATCCCGAGTCCTCTGGGCGCTTGAAAGGGCGCCAGGCCCCGTGACCGAGACCAAGATTTATAAGAATATGCTACCCAGAGGAGATGGAAAACTCGAGCGAGAGAGAAAGCTCGGTGGGAAGCACGAATGTTGGCCCGGCTGCCCAGATGTAATAGCAGAGGGGCGGGGAGCAAGGGAGGCCAGGAACGACACACTGGGCGAACAAATAGCTAGAAGAAAGTTATCCAAAGATTGAGTTAAATAACAGCGCCCTGTTTATTTATGTCGGGCGGACCGACGGTGTTACAACTAATTAACCTACTGCAAATCGAGCTAACGCGCTCTCGATCCTAGGCCACAAGGGCCCCTGTACAATTTAACCACGCGGTAGGGAAACGCATCGCGAGCGATTGACGGATGGTCGGTCGATTCCCGGACTGCGATAATTAATTATGCCGAACTTCAGCGGACGATGTACGCCGCAAATCTATAAAGGGACGCACGCCCGTTCGAGCGGGCGATCGATCGTAAATGGCGGCAACAAGTGGCAAGATGGCGACCACTTTGTTCGGCGAACGCAGTCTAATGTATTACCGCGCTACTCAGATGCGATGTGCGAAGTCGCACCAAGGAAGGCAGGGCACAAACAGGCTTTTTCAACTCCACTGGCAAATACAACAATCGCGAGGAACCCGACTACTAGGCTCGGAACTTTACGCAAAGATTCCAAAGGATAGGGGAAGAGGGTGTGAGGCTTACCGCGATCTTACTTCGGCCGAAGTTAATGCCGATCCCTCCTTAATCCAGTCTAGCTGGTCTCCACAGAAATCGCAGTCGTCTGGCAATCGATTCGCTGTGCTCTCTCTCTCTCTCTCTCTCTCTCTCTCTCTCTCTCTCTCTCTCTCTCTCTCTCTCTCTCTCTCTCTCTCTCTCTCTCTCTCTCTCTCTCTCTCTCTCTCTCTCTCTCTCTCTCTCTCTCTCTCCCTCTCCCCCTCTCCCTCTCCCTCTCCCCTCTCCCCCCCCCCCTCTCTCTCTCTCTCTCTCTCTCTCTCTCTCTCTCTCTCTCTCCTCTCATAATTTCCGAAAATCACGGGAAACGCTCGAACGCTAGTTGTCGCTTGGACAGTCGCAATCTGAGTGACGAGATAGAGCCCCTAATTCGCTAAGCGGCCTCACACCCTCAGTGCCGCTACCCCCGAATCCTACCGTGGCTCCATCCGTTAGACGGTGTCGAAATCGATCCCGCGCATTAGGACCGACTTCAACCTCATGTATCGACCGCCTTGGGCGATCCGCCGAGCTGAGCAGGTCGAACATCAAGAGCGACGGGCATCCAACGTCGTCACCTCGTCGTCCCACGGTTGGCTGTCCGTCCGCAGGGGCATCTCTAGTGTCGGCTGGACGAGCCCCAGCTTATCCGGCCTGGCAGGTTGCGCACTCCTGTGAGCCGGACTCTCCTCCTCGCCTAACCGGATAGCCATTCCACTAGGTTGCTCAGTCCGTCGTACCTACCTAGGTGCCTCTCGGCGTTCGAACTCGCATTAATGCCTGTTACTTTTTGCCTGTGCCTGCCTTGGAGCGAGGATGTTAGGTTAGCCCGCGCGTGTTAGTGTGAGAGGGAGAGAGCTACTGCGGGCGTTCGCCCGGCCTCCCTTGCTGGAGTAAGGAGTAACTTGTGGCGAGGCAAACTAGCCCCGTCACAGTATCTTCTGAAGCAATTTAAGGGCATGCAACGTATTGGCAGCCAGAATTTACTCAGAAAATTGTGTCTTTAGCTTCAGTGGTAGTTGTATTACGTACTTGACAATTCCCATACTTTGACATTGAACGGCGTAAGGAAACAGCTTGTCTATCTTATCAGAAGACTCGGTAGAGTCTCGCGCCAAGTAGTTAGCTATAGCTATACAGCGCGAGAAGCCGAGGCTACTTATCGCGACGCGTAGCGGTTTTCAATCGATATAAGACTTTCACCTCGATTTCCGAATAAGTTACAGCTTGCAGGCATAACTTATGAATCAAGCACAGCCTAATTTATTTTTCTGAATCCAATAAGCTAAAGAGCAAGGAAATTGGTCCATGCGTTCAAGAGATATGAATTTCCTCCTCTTATTTTCTCGTGCGAAAACGATTCAGAAGAAGATTCAGACCAAAAATGTAGGTCACATATTTTCCACGCTAGGTGGCAGAATGTTCATATATTTCTAGCTTTGTAGCTGCGAGATGATGTTATGGTAGAGAGAGAAGGCAGATGTGAGCTGATGTTAGAGAGAGATGCTAAACATGTAGAAAGAGACTAACTAACACGAGATGGATAGATGTCTTATTTCCTTGACGTTCGAGTGCTTGGTTATGTAGGCTATTTTATGACAGGAATATCTTACGCGCGGATATCTGACAAATTTAACAGTTTTATTCTCTTATTGGTACAGCTTTATGACCCTACTCAATCTAACACTGTTAAGCAATATCCTCTTATTCAATACAATTATAGACTACCAAAGTTGCCAAGTGCATAACCAGGACCCACTCAAATGAAAAAGCAACAATTTGTTCACCAAGTGATACTTCAGGTCTTTCATGTAAATGATTTCTGAACTACGAACCTTACTAGTAATCAGTATTTGCTCAGTAAACTTTAGATCTTTGACTTCTGTAGTTTTGAATTATGTATCTGTTCAGCAAGTTTGAAATCTATAATTGAACTGGTTCTTGGGTACGCCCTTGTCAAATTTGACATTACAAATGTGTTGAATAAGAGAATTAATAGAACTTATTAAGTGTTGAGCCTAATCGTAATGTTAATTTAGGGGCATACTAGTCGTGGAAAATTAGTAGTGCTCATCAAGTTTGAAGCATGTCACTTAAGTCGTTCTTAGCCTACACATTTGACAAGTTCCACACTTTTCACATGTGTCGAATGAGGAGAGGATGTATAACGTAAGCGAAGGACTCCAAATTTGTTTGACGAATATCAATTGCCAGTAGATTGCATGCCTTTGAGTTCCATATAATAAAGTCCAATGCTTCGTATGTTACATTTGTTACGTCCTTACCTCCTGAACGTAACACATTATACAGATAAGCTGCATCCCCCTCTTATTCGTCATAATGTTAAAGTATTAAACATGTCAAATGTGTAGCTTGAGAATTACTTAAGCCAAAGATCTGAAATGTATTCAGCAAATACTGATTGGTAATGGCGGCATGTTCCTAAGTTGTGTCAGTATCAGTATCTACTCATCAAATTGTAAACCTGTCGCTTAAGTGGTTCTTAGCTCCACATTTAACAAGTTTCACACTTCACAAACTTAAGCGAAGGACTCCAAATTTGTTGGACGAATATGAATTGCCAGTAGATAGCATGCCTTTGAATTCCATATAATTAAGTTCAATGCTTTGTATGTTACATTATACAGCCAAGATGTGTCCTTGTCACATTGTTGAAGTATTAATTAAATCTTTCACTTTTGTAGTATTTGAATGATGTATCTGTTCAGCAAGTTTGAAATCTGTCACTGACGTGGTTCTTGGGTAAGCCCTTGTCAAACTTGACACTACAAATGATAGATAGCATGCCCTTGAATTGCATCTAATTAAGACCAACACTTCGTATGTTACATTATACAGATAAGTTGTATCTTCCTCCTATTTGTCACATTGTTGAAGTATTAAACTTGTCAAATGGATAATAACAAATTATATTTTTATTTTACCGATTAACTAACAAAAAGAATTGAAATCCCCCCAAAACCATTAAAATGAAGGAAAAAAACGCCAAGTAGTCCGCCCCCCTCCCCCCTCCGCCATCCCGGCTCCGCAACCCACCAACCTTGTCAAAATTATTTAAAAAATTACCAAAAATAGAAATGGATATCATTGGTAAACGAAAGCCAAGTTATAATTCAGATATAACTAATAACATACAAGAAAGCCAAGTTTTCATTCAAAGATATCTCGAGTTAACTCGCATTAGCAATTAACAATAAATTCACAATAAATTAGCGATTAACAATAATAAAAAAAACTTGGCGTGTGCGCGCTTCATTGCGAGGTAAGAAACCAATGAGAAACTAATTTAAATCTAACATTCACTTTACTACAATATAAAATCCTAAGAAATCTTACATTTACAGTTCAATCACATGTACTATATACTACACAGAAAAGCAGGTTCTCAATTCGTCTCGAATATATTTCTTTCAAAGTTTTCCAGCAATGTTACCAGAGCAAGTGCCTTGAATGAAGCGCGCACACGCCAAGTTTTTTTTATTATTGTTAATCGCTAATTTATTGTGAATTTATTGTTAATTGCTAATGCGAGTTAACTCGAGATATCTTTGAATGAAAACTTGGCTTTCTTGTATGTTATTAGTTATATCTGAATTATAACTTGGCTTTCGTTTACCAATGATATCCATTTCTATTTTTGGTAATTTTTTAAATAATTTTGACAAGGTTGGTGGGTTGCGGAGCCGGGATGGCGGGGGGGGGGGGGGGGACTACTTGGCGTTTTTTTTCATTTTAATGGTTTTGGGGGGATATGTATATCTTATGAAGCGTTGATCAGGAAATTCCAGATCTTCTGCTCAGGTAGTGCGTTGCTATGCTATAGTGCGATGCCCAATACTATGGTGCGTTGTTTGACAAGTCTTATACTTTAAAATTGGAACGAATGAGGTAAGAATTTGTGCATCTGATGTACCTTGTAAAGCATTGGGCCTGATTAGTTGGAATTTATTAACTTAAATGAATTAAATGAAATGAATTTCAACATTTTAGTACTAATATATTTTTTTTATATTTCTCGCTGCTCGTTTGAACAGCTAAGAGAGTGAGCAACCAATAATTACCAATCATATGTCATGTAGGGATATACAGGCTATTGGTAATCAGAACTTGCTTAGACTAATTTTATTTAGCACTTTATGTTTGCACTGCGTCAGTTAGGCACTTGACAGTCAAGACACACCAAAACTGGACTGCGTATGAAGCTATAGCTTATCTGATCAACGATTTATATGTTTGAATCAGTTTTACAATTATATTAAGTAAGCCACATCTTTATACCCACTTCAATTTTAGTGTATCCTGATTGTCAAGTTCGTCGGTCAAAGAACGCTGCAGTTTAAAGGATGTAAGTAAGTAATGATGATATAATATCGCGATATATGAGTAAAGGAGGGTAGTAGAACACAAATTATTGAATTTTATTGATTTTTTATTTGGTTATATATTGATAAACTTTAAGATAGATGCCGACGCCGCCTTGGCTACCATGACCCCCACGTCCACCTCTGCCTCACCTTCTGGCGGCGGCCCTTCTGGATTTGCCACCAGCCCTACTTCGATCTGTAACAGAACATTTGAAATTAAATGAATGTAACATTAAAAGAATGTTTTATTTGTAATATTAAGGGAGTATTTTGGTCCAGATTGTAATTGCTAAATTAGGACAACATCCTTGGGTGCCAATCTTTTTTCTGCTTATATGCTTCTTTCAACAAGTAGACATTTTTGAAGAACTGAAAAATATTCTCCAAGAAAGCAAAAATAAGCAAAGGAAAGGAGAGCAGTCACATGGCTGGCATGATTCCGGATTCATGGTTCGTCTGAAAAAATAAAAAAAGGTGTAGTGAGGAAGGGAAAGCTCATAACTGTTTACTCTTGGGAGATGGATAATATTGGACACAGGATTTCTGAGGAAAACACATAAAAGGATTTATTGAGGAGAGGACACATTAAATGGTACAGGTGTAGGTGACAGAATGGTTTTGTTAACATTTCTGTGTCCCGATATAAATTCATCATTATCAAGAATAACTCTAGCAACGGCAGTGTGAATTTGCGTCTCGGGCGTCCGGCTTTCATAGCCGTACTTTCCCCATCGTGGGGTATTTCAGCTAGACAGAATCGCATAGCCGCCCGGGTACAGCCTCCTGTACTCTCCCAGTCGGTTTGGCGACCGGCCTCATGGCCGTTCTCTCCTCACCTCAGGGCGTCCAGGAGTACCTCCCGTACTCTCCTAGCGGTGCCGGGCGTCCGGGCAACCCCCCTGTTCTCTCCTCGCTGGGAGGCGACCGGCTTTACTAGCCGTTCTCTCCATCCCAGGAGGCGACCAGGCGGTAGTTCCCCGATCTCTCCCTTGTATTCCCCAGGTGTTCAGGAAGCCGCCCTGTAGTCTCCTGTGGAAGGCGACCGGCTTTACTAGCCGTTCTCTCCATTTCAAGAGGCGTCCTGGAGCTGACTCCTGTACTTCCTGGTGCTATGCGAATGCTCTCAGACGGCCGTGGCTCCTTACCTCGTCCTCTCCTTCAAGACCGCAGCGGAATAGGGCGAGCGCTTCCGCGATCGCAATTCTATGTGATGCCGTTCCTAAGTGGACCGAGCTGCCGTCGCCACTATCAACAACGCGGTTACCATGCAGGTGGCCCCTCGGTTCAGAGCCCGGGATCGCATGGGGCTCGCGGGATGTCCGCGGTGCGGGGAGGTATCGCGAACCTCCTTGGCCCTTTAAATCGAATTTTTTTTGGAGTAGTTTGTTCGGAGTGCTTCGTTGCAAAGGTGCTATTACATTCTCTGAAGATATAATTCTCGCTGAAACTAGGATCAGCAAAAAAATTGAAGAATAAGTAAACCGCAACATTTTGAATATTGATTATTGACTTTTCCGGTTTTTACATGTTTCCATATTGTAGAATAAAGGATGAGTAAGGTGGAATTAATCATTAAATAATCAGTGGACTGTATTTGGATAAATAAATAATTGTTCTGGTTTATTTTGCGTGGGAATGTCCGATGAAATTCGTCGCCGTGTGCTACGTACATATTTACAATGAGTATTTACAAGCGCTTATCGATCGATGCGATCGATAGGTGAGTCAAATGTACAGGGTGAGTCAGTTGCCTTTGAATCAGGTATTACCGACCGATGCAGCTCGGTCGGTAATACCAGAGCGCCGGTCGGTCGGTAACACCATTACCGACCGAGCTATCCTATTGTGGAGGGGCGAGGCTGAGCTGGCGACGGGATGAGGCGGCCAGTGCCTAGCCGCGCGTAGCGAGCCGAGCCGAGCCAGCCTAGATGCCAGCTGGCTTTGCCATACCATATTTACGACTGCATGGGTTACCGTCATCGGCTTTGCAGTAAATGGAGAGATTGCCGGCATTGCATATTCAATTCTCATTAGACACGAGTGCATGACAATGCATGCATGCACCCGTTCACACACGCATATGTATAATATATAATATATATTATTATGTATGTCCCGGGGCAGTTTTGACTTCCGGCCAACATGTCGCAGGGCAGTTTTGGCCTCTTTTGGCAGTTTTCACCTCCGGGGTGAAAGTCACAATATGTGTAAGGGCATTTTTCACCTCCGAGGTGAAATCTGCCAGTATATAGATGGTGCCCAAATAGTATATATTTATATATGTAAGGGCAGTTTTCATCTCCGAAACGAAAATCACAAATACGTAGACGGTGCTCGAATACTATATTTAATAGTATACGTCTAATTGTGAGAGCGATTTCTGAAATATTATTATGATACATCGCACGGTATTATCACGTAGTTCTAATTTTCTCAACAGTCACGTTTGCGAGCAAATTAAAAAAAAACCTTATGTAAAGTTCATTCAATTGCTTTATTTTCTTATTTGCCTTTTTAGTACAATAAACATTGTTTTGCATTCTGTTAGAGTATTTATATTCGAATATATTGTATATGCACAATTTATAATTCGAAAACGAATAATTAAAAATGAATGAATTAATGGCGGCTTAAAAGTTAATATTTCCCACTGCATTGTCAATAAAAAAAGTAATGAAACTAAATAAAGAAACATTTCAAGATGAAGAGATTTACTTTCATTCAGGGAGGATAGATTACAAATACTTGATTATCCAAACCTATATAAAATAGTCGTAATGGATAAAGAATGTACAATGAAATCGAAAGCCGTATACAAACTATTCAATTTACATCCAATGTACTAAAATAGAAATTAGCATAGCGTTTCAGGCCATTTAAAACAGAGGAAGCAAAACTTGCAGACAAACCAATAACCTCAAGTAACCATGAGTGTAAACTATAGATTTAAACAAAATGTAGTTAAATAATTAATATCTTCAATATCTTACTTACTTGACAGAAGTATCAAACGAACGCTAATACCTGTATTTCCGTTGCCATTCGCACTCCAAAAAAGTGTTTCCTACAAACATAATGCAGAATTTCGAGATCTTTGAAACGAGCTGTCGCTCATTAGGATCCGAATAAAAATATAAAAGTCGGAGATTAACACGCAAAAACAATTAAATGCTTCTTGGCTGTCAACGACGACATGACGGGGAAATTGAAAGAACGAGGCCCCAAGTATTCGCTGAGACCTTCAAAATAAGCCATCATACATAATATTCCGGCTAATAATTAAAAAGTTACAACGTGTGAAAGCTTTGAGGAAATTGTTCGTTCGACGCGGTGCACCGTTGCGTGTTATTGGCTGTATTTTCCATGCTATCCATGCTACAAAAAAATGTTTTAGACAAAGTCGCAGCAGAATTCCGAGATCATTAAAATGAGCTATTGTTTATTACAATCGGACTAAAAATATAGAATTTGGAAATTATGACGCATTAACAATTAAATGTTTATTGGCCGTTAACGACGGTATGACGAGGAAATTCAAACTATGAGCGCCCAAGTATTCGTCGAGACCTTCAAAATAAGCTATAATACATAATATTCGAGTGAATAATTAAAAAGTTATAACGACTGACAGCTTTTCAGATGTTGCTCGCCCGACGCAGTCTGCCGATATACATTGCCAGCTGTATTTCCGTTGCTATTTACACTGCAAAAAAATGTTCTAGACAAATACGAAGCAGCACTTCGAGATCTTTAAAATGAGCTATTATTCACCACGATCGGGTTGAAAATATAGAATTTGGAAATTATGACACATTAACAATTAAATGTTTATTGGCCGTCAACGACGACATGACGGGGAAATTGAAAGTGCGAGGCCCCAAGTATTCGTCGAGTCCTTCAAAATAAGCTATCATACATAATATTCCGGTTAATAATTAAAAAGTTACGACGGTCGAAAGCTTTCTGGAAATTGCTCGTTCGACGCGGAGCACCGTTGTAATTTTCAACTTCTTCATTTTCAACCCGATCGCGATGAATAATAGCTCATTTTAAAGATCTCGGAATTCTGCTACGACTTTGTCTAAAATATTTTTTTGTAGCATGGATAGCATCGCGTCGAACGAGCAATTTCCAGAAAGCTTTCAACCGTTGTAACTTTTTAATTATTCACCCGAATATTGTGTATTATAGCTTATTTTGAAGGTCTCGGCGAGTACTTGGGCGCTCATAGTTTGAATTTCCCCGTTATACCGTCGTTAACGGCCAATAAACATTTAATTGTTATTGCGTCATAATTTTCAAATTCTATATTTTTAATCCGATCGTAATGAACAATAGCTCATTTTAAAGATCTCGAAATGCTGCTTCGTATTTGTTTAAAACATGTTTTTGTAGCATGGATAGCATGGAAAATACAACCAATAACGCGCAACGGCAGTGCGCGCCGAACGAACAATTTCCTGAAAAGCTTCAACCGTTGTTACTTTTTAATTATAATTACCAGTGGTGGGAAATGGACGGCAATCGCACGTATCTTTTGGGGGCAAAAACTAACAATCCATATATAATGCATCTGCGGAGGTGAAAACTGCCTTTCTGTATGCATATAACAGCGGAGGCGAAAACTGCCAATAGATATAATTTTCAAAAGGGAGGTGATAACTGCCCATATATATAATGATGGAGGTGAAAACTGCCCCGGGACATATATATATATATATATATATTTTTTTTTCCTCTCACCATCTCATACACCGAAGGGAGAACAGTTGCCACGGCTTACTCCGAGAGGTGAGACCTCGCCACGACTTACTCCGAAAGGTGAAAGATATTTTTCTAAGTACCAGCGGCGTCTTACTTTGCAAGTGATTAAAAGAGAAAAAAAGAGAGGAGAGAAGAGGAAGGAAGGTGCAGCACAAGCCATCCCACGCGACAGGCGCGCGAGACCGCTCACACAACACACACTTCCTTTCTCTGTCTCTCGTGGCGCGGCGCGGGGCCTCGTCAAACCGACAAGACGAATCCCCAAGCCAAGGGCTGAGTCTCAACAGATCGCAGCGTGGTAACTGCTCTACCGAGTACAACACCCCGCCAGGTACCTAAGTCGTCTACAGACGATTCCGAGTCTCGACGTCGAACTTGGAATACCCATGATCGACCGCTAGAACGTCGCGCCGCGGCGCGGTGAGATCCCGGCGACGGGCAAAGACGCCGTGCGGCAAATCGGGGCCCATGCGATGAACGCCCGCGAGGGCGCTCACCTAGTAGTGTCACATTGTTTTGAGCCTTTCGACCCACACGAGACTCCTAGAAATATCGTTGCCGCCTTTGACTAGAAAGGATACAGCCTTAGAGGCGTTCAGGGATAATCCCACGGATGGTAGCTTTGCACCACCGGCCGCTCGACCGAGTGCGTGAACCAAATGTCCGAACCTGCGGTTCCTCTCGTACTGAGCAGGATTACTATCGCAACGACTGAGTCATCAGTAGGGTAAAAGTAACCTGTCTCACGACGGTCTAAACCCAGCTCACGTCCCCTGTTGGCGGGTGAACAATCCGACGCTTGGCGAATTCTGCTTCGCAGTGATAGGAAGAGCCGACATCGAACGATCGAAAAGCGACGTCGCTATGAACGCTTGGCCGCCACAAGCCAGTTATTCCTGTGGTAACTTTTCTGACACCTCTTGCTGAAAACTCTTCAAGCCAAAAGGATCGATAGGCCGTGCTTTCGCAGTCTCTATGCGTACTGAACATCGAGATCAAGCCAGCTTTTGAGCTTTTGAGCCTCGCTGAGCTGGCCTTAGGACACCTGCGTTATTCTTTGACAGATGTACCACCCCAGTCGAACTCCCCGCCTGGCAGTATCCTCGAATCGGATCACGCGGGAGCATAATCGTCGATCGACCTTGCGGCCTCACGTCACTCTTACACGCTTGGCTCGAGAACACCGTGACAACCGCGGCATAATGACCACAGTGCACGCGCTCCGCCTAACCGAGTAAGTAAAGAAACGATGAAAGTAGTGGTATTTCACCGGCGAAACCGTTTCCAGCATCTCCCACTTATGCTACACCTCTCATGTCTTCTTACAATGCCAGACTAGAGTCAAGTTCAACAGGGTCTTCTTGTCCCGCTAATTTTTCCAAGCCCGTGCCCTTGGTAGTGGTTTCGCTAGATAGCAGATAGGGACATTGATTGTATATCAAGCGCACGGGGCCCAAGGCCGGCTTTTCTGTACCGAGGCTAACCGCCTATAACAGAGGTGTTGGGTAGCTACTTTGACTATCAAGGGAGGAAGCGTAGCTGTTAGGCTTCCCCGAGCTCGGAAAAACCCTCCCTACCTGTTGCCAGGCTTCCAGGGAGGCAGACTGTTCCCTAGGGAAAGCAACCCACTTAGCCGCCCCATCTAAGATTCGAAGATGGGACGTTGACAGCGGGGGCCACGTGGAGGAGGAGTTGCCAGCGCTAAGCTCAGTCTCTTGCGGGTGTGCTTTGCTTTGCACAATACTACTGCATCGGGTGTTCGGATGCAGGGAACCTGCACCTGTTTACATGCCTAGTCATGCCCGCGATTCAGGTGCGGTTTGCGCTTTTCACTTGGAGTGCTATAGTCTCTCGTTTTGTGCTTCGCCCTCCCTGTGGGCTAGCACTTCCTTATAGAATGCTGTATGTGTAGATGTTTTGGGAGACAAGGTCTTTGAGCCCGCAGGGCCAAGACACATTGTTGCTCCGTACACCTTGCTCTAGGACTTCTCGGAAGTCTTTGATAAACTTGCAGTTATATATGATATGCTCCACAGTGTCGGTCTCGCCGCAACTGCAGTCTGGAGCTTCAGTTAGTCTGAAGGAATATAGTTTGCTCTTGATGTTCCCATGACCAGATAGGAACTGTGTGACGTAGTAGTTAGGCTTGATCCAAGTAGCTTGGAGCCTACTGCCTACGTCGCTCAGGAACTCGTGCGTTAAGCGCCCTTTAGTAGACGACGTCCATCGGTCTTGCCACATGCGAGTCGTCTCTGTCTCTATTTTACCCTTGAGGGACTTTGGCTCTATGTCTCTTAAGGGGCTAGGGTACCCACGTGACTTTTAGCGAGTTGGCCGCTAGCTGTGTTACCTACAGAATTTGACGGGCGAGATGGAGCTGCTCGCGATATCTATCGCATGATCCAGCCGACAAATGTGTGTGCGTCGGCTTTCAACACATGCATATGTTCATCTGTTTCGATCCCCTTTTTTTGCAGCACTCGCTTATCGCTTTTACGATCTTGAACTGGGGAGCTCCCAGCTCCCGAGGTTCCGAGACCGAGTCCGAGCCGAGTCCCAAGTACGCATACTGTACGTATAGTATATACCTATGCGTACTATAGCATATTATACTATATATGGGGATCGGTGTGTCTCCGTTTCCTTTCGACTGTAATAGACTGTCTCACATTATACGCATGTTACGTACATGCTATTGCCAAAAGTATAGCGATACATAGAATTCATTGAATGTCGATTTTATAGAAACATAAAGAAAAGGAAAACCAGGAAATATAAAAAGAGACGCGAATTGTGATTCTGCTCTATGTCTATAATTACATTTTGAACAACCAAATATTTATGAAACGCCGCAACTATCTTGTTTCATATTATACAATTGTGTCCAAAACGTGGCATTATTACCATTTAAACTGTTTTTAGTATGGCATGAACATATGAGATTGATGGAAAACGAATATGATCAGACAAAATCTTGTAGATTATAATTTGAATGATTCGTATGACGTTGAACGATTCGAATGATTATATGTATACGTGTATATACTTTTCTACAAAATCAATAACTTTTTTTATGAAATATTACTCTACGTGTAGACATCGAAACTGTAGCCGACTAGCCATAGTCGTTCCTGTTTTTCTAATAAATGGTGTTTGCAGTCTTTTTCCGGAAAGAAAACACGTAATGAGAATAGTTGAAGTAGTGTCTCAGCATGGCAAAGCGATTCGAATAGTAAGTCATGAGTTCGATTCCCAGTGTGAGATGTGTTATGATAGTTTCTATAGATATGCAGGACAAATAATATACATCTATGCGCTGGGAATGCATAGTAATTCTGTTGAGGAGGAATGTCATACGTCTGTGCTAGGAATATTAGGGTGTATGTATGCATTTCAGCTATGGGAAATATTTCTATTTTGCAAAAACAAATACAAGATTGCATTTTTAAAAATTCAGAAAGAAAATATTATGCCACTTCAACTTGAACCAATACATATTTGCACAATAATTTGAGGCCTATAAACCTTAAAAACTATAAAGGCTCACCCGTATGACCAGTGCTCACACATATCTTTGTATTGAAATATTAGTTCTACGTAACAGTCCTCTGATTCTAGTATCAGATATAGCAATACCAAGAATGGTTGATATATTACCTCCATTCACATATTTTTGACAGTGTTGCATTCAATACAATGAAGAGTACTTTGGCAAAAAGTATGCACAACTCCATTTCATTCCAGTTTATAGTATAACAATAAAAGTAACTATTGTGAGCAGGCTTACGCAGGGAGGAATAAATAGTGATGCACCAAACTGTGAATTGAGTATATCTTTATTGTAAGACCGAAAGCGATCGTGTGATAGAGCTGATCGATAGAAGCGCTAGCGTATATAGTCGGGGAGAGCTAGCGTAGCGCATTCGTGAAAGGGGACTTGCTTGTCCAAGGGGGCAGCACGGTGACCGCGCATCGCCGGTGTGCGGAACACACTCTCCTACAACTATGAAATAGCAGATCTCGATTAGACAATCCTATTCACAGAAATCATTTGCAAAGAACTGTTACGCAGACCTAAATGCTTCAGTCCAAAGATATGTTTGCAGACCTGTAACTTCCTTCTGGTTACTAAGATTCAAAAGCCTCACATTATTGAATAAATGTCTATTGATTCAAACTCAAACAACTGTATTCACCAAGCGTTTGGTTATTGAATCCAACTTTTTTGAAACATACGAAAACTGGAAGATCAACTCTGTTTATCATCATTTTACAGTATCCAAAACAATACAGTTATGTAGGTTCTCATTCATAATAGGAAAGGCCCAAATTATTACAACAGCAGAAGAATATTTAAATAACAAGACACTGCATTTGATAAAGACATTGGAATATTGTTGCACTTGTAATGATTCAAAACAAGTCATTACTATTTACTAAGGAACTAAGGAACTATTTACTACAATCTGATAAATCCCACAGTTAAAAAACATAGGTACGGCTAGGGCATTGTTGTAAAATCATATTGTTGTGAAGTATATCTGCAATGCGTGTATGCCTAACCCCAGAACTTGCTGTCAAAGCTGTCAAACAGTGCAGAGTAGCCCTCTCAATTAGGCGCCACCTCGGACCCAATGGTCCACCTAAAGTACCCAGCTATATCGCTCTGCATATCAACAACATGGCTACAATGCGGCGAAAATCATGCTTCCGCATTCCCGCTCCTGTGGGCTTATAAGAAACGATATTGGGTTGGGAAAGGTCCCAATCGATAGATAAAGGATCAATACAGACCGGATGATACCTCATTTTACACGATTCGATGCTTTTATAATGATATTAATGGGCTAAATGTTGTCAAAACTACGCTGAGTTTATAACTTTTAACACATTATTATGACTAAAAAGCGCCGAAATCGTGCAAAATCAGGTATCATCCGGCCTGTACTAGTCCTTCATCTTTCGATTGGGACCTTTTCCAACCCAAAATCATTTCATATAAGCCCACAGGAGCGGGAATGCGGAAGCATGATTTGGGCCATTTGTGCCGATAAAACAGTGCGTCTACTATACCGCGAATGACCGGAGTCTAGCCCCTTAAATCTTGCAGGCAAGGTTTATAGTGCAGGTTCCCGTGAGTGAACTCTGCATTGTTTTTGTGGAGGTATTTAACCCTCCGTTCGAGCAGCTTTAGATCGATCGGGGCATGCCCCGCGATAACTGCAATGGCATCTGTAGAGGCTGTTCTATACGCTTTTGTAAGACGTAATAGAGCCTGCCTCTGTGCCTGATGTAGGCGTTTGATATGCCATTTATTGACCTTATCGGCCCAAGCGGCTGCTCCATAAGTAATGATGGGTATAAATACCCCTGAGTATATGGTCTCTAAGGAGCGGTGGTTCAAGCCCCATTTGGCCTTTGCAAGCTGGGCTATGCAAAGGTAACTCTTCTTCGCTCTGTCACAGATATACTGGACATGTGGCGTGAAGTTGAACCTAGTTCCTATGCGTAGACCTAGAGAGGTGGCTGTGCCTGTTATTCTAAGATTTCTCTTATCCAGTTTTATAGAGGGCGGGCGTTGAATGTCCAAGAAGCCCTTTAGTAGGAGCATCTCGGATTTTTGCTCGCAGAGTTGGAACTTGTGCTTCTGACACCATGCCGCGGTAAGCCGTGTCAGAAGGTTAGTTTTCCTCTCTATTTCAGCTCTGCTATTTCCAGCAATGGTTACTGCTAGGTCGCCTCCGTAGGCTATCGGTTCGAACTCCGCGTCACATAGGGTTCGCAGTAGGTTGTCGAAGACTAGGTCCCAGAAGTTTGGACCCAGTATCGAACCCTGCGGGCACCCTCTGTTGACAGAGCGCTCGATATTCTCATTGAGCGTGCTAATGACGACACTCCTGTCGGTCAGATAGCTCTGGATAAGCCTGTATATACCTGGTGGGCAGTCTTGCTGCCTAAGGTAGAGCAGTACGCTGGGCCACCAGACATTGTCGAATGCGCCCTTTATGTCGAAGAAGAGGGCGAAGACATACTTCTCCCGACTTGATTCGACTTGCTTGCGAAGCTGCATGATTGCTTCTTCGGTCGATTTGTGCGGCTTGAAACCAAATTGCCGATTGGAGGAGTTTGAATGCTTGTGCAGGAGATCTGATAGGCGAGCTGCTATTAGCTTCTCGAGTACTTTGCTAAGTATCGGGAAAAGGCAAATCGGTCGATATGATCGTGGACTAGTTGGGTCTTTGTCCTCTGATTTCAGTAGCACACGTATAATTCCTCTTTTCCATTGCAGTGGGAAAAGTCCTTCGGCTAGGCATTGGTTCATAAGATGGACCATGCCGTTGCCGATACTGCCCCAGCTGTGCTTTATGATCTGAGCTTCGATCATATCGTGGCCGGGCGCCTTGTTGTTTTTCAAAGCCCTGACAGCATTCCCCACCTCTTCCTCGGAAAATGGAGGATCCATTTCCCCAGAGACGGAGGATCCGTTCTGAGCCCTGGTTTCTCGGTGCCAGATCGTTTCATTCTCCGTGGAGTCCAAAGGTATTAGGACATCCAGGAGTTTGGCTGCTGTATCTCACCAGGAGGTAGTCTGTCCCCCTTCGACTTTTATGCTCTCGAGTACTCTCTGCGTTCGAAACTTCTGGCTGTGTATTTTATACACGACCCCCCAGGGGTTTTTGTTGCCTTCAGTGCTGACAAACTTTTTCCAGCTATCTGACTTGGCCTGTCTCACTGCTTTGATATACCTGTTTCGCATTGTGCGGTATCTCTCTGCAAGCGCGCAGCGCTTTTTCTCATTACTCTCAGCCTGAAAGGAGCGTCTGGCACGTCGTGTCTCTGCTCTCTTCCGGCTGATTTCGTCATTCCACCAGGGAACTGAACTCGGGAACTGGGACTTCTTCGATATAGCAATGTTGGAGGCGAGAGTGATCGCCTGCTCAATGATGTCGCAAGACAACTGCGCATCCGGTGGCCGACTTTCAAGAGGCCTCGAAAGTCTGTCCAACTCACTGAAAAGTACCGTGGCGAATCTCTTCCAGTCCACCTTCTTGGTGTTGTACCTGCTCACGTACATGTCTTTCGTCTTCTGGGGAATGTCATTAATCTCAAAAGTAATGAGATTATGATCACTTAGTGTGCTGTTGTTATGTATCTTCCAATTGTCTATCTCGTTAAAGTAGCTGGCGCTTGTTAGAGTAACATCCATGTTAGATTTCCCTCTTCCATTGTCTCATTGTTCTCGTTATTGCCAGTTGGCGTAACTCGTTCATAACCAGCTGAGCACCCTGGGCGATCAGCTGGCCTACTCTCATACTTTGGAGGCAGTGCTTTTTGAGAAGATTAGGACTTGCCATGATCGACTTTAGATTTTTGAGCATTCAGAGCCTGTATGAATGCTGGGCAGGTCTGCGACCTCGAATTATGCCCGTGGCTTTTGCCTGCCTTTTTGCAGTTACTGCAGGCTGGCGGGCCCTCGGTCTTAGGGCATGTTTTAATACTATGCCCGCCTTGGGCGCAGTGTCCGCCCAAGGCGCACACCTCCTGCACCGCTTTGCAGTGCTCGGAGATATGCCCAAACATTTGGCACTTGTAACACCTGGATACCTGCAGGTGGTGGCGGACATAGCACGAGCTCCAGTCAATGAAGACTCGCTTGTTTTTCACTAGGCGCTGCCTAATTTCTGGGGACACTTCGACTACCCAGTGAACGTGGTCCTTGCCCTTAGGACCGGACTTATAGCAGAGCTTGAATTGCTTCGCAAAATCAGCTTTTGCTGCGTCCTCCATATTTTGCTTTCGTATAGCTATCTCTATTTCCTTTTCATCGAGGTGAGCAGGAACGTTGACAATCATCAGCCGAGGAGGTTTCTTGGCTGGGCCGTCAAATTGTAGGCCGGCCTTTTTGAGTTTCTCATTGCTGAGAAGGTTCTCAAGGTCTGCCTTGGTGTCTGTGACGATAAGGATTCCGTTGTTGCTAATAGCTCTGACGGATTTTATCCTTAGCTTGCCAGGTGCTGGAGTGATTGTACTCTGCATGAGTTTCTGGGTAGCCTCGCTGCTGACCCCCTTAGAGGTCTCTGCAGGATGCACCAGAACCACATGACGTGGTTTGCTCGGCATAACTGCTTTGTGAGTTGGCTGAGGGGCACTCGGAGGTGCTTTCCTCGCCGTCTACGCGTACGATGTTTGCGGCTGAACCTTTATCTTGAGCGCCGACATTTGTCCGGCTGCTCCTGCGATGGTGTCGTCCAGAGATTTGAGCTGCTTCTCAAATGTTTCCCTGTTTTGCCTTTCGGCTTTCAACTGGGCGTTCTCTTGTTCGAGCTTCAGTAATTTCTTACTGAGCCCCTCGATAGCTCGTGCAAGCTTCTGCTTCTCAGAGGGGGATGGGGGGACCCCAGAGAGTTGCAGAACTCAAGGATATCAGCGCGATTATCCCCCACCGCCTTGGTAGGGACGGTAGGAGAGTCCTCCTCGCTGGTTTCCGGGAGAGAGATCACCTTTGGTGTTCCCTTCTGTGCCTTTTTCTTTTTCGTGGTCTTCCGAACTGGTCGGAAGCCCTCCGAATCTTTACTGTCCTCAGATCTTTTGCGGACTTTGCCTTTCTCGTGGAGATCCGTGGTCTCCATCGCCTCTTCTTCTTCACAAATTTTGGGAATTTGTTTGGGGGATGCTTTTGAAATAGGCTTCTCTATCGATGTCATTTCATTAGAGTTTTGGGTTTTGTTTGAGTGTAGAGTTTTGTGGCGTGTGGGTTTGTGCATGGTTGCAATGTGCCTGTGTGTCTGCGCAGTGTGTTACTCGCGAACCCTAAGACACGAGCTTTTACGGCCGCCGAACTGAAGGAATGGCCACTACGAGCGGCCCACCAGTAGCTTCGGAAGAGCCCCCCGCAAGGCACTTCTTTTTGCGTGGGGAAATCCTCATGGACCCCCCGCCGCCCTGGTGGAGCCGGAGGGGGAGAGTGCCGGACTCCTACCGGCTAAAACCCCACGGTGGCCATCCTTCGCGCATAATGGGGCGACATCGGGAACTCTAAGCGAACATTACCGGTGCCGCCCCTTCTGGGGGCACTTCACGTGGAGGGGGGTTGGCCATCGCCCCCCTCCGAGCCCGGGAGGGCACGGCTCGGCCCGCTCCTTGACTTACCGTGAAGGAAGAGCGAACCGCGCCTTCCGCATCACCTAACATACTAAAACTTGGGCGGGACGTGCGACCACTACACCCCCCGCCCCGCCTCGGGGCCGTTATAGGCGGGCTGCAGAGCCACCACTCTGCCGCCACACGACCCCTTGGCACGCACCCGGCCCGTCAGCGGGTTGAGATCCGCCGACGACGGGACAAGGGCGTCACTCTTACTGCGGGGGGACTAGATCCCCCCGCGCGGCGCGGCGGCGAGTTCGGGCCCTCTCCAGACGGGAAGGGTCCGTCCTCTCTCGCCGCTGCTCCGCCTCCTCCTTGTGGAGGGGCACTTCCTCACAATAAGTGAGGAAGGCCCTCCACGCCTTCTCGCTGCCGAGGATCTCCCTGACAATCCTCGGCCGCGAGAGATCACCTCCAACATATCGGACCAGGACACGGCGCTGGTCCCTCCAGGCTGGCCCCCGCAAGGCACTGGAGGGATCCCATCCGGTCGCCAACCGGCACTCAAATGCCCTGCGAGATTATTCGCTGCCTGGTGGAGCAGCCAGACCCTATTGGCTAGATCGGTCCGGGCTCCTGTACTATGCAGCGGCCTGGGAGCATCGGACAGAAATATGCCGGTTGATTTTACGTGCGGTATCTGCCGTATGGCCTAACCCACACGTCCCCCATCGGCACGTGGCTGCATGGAACGCACAGCCGGGCGCGCCAGACCTTGCAGAACGGCACCAATCGGCACCGCCCTGTGCGTCTTAGCTTACCAGTGCGAGCGATGGGTGTAGGCCCAAACGCCCAGCCAATGGTGAGACCGAGCGACTATCCACGCTCTGCCAGTTAAGGAAGACTGGCGCCCGAGTTGGTGGTACGTAACTCACACGCCGGGACCCAATGGGGTCCCTACTCCAGCATACCGACTTAACCACTGCCACCACGATGGTCCATCCCATGTCAGGCACGGCCCGAGGCCGTGGGGCTCCCGAGCCCGTGGTACCAGTATTCGCGGTCGACTGGTATGACCGTTCGTGGGCGCAAGCGCGATAGCTTGTACGTTACCGCTCCCAATTTCGGCTCTACAGCCTAGCGGACTGGTATGCTTACCACACTCGGTTATCCCGTGGTGACGTGAACCACCATAAGCACCAGAAGGAATCGGCCGTCTTAAGAACGACAGGCCTTTCCGCCTACGGTGCCCCCTCTGCGGGGAGTAGATAGGGACATTCTAAACTTTATTGGTTTCGTGTGTGGTTCCTGCCCATTGGGCTTTACCATACAGCTCCCATGGGCGAGGGATTTTGGTGCGCCCAATCAGCGCATTCCCGCATGCGCGGGAACTACCAATATGCTGCCAGGTTGTAGGGCCTGGCAGCAGGCCACTGGTGGGGCCGAGCGCCTATCCTCGCTCTACCGGTTAAGCAGACCGGTACCCGAGCTGTTCATGCGCAGCTGCCCCGCCGGGGTCATTGCTGACCCCTAGCCAGCACTTAGCTACGTTCCACTGCTCCCGCGATGTGCCTACCTTTTCCATCCGATCGGGACTGGGACTCACCCCAGTGGGCACCCGATCCCCGCGGTACCAGTCAGGATCACTGGTGAGATCGTCGTGGCATCCGCCACTACCAGTTAGGGCACCTACATGCCCTAGCACTGGTGAACCTGCGCCTCGGTTACGTGGAGTCGCCACTCTCCAAAGACCCCTCCTGAAAGTGACTGAGGTCACAACCAGCAGGGAATCACCTGCGTCTCCACTCTCACAATTCTCACACTCATGCCACCTTTCTTGCCATTTCTCATACCGTCTTTTATCCAACACCTTTTCACATTCACTTCCACTCAACATTTGAACCTCCTCATTACTCAAAATATCTTCAACATTCATCCTCATTCGCTTCTTCATTCTATATTTCACTCCGCGTCTCATGCACTCTAAATCCCATGGCAGGCCACCCATCAACACTTGCATCGCCTCAGTCGAAACAGTTTTACATACTCTCAGGCATGCATACATTACCACTCGCTGACATCTATTCATCATATTCCTCGCATACTTGAAACTCATGCATTCATACCAGACACTTGCTGCATACATCACACACGGAATAAACAGTCCTTTATCAGGAGACTCGGTAGAGTCTCGCGCCAAGTAGTAGTTATTACCGACTTCGAAAGGAGGAGGTACTCAATTCGATCGCTATATATATATTTTTTTTTTTTTTTTTTTTTTAAATGTTTGTTCGGCGATATTTCCGAGATCGATGGACCGATCTTGATGAAACCTTGTCTATCTTATAGAGGATGCTCACAGCGTGGTCCCAATATA
This sequence comes from Ectemnius cavifrons, assembly GCA_964023945.1. Taxonomy (NCBI): domain Eukaryota; kingdom Metazoa; phylum Arthropoda; class Insecta; order Hymenoptera; family Crabronidae; genus Ectemnius; species Ectemnius cavifrons. The sequence continues at coordinate 2,304,378 of OZ030388.1, forward strand.
AATTTTGTCGAAATTGTTTAACATTAACCATTGTTATTGCTTATAAACCGAATTTCGCGCTGATTTCACGTTTCTACTACAAATTTCGTTTGTCCGGCGATATTTCCGAGATCGATGGACCGATCTTGATGAAACCTTGCCTATCTTATAGAGGATGCTCACAGCTTGATCCCAATATAAACTTTTCCCAAAATGTTTAACGTTAACCATTGTTGTTGCTTAAAACTCGAATTTTTAGTGGCTTATAAGTATCTACTAAAATTTCGTTTGTCCGGCGATATCTCTGCGATGAATGGACTGATCGGGATGAAACCTTTTATATCTTATAGAGGATGCTCGCACTTTGGCCCCAATATAAATGTGTCCGAAATTCTTTAACATTAACAACTGTTATTGCATAAACACCGATCTTTCCATTGTCGATTAGTAACTTATAAGGGTAGTTCTCGCGGTACACCTTCTTGCATAAATTTCGGAATGTACAAGCTTTTCTTTCTTCAACAAATTCGGCTACATTTCTTCGTCTATAACTGTTACACCAGTGCAACAATGAAATTCAAAATGAATTCGACCACGAACCATCAATTGATTGATTTCCTATACTAAAAAGCATTAAATAAAAAAAAAATATTTTAAAGAAAATGTGACCGACTTCGAAAACTGAGAAAGTTCCAGAGAGCTGAAAACTAAAAGAGTGGAAAAATACAAAATAAGCAACACAAAAAATGCTCTGAAAAGTAAAAAATAACTTCTTGTTGTCATGGATACAGAAATTTGCATTAAACCTAAATATTCTGCAACTTTTCGGAGGCGGCGCAAATATAAGTAAAATATTACTGGCAAATACTGGTGTGTCTTACCCGCGCTTATCCGTATTTTCTTTCTTACCAGCGCTTTCTCACTCTTGCTTTCGTTCTCTTCCTCCCGCCTCTCAATCTCTCTCTCTCTTTCGATCTATCTCTATCCCTATATATCTACCAGTCCAACCACAGGACGACTTTAATCCTTGACGAAAACAAAATGGTACACAGGAGAGTAACGATAGTTCTATTGGCTGCAGTCTGTTATACGTATATGCGTATTTGCTAGATTAACCTACACCTATGAGATGTCGGAATTATTCGGAATTGTCGAATACCAGACCAGTTAATGTTAACAATATTAGCATATTCGATAGGGAGGGTATACTTCGCCCCTTCAATTTGTACATATATATGTACATAGTGACCACGAGTATTTCCAGATTTGAGTGTGAGGATTTCGTGACTTTTGTAATATTTTACTTATATTTACGCCGCCTCCGAAAAGTTGCAGAATATTTAGGCTTAATGTAAATCTCTGTATCCATGACAACAAGATCTTATTTTTTACTTTTCAGAGCATTTTTTGTGTTGCTTATTATATATAGTACAGCGCGCGACTACCGAGGATACTTATCCCGAAGTGTAGCGGTTATCGTCTGCTATAAAACTTTCACCTCGATTTACGTAAAAGTTACAGCTCCAAGGATTTATTTCTGAATTTTGTATTTTTTCGTTGGTTTTTCTGAATCGAATGACTCCAAGAATCAAGTGAATCGGTTCAGTCGTTCAGGAGATATGAATTTCACCTCGTTATTATTCTCGTAGTAAAGGCAAGGCGGATTGAGAGTCATGGGATTCATGCAGAATTCCTAAAAATGTAACTTTCACTTTTTTCATACGAGATGGCAGCAATCAGAAATGCTGCGGGCTGCGGAGATAATATGGCTGTGTTGTGTTTACGTTACCAACACGTTGGTTAAGCCGGTTATGCCATGGCTGGTTATGTGACACAGTCCGATTTTTCCGATTTTATTGTTATTATTTGTTTTTCAAGTTCAATTCTTTATTTAGTTAATAAAAGAGCATACTATCCTTGCCCCTGTCCCTGTGATCTTGTGACTATTGAGAATTATGAAATGTCAAAAGTGTTAAGTGCGTAATTCACAAATCACTGTTCACTGTATTTGGTAAACGAGTGCTCATTATCAATAGCTAAAATTCTCAACTGTCCAGCATATGAATCTTTTAACCAATAATTAGTTAGCAATTATTTACAATTTAAGGGAATGCTAGCTATTGGTAATCAGTAGTTGCTTACGTAGACTAATTTCAGCACTTTAGGTTTGCACTGTCAGCTAGGCACTTGATCGTCAGGATACATAAAAAAAACTACACTGAGGATGAGAGAGCTTGCATATATAGCTTATCAAATATAACTTGTAAAGTATTAAGTCAAATCATTTACAACTTCAATAGATTCTGGCTATTGATAATCTCTCCTTTGCTAATCTGAATCATTGTTTGATTTAACGTTTTATTTAACGTTTTAGGGTTATAATATTAACCAAGCGATATGCTCCACCGCAGCCTAATTTAGTGTAGTTGTATCGCGACTGTCAAGTTTTTTGCTCAAGGCACGCTTCAGCCAAAGAGCTAAAATGATTAAGTGATTGTTGTGCTACGCATTGAACAATTTTCAAACCTTTAAATCAAACTAATTTCAGCACTTTAGGTTTGCGCTCCATCAGCTAAGTACTTGACAGTCAGGAATAACTTGTAAAGTATTAAATCAAATTATTTCCAATTTCATTATATTCTAGCTTTTAGGAATCTCTATTTTGCTAATCTGAATCATTGTTTGATTTAACGCTTTACAATTAAAATATATAAACCAAACAAAATGCTCATACGCAGTCTAATTTGTATCTTGACTGTCAAGTTCATTGTTCAAGGAACGCTTCAGCTAAAGAAGTAAAATGATGTAAGCAAGTACTAATTACCAATCACATGTCGTTTAGGGATATAATAGCTATTGGTAATCACTACTTGTTTAGTAAATTTCATTACTTTAGATTGTGTGCTCCGTGACCAATGCATTTGGTACTGAAGATTTACCAAAGTTAAAGTGTGTATGAGGGTGTAGCTTATCTAATCTGCAATTTAAATGCATCCTAGCTATTGGGAATCAGTAAACAGGTGTTAATTATTACCAATTACTAGCATGCTTCTAACTTCCAACAGACTAAAGTTAAAATTTGAAATTATATTAGGCAAGCTGTAAATCTCATACTGTTTAACTTTCGAATATTGAATTTGTTAAGTGCAAGCTATATATTATGTAGGGAATCTATATTCTCACATTTGTTACATATTCATCCTCATCGGACTACTTTTCTTAGCCTTTTTACACGTGGATTCAATAACTTTAAACTCGCTTGTCTCCCACATAGCTTTCCCATGCGTATTTTTCGAGACTTAAAACTGTGACTTCGACTCTTTCGTTCCGTCTTATCTCAAGCCCTTAAAAACACATTCCTAGTTAGGGATCATCACAGCGTGCCCTTAACGAATTCTGCAGCTGTGCACTTAGTGCATCTCATAAATTTTTAGACCTCAAGCATAGTCAGACGCTTGGCGCTTATACTCCTACCATACCCCCTTTTCACTGGGTTTTTCGGGTATTTAAGCCCTAAATTCTAGTGGAAAGCGGGGGAATCAGTTCCGAACTCTCATCGACGGCGTAGCTCTGTCAATCGGACCAGCGAAGAACACCGTAGTAGATCGAGCACTAGTCTCCTTCGAAGCAGTTACAATTACCGTACGTACATCATGTCTCATCGCGATCGTTAGGCAAGTCACAGTTCTTTCGTTAGTTTCTCCCCCGTTCAAATCGTAACGTAAAACGAACTCATATTATTTTGTAACAACATCTCAAAGCCACAGAAACTCTCATTGTATTTTTGTGTTTGTATTATTTACTATTCAGAATATATTGAACATTATTCTAGCTTTCATTAAGAAACCATTTGCGTCATCATTACTAAATTCCTGTTTGGTCAACCTTGTTTCACATAAGCATAACAAGGAAAAGAATAACAAAAGATCCCACGAGGATACATCTTTACCGCTCAAGGTGTATCCGGCGAGCCATAGTAAGGTTTAACTCTAGCTTAGGGCATTCTTCCATGATCAATTAGCAGTCTTGAGTCTGGTTAAGGTGAAATAGCCCTTAGCACGATCCCAAGTCTCTGTTCTGAGCTACTGGAAGCAACTAGCCATTCTTTTATTTAGCAAGGTCCAGACTTGAGTCTGGTTAAGGTGAAATAGCCCTTAGCACGATCCCAAGTTCTGTTCTGAGTTATTGAAAGTAACTAGTATAAAGGGTTTAAAAGGAGTTTAGGGACCTGAGTGCGGTTGAGTTGAAATAGCACTCAACAACATCCCAGGATTGACGTAGGGTCGATTGGGAACTAGAATACTCGAGTCTGGTTAAGGTGAAATAGCCCTTAACACGATCTTAGAGCATATTTTAGGACTCGCGAAGCCTGGCTCGTAACACATTCAGCTCAATTTCTTAGATCTCCTCCTATGTGCATGATGAAGTTATAGATACATTGTAACATTAAAGTTACATTATAACATAAACATGCACATAGTGATGGTGCATATTTGAACAGAAATGGCACTTGACATTTTAATAAAATTCTACTTTTAAATTTATTAATTAAACCATTGATAAATAATTAGAAATTTGATTGTTTGTCTTTATTGTAAAGAATTAACTAACAAAAAGACATGAAATCCGTCCAAAAACATTAAAATGTAAGAAAATGCACCAAGTAGCGCGCACACGCCAAGTTTTTTTTATTGTTAATCGCTAATTTATTGTTAATTTATTATTAATTGCTAATGCGAGTTAAATCGAGGTATCTTTGGATGAAAACTTGGCTTTCTTGTATGATATCTATTATCTTTTTTGTTATATTTCATTTTTGGGGGAAATCCAACTGCTACTTGGCGCATTTTCTTACATTTTAATGTTTTTGGACGGACACAATATTCTTACCGCCTTGCGTTTCAATCCCCATTCTTTCCTTAACACTCTCCTCAATTTACCCACAACACTCACAATTTTCTCTCTCATACTCTCCAAATGCACCTTAAAATTCATCCTCTCACTCATTTTAATATCTAGGTATTTAACATTCTTCACATACTTAATCGCTTTATCACTCAGACCCACTCTCGGATTTCTGTTATCAGCCATTCTTCCTTTCATCAGCATCGTCACGGTCTTTTCCTCAGATACATCCACTCCGACCTTTCTACCCCATGCACTCACCAATGCCATACATGCAGTTCCCGTTCGCTCCACTTCATTCCTAGCATTCGCCTCAATCACCAACAACAAATCATCCGCATAAGCAACTCTCTTACATTCACACCCTTCGAAGTCCCACAATAGTTCATCCATCATCAAATTCCATACCGCAGGTCCACAAATGGAATCCTGGGGGCACCCTCTATTCACATCCTTCCATACTTCTTTTTGTACACTCCGAACACAAACTCTCCTACTTTTAAAATAATCTATCCATACACCAATTTCTTCACACCCAACAGATTTCAATTTTTCAATTACTCTTCCCCAATTCAGATTATCAAACGCTCCACGAAAATCCACAAACACACCTAAAACATACTTTTTACTGGATTCATTCACCCAAGACTTCACTCTCTGCCATGCATCCTCTGTCGACCTACCACACCTAAATCCAAATTGCGCATCATTCATCCGTCCTTCCAGTCTATTCACGAGCATTCTTTCATACACTTTCCCCAAAACAGACAGCAAACAAATAGGTTGTAGGATGACGGATCAGACTTAACCTTTTCTGGGGATTTCAAGAGTGCTACTACACATGCATTCTTCCATTCTTTCGGGAAACAATACTCACTTAGACACACATCATACATTCGTTTCAGCAACCCAGGGATCGCTATCCATATTCTTCTCACCATCTCTCCAGTTATTCCATCCAACCCAGGCGCTTTTCTCATTCTCACCTTCCTTACCGCATTCTCTACTTCTTCCCACTCAAAACTTCTCTCCGTCTTTTCAACACATTCAGCACTCATTACGTCATTCACATCTGCGGCTGGGAAGAAGGCATTCAATAACACATCCACATTGTCCTTCCCCAACTCTTTGTTACATTCTCACCGACTCTCATCCCACATATATTATCCCTCTTTCTCTTCCCCATACACAACTTGTAGACATCTCCCCACCGATTCAGATTTCCTTTCCCACTCACAAATCCCTTCCAATGCTTCTCTTTCGTTTCTTTCATTCCGCATTTGTACTTCCTAAATTCTCTCATATAATCATCCCATCTAGTTCTCGAATCTGCTCCTTGTTTCTCTGCCTTCTGATATTTCTTTCGTGCCTTTCTTGCCCTCTTCCTCATTTGTTCCAATTCACCCGTCCACCATCTAAGCTTCCTCAAATTTGCACACTTACCGCTTTTCATTCTTTTGTCATTTGCTTTCGTCACCCATTCAGTTACCATTCGTACTACTTCAACAGCATTCGTACTTCTCAAATCCTCTAAGCACGTACCACATGCAAATTCTTGCAAATCATTCATATATTCCTCCCAATCAACTCCATACATCGACCACTTTCGCACACTCACTATATTCGCATCATCATACACATCACACTTCATTCGGATCAAAATCGCATTGTGGTCACTCATGCTCCAGTCATTCTTAATTTCCCAGTCAAAAGAACACCTCTCACTTTCATTACTAACTATACTCACATCAATATCACTCTCTCCATTCGCACCACTAAATGTAAAGTATTCCGAAGGTTCATTCAATACAAACAAATCATGCAATAACAAGTATTCTTCCAACAAAATACCGCGCATCTCTTTCTCTCCGCCACCGGCTCCTCCCTTACTGTACCATAAGGGGGAGACAGCATTCGCATCCATCCCAATAATCAACATCTTTCCATTCGTTACTTCTCTCAGCTTATCCATATTCCTCAAATATTCTTCCATACTACCACCATACTGACAATATACAGACGCAACAAATATTTCACCAAACTTTCCTTTCATCCAAACGCACACACCGTTTTCGTTTGTACATTCTGTCACAGTCATTACCTCCAAGTTCACATCATTCACAAGAATTCAACACATTCAATCCATATTCAATCCATTCGGCAGTCCTCTAACACACCCATCCGCCACATACGGCTCTTGCAGCAATGCCACACTTATACCTTTCTCACAAACAGTCATACCTAAATCACACATTACCGCATACGATCTCTGACAATTCAACTGTTACATGCACATTTCGATCTCAGTCATTACTAATTCTTGCACTCATTCTGTCTCGCATTCTCTTATACTCACAACATTCAACAGACATTATGGAATGATTCGCCGGTAATCCTTTCATTTTACAGTTTCTGCATGCATACCCTTTCTTGCACTCTTTCATAATATGACCACTTTCACAACACTTCTGGCATAACTTCTCTTTCTCAAGACATTCACGCATCATATGACCATACGCAAAGCACCCATAATAACGTGGCACAAGCATAAAATCTCTCACCTTAAAGGCATTCCATTTCATATAAATACGTTCATTCATTAAGATAACTTTTCTTCCTTTCATACTTAATTCAATTATCACGTTGCCACACTTTGACTCTTTCTTGCTGCTTCTACTCACTATTCTCACTCTCTCATTCAACTCGTCTTCATTCATACACACGTTTAGGTTTCTCATGTACAGGGTGATTCACTTGTCTTTGAATCGCCAATGATGGATATAGGCCATTGAAAATGGTATAATTATACGGTGTTGAGTAATTTTAATATAAAGGAGTATTTACCGAGTTTTTTCCACGCATTGACATTTATTTATAATATCAAATTGTACCAATAATGGAAATAATTGGAATTCGAGTATGAAGGGGATGATTAAAAGGCAAGTGACTCACCCTGTACAACTCACACATAAACTCATCATTCGTTATGTCATTCGGCACATCGTACACTATTAACTTCGGTCCAATCTTTCCCGGCAATTCCACTTTCAAACCTACCTCACTAAACTTCTTGCACGCCCTAATCTTTTTCAATTCATTCTCACTCACAGTCTCAATCGCTACCCTATTCTTTGTCTTCCGCACAGCTTTCACTCTCACATCCAGTGTCTTACTTACTTCAGGTAATACCTTATGCTTCACACTATCACTCGATTCTTTTGCACTCTCATTCTTCGATCGCACAATCACTGCATACGTTCTCACATCAGCCTTTAACTTGTTTGATTCACGCTTATCCCCTTGCGCACTATCACTCGAAGCTTTTGCACACACAGGCATTCTCGCAGTCACTTCAGCATAATTCATGTACCTCTCATCGGATTCACGCTTCACCAACTCATCTATTCTTCCTTCCAGATGCTCATTTTTACATATCAATCCCATCATACATTCTTCATATTCGCTCACGCTATTCAAAATTACTTCGATCGCTGCTTTTGCGATCTTGTTTGTTTCATTCATCAGGAATGTTTTTAATTCCGCTCCAATCTTCCTCATTCTCCTTAATTTACTCGCACATTCACTACTGCTTACATACTCACCACTTACCTCATCCCCCAGTTTTCTCTTTTTCAAACTTCTTACACTCTTCCCACTGCCTACCGATTCACTTCTCGAGACACTTGGTCCCGCAGCCACATCCTCTCTCTCGCTCAACCTTTCACTCACACTTACAACCTCAGTTTCCATGCTCTCACTGACATCCTCACTTTTACTTTCATTCTTCTCTTTTTTAATTTTACCCCCCCTTTTCCCCAGTTTTTTAAACATATCCATTTTTTTCCCACGAGAAGGGATGAGTAGATGTCACCCCGGAGCTTACGCCCTAACTCCGGGGAAGGCTTCGTGCAACAGGGGTCGCCAGGTACCTGAGGTTGGCCGCTCGCTGCTGGACTTCCTCCCAGCCATGCATCCCATCGCCGCGCACCATAGCTTGGGATTAGGGGGCGTTTTTTATAGAGGTCGCCGTTCTAGCAGCCCGGCCAATTAAGGCAGGGCCCCCGCTCTCCGATGCCTGCAACATACCGTCGCAACGCCCTGTGACGGTTGCTGAAGCAGACTCGGAGGTTACGGTATTAGGAGACGGATGGCGCTCATCCGCCCCCAGCTCAGGCACCCCGGGTTAGCCAGACCCGTACTGCGGATGCCACAAGGACACCCACAGCCCCTGGGGGGAGTAGATAGGGACATTAATGTTGAGTCTCCTCGCCTCCGGAGAGACGAGCGCTGTTCCTAGACCGGTGGTCATACCAGCTTCTGCTCGGGGTTCCGTCTACCATCTTCTGCCAAGGACCTCTCTAAAGAGAGGCCGAAACCACATACCCCTTCGGGTCCAACCCTTACACGGATCTCACCCTTGCGGGTGGGGCGTATTCAAGATCCGTCCCGAGGTACTAGTTAAGGATGTGCCGGGCACTACACTGCTGAGCCAACTCGGGTCCGCGGTGTAGTCACTCACCGTTAGCTAAGAAGAGAGCCGAGCACAGTATAATACAGTACGGACACTCTCGCCAGATCCTTTGTTCTCGGTGTCACCGAAAATTGAGGCCTGAAAGTGGCTTAGGGGGCAGGTCACGTTGTTAGCGCCAGATGACGCTAGCCTCGGTTTGCCTTCTGTTAGGTATACTCGTATAACCGCCAGCCACTGGAAAGCGGTCGACTCGCTCAAGAAGTGGGAGCCGAGGGAAGCCAGACGCCTTGTTCCCTACGCTGCGTGGTTACATGTGTGTGTATCGCATACTCGCGTTACACACACAGGCGAGCCGTCGGCTTTCGGAAGGCCGATATCTTGTTATAAAAAGATGTAGAATAATATTATACAAATTCTGTATTTTGATACGTATTAGGAAGGAACGTCCCTGGACTTGTTGCGACGAACTTTGTTTACGCGGTCTGTATAATGATTCGCAGCAATAGAGATGGCACATTTAAATAAACATACATGAACAAATTTTACCCAACAATCACTACGCTATTATCATCCGCAATAAGTCTCAAAGTGGCTTGCTGGGTAGCGTGATAGGGTCCCCAGGCGAAAGACTCGCGATCGATTCCAGTCCGGTGATATCATTTTTTTATGTTTCCGTGCATCTCTTTCTTTTCTTTAAGTTCAGGATCTATTTACTGGAAGAAAACTATTGAATTTGCTGATTGATTTGCTGATCAGGGTTACAAGATTTATTTTGCGATTCGGAGGAATCATGGACAGAAGACGGATGAAGCGTAGATAATAACGTAGTGATTCTTAGGTAAAATTTGGTCATGTATCTTTATTTAAATATGCCGTCTCTATTGCTGCGAATCATTCCACAGACCGGGTATTCGATTTAATTACTGTAGCTTTGTCAACTCCTATTTTACGCCTTGGTATACTTGGCGATTTTTATCGCGATCATTGAGAAGGCGAGCGGAGGAAACGAGACATCAATCTATCCTTCTTCCTCGTTCCCGGTCGTACCTTTCTCCCTCGCGTGTAGCAGTGACAGCGAGAGAGCGTATCTTCATCTCTTTCCCTTAGCATTTTGGCCTGAGAAGGCGATGAGGGGAACCCAACTCTGTCTCCCCTTACGGCCTCCTCAACTCCTACTCCAATTCTGCCGTTGACTGCGAGAGACTATATCTCCGTCGCTCTCCCTCTCGACCTGAGGAGGCCGTCAGGGGAAGCGAAAGTCTCTACCCCTCACGGCCTCCTAAGCTCCCACTCGCCGGCCGGCTTGCTTGCTCGGCAAGTGACTGCGACTGCGAGGGAACATATCACTTTCTCGCTCACTCGCTTGTCGGTCGGCCGAGTGTGAGCGCACCCAAACCTTTATGCTGCTATGGGAGCCCCTTAACTCCGAGCGACGGTGCCGGCGTCTGGTGAGAGAAAGGTGACCTGCCCCCTAAGCAGTGAGGGCAGCACTCTCGAATGAAAACCGTCACGTGGTACAAGTGTCCGTACTGTATTATACTGTGGAGCCGAGGCTTTCCATACGTTAGCCCACCCCTTATTTTACGTGGGGAAATCCTCATGGACCCCCCGCCACCCTAGTGGGGGCGGTGGGGGAGTGCCGGACTCCTACCGGCTAAAACCCCACGGTGGCCATCCTTCGCGCATAATGGGGCGACACCGGGAACTCTAAGCGAACACTACCGGTGCCGCCCCGCGCCCGCCCCATTCTGGGGGCACTTCACGTGGAAGGGGGGTTGGCCGTCGCCCCTGTCGCTCGCGCGAGAGAGGGAGGCGCCCCCCTCCGAGCCCGGGAGGGCACGCCTCGACCCGCTCCTTTTTTTTCTTCTTTTTTTTACATGAGGGAAATCCTCATGGATTCCCCGCCCCCCTGAGGAGGGGACGGGGATATGCCGAACTCTTACCGGCTAAAACCCCCATGGTGGCCAGCCTCTGGGGCCCTCCAGGGCGGACTCTGGGAACTCTGGACGAACAACATCCAGAGCCCGCCCTGCTCGGCCCCTCGGCGCGCTACGCGCTACCTCCCGGGGGGGGGGGGGGGAGGGGCGTGTCGCGGACCCCCCGGTTACCTGCATTTTGGCGACTAGGCGGGCCACACGCCTAGTCGCCCCTCATCGGGCCCTTTTCGCGGAGGGGCCCCTGTCCTCAGCAGGGGCCCCCCAAGGACCGATGGAGCTTGCGCGCGACGGGGCCGTGGCTCCCCGCCGCGCGCTCTCGCAAAAAGCGAGGCTGACGCTACAAAAGAACGAGGGCAGGGGCGGTCCGGTTAGAGCCGATAGGCCCCTCGCCGGAGACGTCCGCCCCTCGCCCTCGCCCGTCCTCGGCGACCGGGAGCTTGGCGCCGCTCCCGGTCGCGTTCGGCGGCCTCCTTCTGCGAGAGAACGGTCTCGCAGAAGGAGGCCACCGCCACCCAATTCTCCTCGCCGGCGACCATGGCTTTCACGACGGCCGCCGGCGAGAGATCCTCTCCTATCTGGCCGACCAGGACGGCACGCTCAGCGTCCCACGAGGGACACTCCTCGAGGGTGTGCTGAGCGTCGTCCCGGTCGGCCCCGCAGTGGTGGCAGCGGGTGTCCGCCTCCCGCCCTATGCGCGCCAGATATCCACCGAAGCAACCATGTCCGGTGAGCATCTGGCACGCCCTGTAGGTGACGCCGTGTCTCCTACCGCTATCCGCCCATTCCGCCAACGAGGGGAGGATAGCCCCGACAGCCCTGCTAGCGGCGTGGCGCGGCTCGGACAGCCACGCTCGCCACCTCTCCAGCAGGGTCTGCCGAGCCTGGCGTTTCAGGCCCTTGACCGCCTCTGCCGCGACGGGCCCGCCCCTTCGCCGGAGGTCAGCCTGGCCGAGATACACCTCGGCCAGGTACTGAGCCTCCAATTCCCAGGGGGGAATACCCGCCACGGCGCTCGCCGCCGCACCGGAGATGGTACGGTAGCCCCGGGCGACCCGGATGGCCACACCGCGGTGCAACCGCCCGACTAGGCGGCGACACCGCACACTGGCCACCATGTTGGTCGCCCAGACCGGGGCGCCATACATCAGTATGGACCGCACCACCCCGGCATACAGACGGCGAGCACGTCCTCCCGCTCCCCCCACGTTGGGCAACAGCCGGCAAAGCGCGCCCGCTGCAGCCTCAACGCGGGGGGCGAGGCGGTCAAAGTGCACCTCGAAGCGCCAGTGGCTGTCGAGGACGAGGCCGAGATATTTCATATCGGCCCCGACCTCGACCACGGCGTCACCCACCGACAGCCCGACCCCAGGGGGCGGACCTAGCTTCCCACGGGCGCAGAACCAAATGGCCTGCGTTTTGTGGGGAGCCACCGCCAGACCGAGCTGCCGAATGGCGGCGGACACCCGCGCCACCGCCATCTCCGCGACCCGCTTGGTCCTCCTCCAGTCGCTCTCGCCGGTGATAACGAGGGTGTCGTCCGCATAGCAGACGACATCCACACCGGCGGGAAGCGACACCCGCAGAACCGCGTCGTAGGCGATGTCCCACAGGAGCGGTCCAAGCACCGACCCCTGCGGGACGCCGCGGTCCACTCTCCTCTGCCTCGACCCTCCATCCTGCCCGACAAATTCAATGTATCTGCCGGACAGGTAGGCCCCGACTACCCTCCTGAGGTACGGGGGCACTCGGTGGTATTCGAGCGCCCCCATAACCCTCTCCCAGGGTAGGGAGTTAAAGGCGTTGACGATGTCCAGCGACACCGCCAACGCCACGCCTCCCCTGGAGACCACCGCCTCCGTGAAGGACTTGACGCGGTTCACCGCATCCACGGTGGACCGTCCTCCACGGAAGCCGTACTGGCGGTCATCCAGGTCGGGACCCAGACCGACAAGGTGCTGGACAAGGCGACGAGCGATGATCCGCTCGAAGATCTTGCCAGCCTCGTCCAGCAGACATATCGGTCGGAAGGCCGAGGGAGAGTCTGCGGGCTTGCCCTCCTTTTGGAGCAGGACCAAGCAGGCCAACTTCCAGGAGGAGGGGAAAACCCCCTCCTCCAAGCATCTGTTAAAGAGGCTGAGGAGCCTGGGGCCAATCGCCCCAAATGCCAAAGACCAGGCCCTTCACGGGATGCCGTCGGGCCCCGGTGCCTTGCCGGCACGGAGCCGTTTGGCTGCATCCCGCAGCTCTCCAGGGGTCACCTCCAGTTCCTCGGACCATGTGGACTGGCCCAATTCCCTGGAGGGGTCCGGGACACCCCCAACGGCGGCGGGCTCGACCCTCGCCCCGGCTGGGAAGAGAGTCCCCACCACCTGGTCGAGGAATCCCGGGCTTAGGGTTTCGGTGACAGGGGGGGCCCACGGCCGGAGCCTGCCCAGCACCGCCTTGTAGGCGCGCCCCCACGGATCACCGTCCACCAACCCCTGGAGCTCATCGTAGGACCTGGCCTTGGCCGCCCTGATGGCGCGCTGCAGCTGCGTGCGGGATTCACGGTATGCAGCGTACAGCGCTTCCACCCTGGTAGGGTCCGGCCGACTCACACGCCACGCTCGCGTGTACCGGCGTCTGGCCCGAACACAGGTTTCCCTGAGTTCGTTGATCTGACCAGACCACCAGCACACGCAGCGCCGCGGTGGCGGGCCGCCCCTGGCCCGTGGCATCGCCACGTCGCAGACTTGCGTCATGGCGCCCTGGAGCCAGGCGGCGGTCTCCTCCACGCCAATATTGTCGGCCGGCCCTTGCGGCCACGTAACGGCCAGGGTGGCCGCCATCAAGGCGTCCTCATCCACGCTCCTCAGCCTCCACCTCGGTGGCGGTGGTGAGGTGTTTCGTCCCCGGCGGTCGGGTCGTCTGCCCACACGCGTCCCTGTGCCGGAGAGCTCCATGGAGACGTATCGATGATCCGATAACGTCTCCACTTCACCCTCCACGCGCCAGGAGCGCAGTCTGCGCACGACGGAGGGCGAGCCCCACGTGAGGTCCACGATGGAGCCGCCCCCGCGCCGCACGCATGTGTGGGCCGACCCCCGGTTAGCGAGCCAGAGGTCGAGACCCGCCGCCCAGGCCTCCAAGGCCCGTCCCCTCGGGTCCGTCCTCGGGGAACCCCAACTCGTTGACTTCGAGTTGAAGTCCCCGAGGACCAGCACCGGACGCGGCCGGCATCGCTGAACGCAGCGGGCCAGCCGGTCCAGATAGCATTGGAACTCCCCGAGGGGACAGTTGGGGGTAATATAACACCCCACCACCGCCATGTCGCCCCACAACGCCGCCACGAATCCCTCGCCCCTCTCCTTCAGGGAGACGAGGGGGCATCCGGGCGGCGCGTTGCCGCCCCTGACGATCGCCACGTCCTGGCGCTCGTCCCCCATCCAGAATGGATGGGTTGGAGCGCCGTAAGGCTCTGCGACGACCGCCAGGGCGACGCCTCTCTCCAGTATGGCCTGCAGGAAGAGGTCCTGAGCCGCCCGGCAACGGTTCAGGTTCGCCTGGAGAATCTTGGCCATCACTCAGCGATGTCCATGGCCTCCTCCAGGCGCTCCCCCTCCCGCAGGCCCTTCTGGGGCTTCTTCTTGCCCTTCCCTTTCCCCTTCACGGCGGGAAGGGGTGGGAGAGCCTCCGCCGGAGTCTCCGATGGAGAGGGGGCAGGAGGTGCCGTGGGGCTTCCCACGGGCACCGGGGCTGGCTTCTCAGGGAGCGACGGGGTTGCCCCCGTCCGCCCCCCAGCGGGTTGCGCCGTCACCGACGGCACCCCCCTCAGCTTAGCCGCGGGCCGTTTGCACCCCCGCCCCCTCCCTTTTGCGGCGGCACAGGATGTGCCACCCAACCTGTGAGCCGCCATGTGGCCCGATTCGCCGCACCGGTAGCATACCCCGGAGCGGTCAACCGCTCCGGAGCACGCCGCCCTCGCGTGGCCCCACTCCAGGCACCTGAAGCACTAGAGGGGGCGCTTCTCGAGGGCCTCCACCCGGGCGGTGGACCACCCCACACGAATCTTTGTGGCTGCCGCGATCTTCTTCGCGGCCGCCAGTGGGCACTGCACCCATGCAGTGCCCAGCCCGTCGGGGGACCGACGGATCTGCCACGTCTTAACGTCCCCCGGCGTGCACTGGCCGGCCGCCGCGATCGCTGCAGCCACTTCCTCCACAGTAACGGAGTCGTCCAGCCCCCTGACGCGCAGTTCCGCGCGCTTGGTGGGCTGGGCGACCCGCACTTCCTCTCCCGCCAACGCCTCCGTCAGGCGCTGCGAGAGCACCTGGGCCTTGGCGAGAGAGCCTTCGCCGGGGATCTCCAGAATGAGACCCCCGGTAATGGCCCGTCTGGGCCTCAGCTCCCCTATGCCGAGGTCAGCCAGCGAGACTTGACTTCTCGCCTTGGACATGACCTCGGCATACGTGAGCTTACCGCCCTGTGGCACGGTAAGGGTTACCGCCGCCGCCCTAGGGAGCCGCGGCAAGCCCGCCGCGCCGCCCTTCGCCGGAGCGGCTTTCGGTCCCGGCTTGACCTGGGCAGAGACCTGCCTGGCCTTTTTCGCTTGGGCCTTGGTCACCCCGGTCGATGGCGGCGCTGAAGGGCTCTTACTCGCACCCTTTTTGGCCTCCCGGCCCACTACCTTCGCCCACTTCTCGCTCGGAGGAGCGGGAGGTGTGGGCGGGGCGCCGGCTCGCGCATTGGCAGCGGGTTTGGGCTTCATCCCCTCCCTGTCTCCCCTCCTCGCCAAGTCCTTCTTCCCAGAAGCGACCGGGAGGACGGGAGCGGGGGTCACCGATGGCACGGGCGGACGAGCGCCCCTGCAGGCCACCCCACCAGATGGCCCCAGTCCTAGGGACGAAAGCTTCCTCTCGAGGATGGATTCCACCCTCGAGAGGAGCGCCGCCTCCCAGTCCTGGCCCGCCCCTTAGCGGCGCCCCTTAGTACCCGCCCCTTGGCGGCTGAGGATCTCCACCTTCCGCGAGAGGGAGAGGACCTCCCCCTCGAGGTCGGCGACCCTAGCCCTCAGGCGCCTGTTTTCGGCCTCGATCAGCGACGCCTTCCCGTCCGAGTTCGTCCTCGAGACCAACTCGGTTGCCCCTCGGATCTCCGTTTGGGCAGCCTCCTTCAATTGCGCCTGGTAGGTGCCCTTGAGGTTACCGGACGTGGCTGCTAAATGGCACACCAAGTCCATGGCGTCAAGGACCATCGCAGCCACGTTCGGGGAGGAGCTGACCCGCATCTTGCGGACCAGTTCGGCCTCCTTGCGTAGGGCGTCGGCTGCACTCCGCTTCTTTCTGCCTGGGGCGGGAGAACAAGTCGCCTCAGGAGAGGCAACTCGCTCCGCCGTATCAGGCGGCCCGGCACACCGCCTCGCCTTGGCGGACCCCGCGGATGTCTTGGACACACGCGAGGCCACCGACGAGACCGAGCCACCGGAGAGGGTAGATGAATCTGAGTCCGAGTCGGACTCGATCGTTCTCACCCTCTTCCCGGCCCTGGCGCGTGGTGGGCGGGGCTTAACAAACCCGTCCCCCCCTTTGCCGTCTAACTCCTGTGACCCAGCGGCACCGTCGCTGGAATCACCCTTCCCAAGCGCTCTCGTCGCATTGGAAGATGCGCTGGGCGAGTGGCCCACCAACGCACCCCTGCAGTCGTCGGATGACGACGCGCATTGGCCTGCTTGCCCACCTTTGCGCGCCGGTACTAAGGAGTCGCACCTTTGCACCGTAATCGAAATATTTTTCGTAACTCCTTCCATAATTGATTTATTTTCGGGGTTTCTTCCCCTATCCCCCTTGAGACGGGAGAAATCCCCGGTGGTATCCGCCCCCGGTCAGTGTGTGTGTGTGCCCCTCTGGGATGTACTGCCCCGTGGGGCAGGGTGACCAGAGGGGAGTGTTAGTGTAAAATGTGTGTGAACGTGTGCCCCCACGCTGTGCTACCCCGTGAGGTAGGTTGCGTGAGGGGAGTGTAGGTGTGTGTGCGGTACAATCTTAGTAAGTTCCTCTTCACAGCGAGCCCGCCCGGCATGGGAGTCCCTGCCAGGGCCCGAAGGCCCCGCCGGTATGGCCACGCTGATCATAAGAGGAACCGCAAGCCCTCTCACCACGTCAAGGTGTTGCACCACGAGGGGGACGCCTCGACCCGCTCCTTCACTGACTGTGAAGGAGGAGCGAACCACGCCCTCCGGATCACCTGACAAACCAAACTTGGGCGGGACGTGCGACCACTACACGCCCCGCCCCGCCTCGGGGCCGTTATAGGCGGGCGGCAGAGCCACCACTCTGCCGCCACACGACCCCCTGGCACGCACCCGGCCCGTCAGCGGGTTGAGATCCGCCGACGACGGGACCGGGGCGTCACTCTTACTGCGGGGGGACTAGATCCCCCCGCGCGGCGCGGCGGCGAGGACGGGCCCTCTCCAGGCGGGAAGGGTCCGTCCTCTCTTGCCGCCACTCCGCCTCCTCTTTGTGGAGGAGCACTTCCTCACAGTAAGTGAGGAAGGCCCTCCACGCCCTCTCGCTGCCGAGGATCTCGCTGACAACCCTCGGCAGGGAGAGATCACCTCCAACATATCGGACCAGGACACGGCGTTGGTCCCTCCAGGCTGGACAATCCTGGAGGGTGTGTTGCACCGTGTCCCGGTCCCCATCGCAGTGGTGGCACTCTGCCGTCGCCTCCTTCCCAATGCGACACAGGTACTCCCCGAAGCAGCCGTGCCCGGTGAGCACCTGTGTCGCCCGGTATGAGAGTTGCCCTCTGCCGCGACTCAGCCAAGCGTCCATGCACGGCAGAATCGCCCCGACGGCTCTGTGGCGGGAGTGTTCTGGGTTCTCCAGACGCTCCCGCCACATCTCAACAACGAGCCGCCGGGTCTGGCGCTTGAGCACCTCGACCGCCCTCTCCGTGGGGGAGGCTCCGCCCGCATCCTGGCGGAGGGCGCGAAGACCATCGTAGGTCTTCTTACTGCCCACCGCCAGGATATCAAGGGGCGGAAACCTCGCCAGCAGGGTTGCCGACGCCAGGGAGATCGTGCGGTATCCCCGCACGACCCTGACGGCCATCCGCCGCTGCACCCGAAAGAGCAGGGTGCGATTGCGCGGATTGGCCGCCAGGTCGTC
Organism: Ectemnius cavifrons; assembly: GCA_964023945.1. Lineage (NCBI taxonomy): Eukaryota > Metazoa > Arthropoda > Insecta > Hymenoptera > Crabronidae > Ectemnius > Ectemnius cavifrons. The sequence goes on from OZ030388.1 coordinate 2,322,818, forward strand.
CGCCCAGACTGGTGCCCCGTAGAGCACCATGGAACGGACGACTCCCGCGTACAGGTGCCGGACCCCTTCCCACGGTCCCCCGATATTAGGCAGCAGGCGACCCAGACTGCCTGCTGCCTTCTCGACTCGGGGGATGAGCCGGCCAAAGTGCTCGTTGAAGCGCCAGAGGCCGTCCAGGGTAAGCCCGAGATACCTCATGGTATCGCTCACCCGGACACGGGCACCTCCTACCGCGATCCACCGCTGGGCTGGTGGCCCCGCAGACCGACGACGATCGTAGAGCCAGATCGCCTCGGTCTTTTCGGGGGCCACCCGCAGGTCCAGTCGGTGGATCCGGGCGACGACACAGGCCACCGCCATCTCCGCGACGCGGCTGGTCCTCACTCCGTCCTCCCTGCTGGACACCACGAGGGTGTCATCGGCGTAGCAGATAAGTGCTACGCCAGCGGGAAGGCCGGCCCGCAGGACGTAGTCGTAGCCGAGGTCCCATAGCGGGGGGCCCAACACGGACCCCTGCGGAACCCCGGCGTACGTCTCCCTCACGTTCTGTTGCGTCCGGCCCATATACTCGATGCACCTGTCGGCGAGATAGTCCTCGACGACGGCCCTCAACTCAGGGGGCACTCGATGGTGATCGAGCGCCTCCCTGATGAATACGTTAGCCCCCCTGCAGCTGTCTTATCCCGCTCATTTCGGGTCAACTAATTTCTATGTTCTTTGGTTGGGTTGGCTGCGTATTGCAGCCCGTTCTTCCCTTCTCAGATCCTCTTTGGTTTTCAGTACTTCTGTGGCAAAGCTTTGGAACGCCCTGAACATCTCTTCGGATACAAGCTGCCTTTCCGTTAGAGACCAATCAAGCCCTCCTTCGGCGGCGTCCTGCATCAGGCATCTTCGCGACATTACGTACTTGGGACATACGTTCAGCACGTGGCTTGACGTTTCCGTCGCGCCGCAGCCGCACTTGTTGTCCCTAGCCAGGCCAAACTGATGCAGTTTGGTCTGGTAGTCTCCGTGGCCGCTGAGGAACTGAGTTACATAGTAATTAGTTTCAACCCATCGTGCCTCGAGTCTTTTGGAGACGTTCTCGAAAAAGCCGTACGTAGTACGGCCTTTTGCTGACGTCTCCCATCTCAACTGCCACATGTCGAGAACTACTCTCCGGACACTGTTATGTACAGTGCCTTTCGAAATTCGGTTCTCGACCATTTCAACATGGCTTAGGCGAAAATCGTCGATCTCGATACCTCTGAGCGAGCGAACTTTGAACATTGCTACTCTGTCGAGTATCACCAGGTCTATTGGGATCTCACCAGCAATCACACAGACTGCATCGGTGGAGATCGTTCTATAGGCCTTGGTGACACGGAGGAGCGCTTGCCTCTGCACGCTGGCCAGAGTTCGTCTGGTATGCGTGTTCAGGAGGTCGGCCCAGCCCGCGGCGCCGTACGTGGCGAACGGGAGGAATACCCCTTTGTACAGTGTACTCATGGCGCGGTGTCCCAGTCCCCAGTTCGCTCTTGCTATGCCTGCCAACTTATTAAAAGTTTCGAGGCATTTAGCACGGATTCTCTTGATGTGCGAGGTAATACCTACACCAGCATCTATATCTACTCCAAGGTACCGAATGGTATTTTTCAGGGCCAGCCGTCGACCATTCACCTTGACCACCGGGGGTCTTGTCCTGTCAAGCTTAGCCTTGAGCAGGATCATCTCGGTTTTAGTGGCAGATAGAGTTAATTTCTGGGTTTCGCACCATCCAGAAACCCCGTCTACCACCCACTGTGCTTTTTGCTCGATTTCCACCCGCGAGTTCCCGTAAGTAATCGCGAGCACATCGTCGGCATAGGCAATGTGTTCGCAGTGTGGAACCCCTCTCCTTCCAGCAGCTTTAGGACTCCGTCAAAGACGTGATTCCAGCAGCTGGGTCCAAGTATTGATCCCTGTGGACAGCCTTTAGTGACTTGCTTGCTCACTATTCCGTGGTTGGACACTATGGACACAACCCGTTTCGTGAAGTAGATCGTCATAAGGCTGTACAGGTTTTTGGGGCAGCCACGCGTCTTGAGGTTACTCATTACGCTCGGCCACCAGACGTTGTCAAACGCCTCTGAGATGTCAAAGGCAAGACCTAGCACGTACTTCTCCTGCCTTCCAGCCACCGCTTCGCGGAAGTCAACTAAAGCGTGTTCGGTCGAGCGTCCGCAGCGGAAGCCGTACTGACGTTCGGATGCGTACGGTGCTTTGAGGAAAACGGGCTCCATCCTCTTGAGAATTAACTTCTCGAGGATTTTGCCCAGTACCGACAGCAAGCAGATCGGTCGGCAAGCGGTTTCGTTTTTGCCTTTAATCAGGCTCGTATCGAGCCCTGTTTCCAGCGGGACGGGAACACTCCATACTGAAGGCACGCGTTATCGAGAGCGAGCAGGCGACTTTTGCCGGTAAGGGCAGTCGCTTGACTACTTCGATTTCTATGCGATCCAACCCGGGGCACTTCCTATTCTTGAGGGTCTTAATCGCCGCTACAAGTTCCCTACCTGTGAATGACGGTGTGTCATCCACTAAGGGCAGAGCGGCGACTTCCTCCCTCAGGAGTGCTTGTTCGGGTGTCTCGCCATCCGGGCTGTCATCCGGAATTAACGCGTGCAGGGGCGTCTCGGCCGTGGACTCCCAAGTCAACGTGTTGCCGTCTGCGGTACTGAGGTTGCTCATTGCAACCTCGGTGCGGAGCCTCCCCATCGTTATACGATAAGGGAGGCCCCATGGCTCTTTGTTTCCCTCTTTCGTTACAAAGTTGTTCCAACTGTGTAACTTTGCTTTTCCAATTGCAGCCTTGTACGACTTTCTCTGTTCAAGATATTCGTCGTACTTGGCCTCTCTTAGATCAGCCTCTTGCGCGGTTTGAAAGGCGCGCCTAAGCTTGTAAACGCGCTTCTTTCTCCTCGTGAGCTCAGCAGTCCACCAAGGGACTTGCTTTCCGTGCTTTTTTCTCGAGGGCATCGCGGCGCGGCACGCTGCTATGATCGATTGCTCGATCTGCAGCGCACGTGCCTCCGTTTCGACTGGTCCCAACAGGGCCAGGGGCGGGAGGTTCCGCAATTGTTCCTCAAGGGTTCTCTCGAATTTCGGCCAGTTGGCCTTATTCGGGAGGAAGCGCCCCTCGCGAGGTTTGTCCTCCTTGGTGCGTTCAATGCAGATCTCAAAGACTAATGCGCGGTGGTCGCTTTACGTGAGGTCGTCTCTGACCTCCCAGCTTCGAACAATCCGGCCGCATTAATTGTTGCCATGGTGACATCAATATGAGACTCTCCACGCGTACTGGAGTATGTTGTCATACTCTCAGTCTTGTTCAGAACTGTTAGGTTGTGCATTGAGAGGAGCTCTTCGAGCGCCTCTCCTCGGGCATCTGCTGCTGCCGCTCCCCAGAGGGGAGACTTGGTATTTGCATCGACCCCCAGCACAACCCGGTCTGTTCCGAGCTCGTGCAGGACTCGATCAAGTCTCGCCAAACTACCCTCTATCGCCTCTGAGAATTGAAAGTACTGGCTAACCAGGTACAAGTCCTTCTCCTCGAACTTCGTGTGCACACAGACTATGTGCCCGTCACTTAGGTGCGAGAGACCCACAACTGTGAGACTCGGGTTCCGGACCGCCACTGCGGCCTTAACCTCCGTCCCACCGCCTGTGTAAAGGCGTGTCCTGAGTCCCAAGCCCGTAATAACACCGTTGACGTTATACGGTTCCTGGACGAGCACGATGTCCGTGTCAAGTTGTACGAGTGCGACACGAAGTTCGTCCGTAACAGTTTTGGATCTTTGCATATTTAGCTGAAGTATCCGCAACCTGCTACTCGGACGATTATAATGGGCGTTATCCATTGTTGGTGCGAGATTTCACCAGCTGGACCGCCTCATTATAATGAGGGCAGCTTCTGCTCATCAGCCCGTGCATTTTGTACTGCCCACCGACACGTTTGCGGTTTGAGCACCTCGGAGGTTGCCCTTTCTGCTTACAGTCGGCGGTGGTATGCCCCGTTTCGGCGCAGTGACCGCACACACTAGCTGTGGCATTGCAAAATTTGGACACATGTCCAAATTTTTGGCACTTGAAGCACCGTGTGACCGCGTGGAAATCCTCCGTACGGCACGAAGCCCACTCGAGGTACACACGGTCGCCCTGTGCCCGGATGCGATTACGCATCGCGGGCGTGACCTCTATCACCCAAGACGAGGTCTCCCGCTTTTTCGCCTGCTTCGAAGGTCCAGACTTCGACGCTGGCTTTGACTCGGCCTCAGCCGACTCCGGGAAGATTTTGACCACGTGAAGTGGTCTATCCTCCCTCGTCGGTAGCACGCCCTTGCGTTTCACCATCGGTGTCTTGGTGACCTGAGCATAGCTTAGCCTTCCGCTATTCGCTATTGCCTTGGGACCCGTGGCTCCCTTAGGCTGCTCAGGCCTTACGGCTTTCCCTTCAAACTGCTTAGCAACTTGATTAAGGGACTTCCTTACCGTGTCTTTGACGACGCGTTGCGACACTGTTGCAGCTTCGAGCGCCGTCAATCGTCCTTCCAGGGTTGCTCCATGGTGGAGCACTTCCCTTAGAAGGCCAGTAAGGGCAGCGAAGTGGTCCATGATATGACCCCCGACCTCCTTGCTCACCTTGCTGGAAGGTTTGAGCAGAAGGTCCTGCAGGGTCTTCTCATGGGCCTTTGCCGCGACCATTGCCGTCTCCAAGCGGTTTGGCACCGCTTCTGGTTCAGCTCCGACCGCGACTTTCTTCGTCCTCTTTGCCTTTTTCTTTTTGGCCTTTACCTGGGCACTGTTTTGGTTCCCCTTCTGGCTGGTCGAGGGACCGGTCTCGGGGGAACTCGAGGAGCGCTCGGTCTTTGCCTCTGGGCGGGCACCCTTGCCAGCCGCTTGGCTTGGCGTGGGTACGCCCGAGGCGACCGTTCTCCTCTTACCTTTCAGTGCCCGTGGTTTGGGCACAGGAGCTCCAGGGGCTGCCTACGTCAGCTCCCTGGTCCCCTTCCTCTGGGAAGTCTTAGGCGGCGGCCTTACATCTGGGGAGTCCTTTGTGGGACTCCCGCCCAGACTCCGGCTCTGTCTCGCCTTTGTCTTCTTCTTTGTGGCACGCTCTGGTGCCACACCCGGCGTTGCCACGTCTGGCTCCGCCGGCCTCTTCCTCCCCTTAGAGCTTCCTTTCGGAGGCTCTTGTGTGGGGGCTGCCCCGGAGGGCAGCCTTTCCACCTCTTTCTCCAATTCGTCCACTTGCGTGGACGCTGGTGCGGCAGCTTCCCCGAGGGGCAGCACTTCCACATCCATCTCATGGACCCCTTGCGGGGTCGGGACGGTTAGTACCGACAAACTCTCGTGATTACCCATAGATAGTTCGTGTCTTCATCCCGCAGCGCTGCCCGGCCTCCATGGACCCTCATAAATGGAACCCGACAGTAGCCCTCACACAACGGCGTGGCCGCGAGAGGGGGTACCGGGTTAGGCACTATGCACGGGATATTGTCCGCGAGCAGCGGCCGACTGGGTCTCCCCAGACTCTGCTGTCCACTTCCTCGCCCGATTGGAATCCACCCGCACTCTTTCGAGTACGGGTGCTCTCATTCCGAGCCGGTTGGTCAACCATAGGGCTGATCGGAAGACCTCCCGTTTAGTCGAAGCACGGGCCAAAGGTACGTGTTGGGGGGTTGCTCCCGTAGGACGCCCGCCCTCAGATCCCAGGATCCCCTTTTCCGACGACACGGGTTGCAGCGCACGGCAAACGCGCAGGGGGTTGACAGCCATATCCCCACGGCTGGTCTCATTAACTCTACACCGGTGGAGTTTTAGAAAAACTCCACCGGCGGGCCAGAGCTCTGATTTGAGGTGGCCTTGCTGACTATTCTTTCTCAGCCATTGGTTGTTTAGCGGGCCTCTGCCGAGAGCGCGGTCCTTCGCGAAGACTCCGACAGTACTCTCTGGCAGGCTGACCTCGCTACCGCCTCATCCTGTTCCCGCCGAGTGGTCGAGGAAGTCTCTGGTTAAGAAACGCAAGAGATTTCCACCGTCCTTATTGCGTTCAATGGGAACAGGTGGGGCTATTGGGTTGTGACCACATAAGAGGCATCCATGGTGTTGAATCGAACACCATCACCCCGTGGTCTTGCAGTAGGTTAACAGGCTTTACGAGCGACACCACAGACAAGCCGGTTGCTCGGACATACCAGCCTATCCGCCTGCTGAGTGACCGCTCAGCGACATGACTCCATTTGCCTCGACCAACTGTTAGCACAGAGGGCCGAGTTTCCGGCAGGAACCACGTGGAGGTGGAGCATATCTTGAACGTGAGAGGCTGAAGGACTTTTAGGACTATGTGGCGCATCACGAACCTGTAACGAGTCTTTCCGTCCAAGATCGCTTTCCACCTTCGACACTTCGGGCTTGGTGCCAGCGGCTAATTGCTTTCGGGGAGGCAGCGGCGTTTTACTTCCTGAGACGCTAGCGGCGTCTCGGTTTCATCCGCCGGAAACCTGCAACCCGTCCAGCGCTTCACCAGCTGGTCCAAATTTCCTTAAAGGAATAATGGCCTCCGCGCCCTTAGAGCGCGGCACCTTGGAGTGGAGTGGGCGGCACCGTCACGGTGGCGCCTGGAGGTCCGGCCTCCTTCTTCTCCTCCCCCTGCCTCTCCGCCCGGGGGACCCACGCCGCTCGGGATGGCGCTGCCGCTCCCGAGCCCTCTCGGCCGTCTCTTTCGCGAGCATTACCTGGTCTCTCTCTCTCTCTCCCCCCTCTCGCTCTCCCCCTCCCCCTCCCTCTCCCCCTCTGTTGTCTGGCGATGCTGGGCATCAGTGTTATCTTAGAAAGTAGGATACAGCGCGCGCTTAATGGATGTGTGCGGTACATCTTCGATGTGCCTCTAGACTCGCACATCACGCCCTACTATCGGCGGCTTGGGTGGTTGAAGGTACGGGAAAGGCCCCTACTTTGCCTGGGGATGAGTCTGTTTAAGGCCATTAAGGTTTCCTCTCCGTCCGTGCTGCGGGAACTCTTCGTGGTCCGGGCTGAGGGCTCTACGGGGTATCCCTCCCGACAAGGGGGAACCCTTCTGGTAGTGCCTACCCATCGCACTGTCTTCCGTGGGGCCTCGTACTCCGTACGTGGGCCCTAATTTTGGAACTCTCTCCCTGCCTATATCCGCGAGTGCGATAGGGAGCAGGAGTTCAAGACAGCTGTGTCTAATTACCTCCTGGGCTCCTACGCTTAGCTTTGTGACGTTTTCGGTGCCCCTTTTTAGTTTTTAGTTTCTAGTTTTCTTTTTTAGCTCTCTTTTATTTAGTCTTATTTTAGTTTAAGTTTCTGTTTATGTAATGTCTATTTCTATGTATTTTTTATTTTTATCTTTACTTTTATTTTTTCCGTTTCTTGTTTGCGTTTTGCGCACTCTACTTTTGTATATATATGTTCTGAGAGGGTGACACTCACCCTAGAACAATAAATTATCTTATCTTATCTTATCTCTCCCTCTCTCCCTCTCTCCCCCTCTCGCTCTCGTTCCCTGTGTCTCTCTCTCTCTCGCCCCCTGTCGCTCTCGCTCCCTCTCTCGCTCCCCCCCTCTCCCCCCCCCCCCCCTCACACACACGCACACACTCGTACGCGCGGGCTAACCTACCATCGTCGCTCCAAGGCAGGCACAGGCGAAAGAGACAGGCATTAATTCGAGATTGAACGCCGAGAGGTACCTAGGTAGGCACGACGGACTGAACCACCTAGTGGAATGGCCATCCGGGTAGACGAGGAGTGCGCACCCTGCTAGGCTGGATAAGCTAGGGCCCGTCCAGCCGACGCTGGAGACGCCCCTGAGGACGGACAGCCAAGGCGGTCGATACATGAGGTCAAAGTCGGTCCTAATGCGCGGGATTGATTTCAACACCGTCTAACGGATGGAGCCACGGGAGGATTCGGGGGTAGCAGCGCTGAGGGTGTGAGGCCGCTTAGCGAATTAGGGACTCTCTCTCGCCACTCAGATTGCGACCACCGTAGCGAAAGCTAGCCGTAGCGTATCTCCGAGCCATTACCTTGTGCGACTAGTGAAGTGACGAGAGAGAGAGAGAGAGAGAGTGAGCCCGATAAATAGCCAGAGAATCCGAACCAGACGTCTGGAAGTTCTAGAGACCAGTCCGATTGGAAATAGGAGAGTTTGGCAAAACCAACGGCCGTTAAATGATCAGGGTAAGCCTCACACCCTCTTTCCCTATCCTTAGGAATCTGTGCGTAAAGTTCCGATCCAAGAAGTCGGGTTCCTCGTAGTTGTTGTACTTGCTATTAGAGTCTAATAAGCCTGTTTATGCCCTGCCTTCCTTGGGGCAGAGCATAATAGACTGCGTTCGCCGAACAAAGTGGCCGCCATCTTGCCACTTGTTGCCGGGATGATTCACCATCGATTGCCCGTTCGAACGGGCGTGCGTTCGCTCCTAGAATTCCGGCGTACTTCGTCCGCCTATGTTTGGCATTATTAATTACTGTAGTCCGGAAATCGACTGACCATCTGTCGATCGCTCGCGACGCGTTTCCCTACTGCGTGGTTAAATTGTACAGGGGCCCTTGTGGCCTAGGATCGAGAGCGCGTTAACTCGATTTGCCGTATGTTATTTAGTTGTAGTACCGTCGGTCCGCCCGGCATAAATAAACAGGGCGCTGTTATTTAACACAACTTGTGGGTAACATTATTCACCTATTCGTTCGCCCAGTGTGTCGTCACCGGTCTCCCTTGTTCCCCGCCCCTCTCCCATTACATCTGGCCAGCCGGGCCAACATTCGCGTTTCCCACCGAGCTTTCTCTCTCGCTCGAGTTTTCCATCTCCTCTGGGTAGCACATTCTTATAAATTTTGGTCACAGAGGACTCAGAGAACAGAGGACTCGGGATTCAGAGAGGAGGCTCGGTCGAAGTATTCCCCGCTTTCCTGACAAGCCAACGAGAACGGCGAAATCGGGAAAGCGGTGGCATCCCAAATTTCAGTGTGAGCGCTTCGTGACTTTTGTAATATTTTACTTATATTTGCGCCGCCTCCGAAAAGTTGCAGTATCTTTAGGCTTAATGGGGGAAGGGTGCTAAAATCGCATACTATGACTGCACATTTATGTATCGATGGCAACAACAAATTATTTTTTACTTTTCAGAGCATTTTTTGTGCGGCTTGTTTTTTCGTTTTCAGCTCTCTGCAACTTTGTCAGTTTTCGAAGTCAGTTACATTTTTTTTAAAAATATATATTTTTTTATTTAATGCTTTTTAGTATAGGTAATGAATAAAACGATGGTTCGCGGTCAATTTCATTTCGAATTTCATCGCTGCACTGGTGTAGCCAGTTAGAGACAAACAAATGTAGCCGAATTTGTTGAAGAAAGAAAAGCTTGTACATTGCGAAATTTATGCAAGAGGGTGTACCGCGAAAAGTTCCCTTATAAATTATCAAAAGTGTCATCCCTATCGAACAAGCCGTCCCAAAGCTATCGCCGAACAATCAAAAGTTCGGTGTTTATAAAGAATTTCGAAAAAACTTATATTGGGACCAAAATGCGAGCATCCTCTGTAAGATAGCAAAGGTTTCATCCAGATCAGTCCATCCATCGCAAAGATATCGCCGGACAAAAATTAAAAAAAATATATATATATTGTTACATCTTCATCCTCATCGGACTACTTTTCTTAGCCTTATTTCACACGTAGATTCAATAATTTTAACTCGCTAGTCTTCCACATAGTTTTCCCATGCGTATTTTTCGAGCCTTAAAACTGTGACTTCGACTCTTTCAGTCCGTCTTATCTCAAGCCTTTAAAACGCATTCCTAGTAAAGGATCATCACAGCGTGCCCTTAGTGAACTCTGTAGCGGTGCACTTTTGCTTCCCCTATAAGTGTTTAGACCTCAAGCGTAGTCAGACCCTTGGCGCCTATACTCCCACCATACCCCCTTTTCACTGGGTTTTTCGGGTATTTAAGCCCTAAATTCTAGTGGAAAGCGGGAGGAATCAGTTCCGAACTCTCATCGACGGCGAAGCTCTGTCAATCGGACCAGCGAAGAACACCGTAGTAGATCGAGCACTAGTCTCCTTCGAAGCAGATACAATTACCGTACGTACATCGTGTCTCATCGCGATCGTTAGGCAAATCACAGTTCTTTCGTTAGTTTCTCCCCCGTTCAAATCGTATCGCAAAACGAATTCATATTATTTGTAACAACATCTCAAAGCCACAGAAACTCTCATTGTATATTTTGTGTTTATATTATTTGTTCATTCAGAATATATTGAACATTATTCTAGTTTTCACTAAGAAATCATTTGTGTCATCATTACTAAATTCCTGTTTGGTCAACCCTGTTTCAATTAAGCATAATAAGGAAAAGAATAATAAAAGATCCCACGAGGATACATCTTTACCGCTCGAGGTGTATCCGGCGAGCCATAGTAAGGTTTAACTCTAGCTTAGGGCATTCTTCCATGATCAATGAGCAGTCTTGAGTCTGGTTAAGGTGAAATAGCCCTTAGCACGATCCCAAATCTCTGTTCTGAGCTACTGAAAGGAACTAGCCATTCTTTTATTTAGCAAGGTCCAGTCTTGAGTCTGGTTAAGGTGAAATAGCCCTTAGCACGATCCCAAGTTCTGTTCTGAGTTATTGAAAGTAACTAGTATAAAGGGATTAAAAGGAGTTTAGGGACCTGAGTGCGGTTGAGTTGAAATAGCACTCAGCAACATCCCAGGATTGACGTAGGGCCGATTGGGAACTAGAAGACTCGAGTCTGGTTAAGGTGAAATAGCCCTTAGCACGATCTTAGAGCATATTTTAGGACTCGCGAAGCCTGGCTCGTAACAATATATTGTTACGTACGCGCGAAATGCAGCCGAGCGGTAATGATGCTGTGCGTATGAGCGGAAGGCCCGCGCGCACGTGGCAGATAGGAACAATAAAAAGGAAAAGGATCACTTGTTCAACAGTAAAAATGACCCGGTAATAGGTTAATGTCCGTCTGATCCTATACAGGACCCACTTGACTTTATACGGGAAGGAATTGGTAAACAACAAATCTTTCAATGATCGAGTTATAACGTAAGGTCAATATATTCAAAACAAAGAGATAGAAATTAGAGTGAAAATGTACATAAGTCCGAGCTGTTACTAAATACAGATCAAAAATTGAGTTAACATGAGGACGCAGGTTGACGGCGATTCACGCAATTAAACATCAGTAGTCAGTATAACGGAAGACAGGAGAATATGGTTGGACTCACCCTTGAATGTTCGCTTTCGTCTAAGTTTATCGGGTATCGCTCGCTCTTTCTCCTTCTCGCGCTCGCTTCCTTCGTTACGGTCTTTCCCTTTCTCGCTCTCGCTTCCTTCGTAGTGAGATTGGTGAAGCAACGTGCACAACACTATGCTTCTATGTTTAAAGATTCTAAGATCTTGCTAGTACTTTTAATCAGATGATAATGCACAACTCGAGTCCTTGCACTCACTTTCCCGATTGTACTCGCAAGTGTAACTCCGGCTCTAAATGAATTGTGGACTTTTTCGAAACGCTCAATGCGATTTGACAACGAAGAGTGTTTGATTGCTTTGGGTCTCGGGTTAATAACGGTTCGGCTTCCCACCCGAGTGGCCTACATAATTGCAGTTCTTGCAGTTTTACGTGTGCCACCTGTTCGGGTGCATTGGCCCGGCTAGCGTCTTTTGCTGTCGTTGCTATCGTTGGTGAGTGACCGGCCGGAATTCGCTGACGGATTCGTTGCGTGCATTCACCTTTGACTGAGTTTTTACTTTACTGTTTTCATTCGCTCCGTTCTGTTCATTCACACCTACGCGTGTCATAGCCCGAGCGGAGTCTGTTCGGATTTGTTTCAATTGATATAGTTTTATTATTAGTCTAATTGACGGGTAAGTATTTGTCTTCCAAATCGTTCTCATGATTTCCTAACTTAGGAATGCCCTAACTTCGCATTTCGTACCGGATATCGAGTTCGAATTCCTCGGCCGTTCGATGGTTTGGCAATGATTTGGAATTCGGCTACTCGGCATCGGGTGGCGAAATGCGCTTCAACCGTGAGAGTGACTTCGGACTGTAAAATTCCAGGATTTGTCGTTGCGGGACGTAACACCCCTCCCTCCTTAGAATCATCATCGTCCTCGGTGATGTCCTCGTTATGTACATCACGGTCAGTCAAGTCGGTTATTTCTACCTTCGGCTTGGCATTTCGATGACGGGTAACCCAATTTGCGTAAGCTTAATCGTAATACCAAGCCTTAAGTAAAGGGTGTCTGTGTGGGGTTACGTCTATGGCGGCGTAGTCTTTCTGTCGTAGTAGATTCGTAGGTACAAGTTTGTCCTGTCGTGTCTGTTCCGTCTTGCGCCAGTGCCTCCCAGGAACAAGTGTCGCGTTGTGCTGGGCCGATCTCTTATTGCTAAGTAGGCAGCCTCGACCACCCCCCTGCCAATATTCTCGCATCCCTCTAAGCTCACTTCAGTTAGGTGATGTGCGTTTAATAGTAGGGGTGTTAAGTCGTCATCTGTCAGTCCGTAATTGTCCCTGCATTCTAACTGTCTCAGATTTCGTAGTCTTTGTAAGAATGTCCCCGTTACTGTATCGTGTAGTTCACTCATGAAGAGCGTCTCCAGTCTCGTCAGATTCTCTAGTGGGTCGAGGCTCTCGGTCCCGCGTATATTGCCGCACCCCGTCAGATCTAGGTGTCTGAGATTCCTCAGATGTTGGCCGATTGCTGTCACGAAGTCGTTCCCGACCCAGCCGCAATAGGTGACGGTGAGGTGGGTCACGTTCGTGAGTCTAGGGAGTAATGTGGGAGCAAGGTTCATTGGACCGGGGTTAAGTTCTGGACTCTCGTCATCTATGTATAGGGAGGGAGCGAAAGGTGTGCCGCGGATGATTAATTTGTGTATGGACGAGATGTTGGGATTTGCAATTAAGGCGTCTAAGGGTTGTGGTTGGGTTATTTCTGTGAGGGTCAGGTTGAGGTCTTGTATAGAAGTGAGTTGCGAGAATGTTTGGGCGAGTGTATCATTGTTGGTGATCTTGCATCTGTACAGGGCAAGCGTGCGGACCTTGTTGTTGCAGAGACGCTGGCCAGTCAACGACGCGCCGGACAGTGTTATACTTTCCAATGCGGGGTTGGCAATCATGATCCCTTGCAAGGCTCGGTCTGGTGAGGCCTCTAGTGCTCCGAGCGTAATGCTCTCTAGTTGGTGATTGTTTGTGGCGAGTTTGTGTAGTGTTGCATTTCGTGTAAGGATATGCGGGTTGTGGAGGGTTTTCAGGTTTGGGCAGTATTTGGGTATTAGGCATAGAGATTCGGGACTGAGGTGCTTGACGTGGTTTAGGTTTGTCAGGTTTATAGTTGTGATGCGTTGGCCACATTTGCTGAGGAACCAGTACAGACATTCGGGTGTCAGAAATTTACTCGGGCCCGTGTACTCTCCCCAGTCTTCCCAGTCTATTCCGCCCCATCTCCAGTCACGCGTATTTAGTTCAGTTACGTCACGTAGTGAGCTTATGGATGCAATTCGCCAGTTGTTGCAAACCTTTTCCATCGTGGCGCGCGCCCGGAAGGGGAGATAGCTCGCGATGATCTCGAGGCATTCTATCGGCAGTGGGGTGTCCGCGCGCCCGTTCTTCCGTGCCCTCTGGGACGATCCCGGGCAAGCCTCAGCACAAGCTTGACTCTTATTGCTAATTAGTCTATTTTGATGCCAATAATGCGCGGGTCTTACTACTAACGCGCGGTTCCTATAGGTGGTCGTCTTCCTTTGGGCGATCTCCAGTACGGTTTTCGCCGCCTCATCCGTGTCGAACTGGATGAATCCATGTCGGCCCCTTCCTTTCTTTATTGTTGTTATTTTCCGGATGGCTGGGCCGAGTCCGAATTCTTCCTGGATGAATCTTCCCAGGTGGTGGTTGTTTACATATTCTGGCAATCCTGCCATGAATATAATGCTTCCCATATTTCCTGGCGTTCTAACAGTGGGCTCCTCTCGAATTTTGTTATTCACCCTGTAGAGTATATGTTGGAATTAGTTTTTGGACAATAAGGTCACTAGATTTCGGAGGAGAAGTGGGCTGAAGTGAAGTAGAAGTTCACAGGATAGAGATGTGAGTATATGTGGTTACAATGTGATCGTCGGGTGGTGTCAGTGTACCATGACTCTCTGCACCACTGGTTCGATCGTGGGTTGAGAATTTGATTGAGTCGCGCAATCAATTCGCGTTAGCGGAATTTCGAGTATTTGTTTCGGGATTTTTGTTAATGAGGGTTTCAAAGTCTTTCGGCGTAGTGTTGGTAGGATTTTTTTGAAAAACAGTATGGCCAGTCCTATTGCGATGAGGATTTCCACCGATATAGATCCGTATGTCAGACGCAAGTGGTGATTCTTGTCCCGGCGTCGGTTTCCAATTTCGCTCAGCTTCTGCTCTATTCCGCATAAGGATTGGTCCTCCCCATCCGTAGTTATGGCGGGTTGAGCATCCTCTCCAGTTTCCAGAAGTCGTGGAATGGTTTGGAGTATCGGTGAAACCTGTGTGAGGTTGAGCAGCAGGTCGGGGTCGTAGTAGAACTGCTTCGGGTAGTTGTACGTCCGTGCGCCTGCCAAGGTGGTGTGTTGCGTTCTGGCTATGCATTTATCTTGTATCTCCAGTATTCCGGTTCCTTTTATTTGGATGGTGATCGAATCTTGATTTTCGCAAATCAGGCGTAGTGGTACTAGTCCCGTTGTTGAGTATAACCATCCTCCTAGAGTCTCCAGTTGCGTCCAGTGTTCGGTCCATTGTTGGCCACGAATCTGTATGTTGCATTCTATCAGTGTTGAGATTGGTGGTCGTATTAGAAGACTCGCTTCGCATGATCGGACATCAGCGGTGTCAATTATCGGTAGTCCTGCAGGACACAGATGACTATTTTGTCCAGCAGGGAGGCACCGTTGTATGTATTGTAAGGAATTTTCCTGGGGCTGCTCGGGGATAGAACTACCCGCAGCCAGTTAACCAGGAAAATGTGAGAATGCTATTGCAGCGGAAATTTACGAAACGATAATTAGATTTGGTAGCGCTCTTTCGAGACGCCTGAATTGAATCGCCCGAAGGGCGGAATGCGCACTAACCCTAACCCTCGACTACGAATTCGGAAGCCTTAAAAAGATGGGCGCCAGGTACCCCGCGGTACCACGTAAATCTAACTGAACTGTGGGAGATGTATTCCGTTAAGACTATGTGGCTTCTTTCTAATGATCCATTTGTCTGTGGCCGGTAACCTGACGTAGTTACGTGTCTTATACGAAATATTTTTGCGATATGTTGGAAAATTTTGTTGATGAAACTCGTATCTTTGTCGGATAGTATGATTCTGGGTGCTCCATATTTTAAAATTAGATTTGTGATTAGGGCATGAGCTACTGTTTCGGCTTTGATGTTGGGTACCGGTAACGCTATGTAGTATTTTGATAATTGGTCCTGCATGGTTAGAATGTGTCTATTGCCACTTGGTGTTATGCTATTTTCTCGAATGGTTCTATTGGGGTATCCGTTATTAACATAGGTTCTCTGGTCTTGATTCTAACAAGTTTCCTATTCTGGCAGCTATTGCAAATACGTATAGAATTTTGAATGTCGTTCTTCATCTTAAGCCAGTAAAATCTTTCCCTTATTATGCGATATGTCTTAGTAACTCCCTTGTAACCTCCAATTAAACCTTCGTGCAGTTCCGAGATTATCCTGGTACGCAGAGGTTCTGGGGGTATCTGAACTGTTCCTGTACACATGGTGATTTTCACATCTGTGTCCCTAAAAGTATGCATTAACAGATTTGCTAAGGTACTCTGAGGCAGTGTGTCTGAGAGATCGCCATTCTGCGAAATTCTAAAAGCTTTAATACCTGCCTCCAGCAGAACAGCTTTTAGGTTTTGTAGTGCTATCTCTAAGTTATTATAGGCGATTTCATCATAATGGTGTTGTTTAATCACGACGCTAAAAGTTGTGTGACTGCCGTTCTTTGTAATAAGAATTTGGCCCACCTTCGGTTTTTCCATTTTCATATCGGTGAGGTCGATAATGCCTACATCGAATAATAATTTAGTGATCGGAGTTACTAGTTCGCTGTTGGAGCTCCCGATGTGAAAGGGTGTAAGGTCCTTTCTGAAGACTCCGGTATTTGTTTCGGGTGAAACTAATTTATTGAAAATCGGAAGAAGGGAAGCAACCACGCCGCCCTTCTTGTAATGCGGATACACATTAAAAATGACAAGAAAGTGTACCCAAGACTGACGGCAATGTGCGTCAGCGCAGGCAACGATATAATAGTGGATGCTAAGACTCAGAGCGAATAAGCCGCTTGAGAGCTTAGAATAGTGCACAGATTTGGACTTTCTCAACCAAAGAAGGAGAGGCGCGAAGAAGTTCTTCAATCTAGCGGAATAACTAGCTCAAACATAAAATCTAAGCGCGGTACAATATATAGATTTTCCGGGAGGAAGACGGAAGTGGGAAGTCACGCTGATTGGTTAGAAATTGGTGCTGAGGGAAGAAAAATGCGCGAGGAGCAGGAATCAGAAATTAAAAGAAGTGGCACGGAAATTTCGGTACCCTTGAAGGGGCGGAAGGGTTTTTCCCGCGCCAGGGAGGGGAGGTGAGCCGCTAGTCGCCTGGACATACCTGGCCGGAAATATGGTAGGCTTCGACGAAAACGCATCGCTCATCCGGGTAAATGACGCCGAGTAATAAATAGCATTTGGAAGCCAGGCGGGCGACAGAGTCAAAATGGTAGTGTTATAAAATTCAAAATCCAGAGAAAATGAACAAAGCGAAGAGAAATATGGCAAATCATTAAGAAGTACGCAGATGTGCCTTCAAAATTGGGGAGGCTTAAACACCTAACGGCGCATCGAAAGAAAGAAAAATAAAAGAATGGAAGAACGTGAGCTGAACAATGTTTCACGAGCGGTCAGCAAAGATTGAAAGGTTCGCGAGTCCAAACATCCCGCCCACCTTGAACGGTCCCGTTCAACAAATGATAATAATGCTTGAAAGATTGCACTGCCTAACAACATATAGAGAAATATGCGGCAAGTACATCGGTCGGATAAAAGATGCGAACTGAATTGACACCTCGGAAAAAGGATTATAAACAGAAATCCAAACGGAGATTGAAATAATGCTAGAATAAAATAAGGTTAATCGCAATAGTACGCAAAAAATAATATCAAGTAGAAAATATCGCACAGAAGTGGCTAAGAAAAACATTCAAAAAATGGAATTACTCAAATAATAATATAGAACGCAAGAGAGATGGAAATGACAATACTAAGATCCTTCAACAAAGTTGCGTCACAAAACTAATAAAATAAGCACTCCTTAATTAGAAGGATCGGCGCCACAAGGGAGAACACAGATCTTCGAGACAGGTCTCTTGGTGACCCCATGCGCAGTCCGGATGGACACAACGCGGGTCACGTTGTCCTTTCCTGGATGAAGCTCGGTAATACGTCCCAAGCGCCATCGCAAGGGGGGAATGTTGTCCTCCTTGATGGTGACCAAGGTGCCGGGCCCGAATTTGGCGGGCACAGAGCATCGCCATTTGTTGCGCTGCTGGAGTTGGTGCAAATACTCCACATGCCAGCGAGTCCAAAAATGCTGGAACATCTGCTGAAGGAGCTGAAATCTGTTCAAGCGGTTTAGCTTGACCTCGCGGAGGTCAGGATGCGGCAATGAGGCCAGTGCTTCTCCGACGAGATAATGTCCAGGCGTCAAAGCTGAATAATCGGTGGGGTCCACGGAAAGGGCACACAGTGGTCGAGAATTTAAGCAGGACTCAACCTGCGTTAGCATGGTATAAAGTTCTTCGAACGAGAGGCGCGTGTCACCTACAACTCTTTTGAGATGATATTTTGCCGATTTTACGGCACTCTCCCATAGGCCCCCAAAATTGGGGCTTCCGGGAGGGATTAAACGCCAATCAATGCGCTCGTCCGTTAAAAAAGAGCTCACTTTACTAATATGTCCCTTATCGCTAAGAAGAACGCCTAAGTCATTTAACTCGTTCCGAGCGCCGATGAAGTTCGAACCATTATCGGAGTGTATGCGCACACATTTGCCTCGCCGAGCTATAAAGCGTCTCAGACAATTTAAAAATGACTCTGTGGACATATCTTTGGCCAGTTCTAAGTGCACAGCCTTAGTCGCGAAACATACGAATACGCATAAATACGCCTTAATGGATACACGTGCGCGTGAATGCTCTTTAATTAAAAACGGCCCTGCGTAATCTATGCCGCAGATCGAAAATGGGCGGGAAGGGGTAACCCTGTCCGCCGGTAATTCACCCATCAGGTATTCAGACTTAGGTGGCTTTACACGAAAGCACCTTACGCAGGAACGCAATACGCCCTTTATGGTATTCTTGCAGGACAGCGGCCAATATTTGCATCGTAAGGATGCCATGACAGCATTACAACCTGCATGTAGCAATTTTGAGTGTTCCTGCTTAATGAGAAGCAGTGTCAGACGGTGCTTCGCAGGTAGAATCAGCGGATGCTGCTGTTCATAAGAAACTGGAGCGTTACGCAGCCTACCGCCTACCCTGAGAAGACCGAGTTTGCCGACAAATGGAAATAACGAGACCAACGGGCTCTTCTTTGGGATTGGCTGTCCCCTGGTCAAGAAGTGGATTTCGGAAGCAAAATAATACCTCTGGACGAGCCTAATAAGGATATGCTCCGAATAAATCAATTCTTCAGTAGTCAAGTCTGAAGAATCCGTCCAAAAACATTAAACTGTAAAAAAATGCGCCAAGTAGCAGTTTGATTTTCCCCAAAATTGAAATATAACAAAAAAGATAATAGATATCATACAACAAAGCCAAGTTTTCATTGAAAGATACCTCGATTTAATTCGCATTAGCAATTAATAATAAATTAACAATAAATTAGCGATTAACAATTAAAAAAACTTGGCGTGTGCGCGCTTCATTGCGAGGTAAAAAGACAATGGGCAACTGATTCAAACCCTTTTTTTTTTTGTTGACCCAGGAGAAATCCTCATGGATTCCCCATACCACGCGGGATATGGGGGTATGTCGGACTCCTACCGACTAAAACTCCTGGGGTGGCCACATAAAAATGCTCGATACTTGGGGGGCGGGTAATTGACCTTGCGGTCATGTCTTCCGGACCCCCCAAGGCCAATTGATTCAAACCCAGAACTGACTTTACTACAATTTAATTTCTTTAAAAGTTTCTTTAGCAATATTACCAGAGCAAGTGCCTCGAATGAAGGGCGCACACGCCAAGTTTTTTTTATTGTTAATCGCTAATTTATTGTTAATTTATTATTAATTGCTAATGCGAATTAAATCGAGGTATCTTTCAATGAAAACTTGGCTTTGTTGTATGATATCTATTATCTTTTTTGTTATATTTCAATTTTGTGGGAAAATCAAACTGCTACTTGGCGCATTTTCTTACATTTTAATGTTTTTGGACGGATTTCATGCCGTTTTGTTAGTTAATACTTAACAATAAAGACAATCAAATTTCTAATTATTTATCAATGGTTTAATTAATAAATTTAAAAGTAGAATTTTATTAAAATGTCAAGTGCCATTTCTGTTCAAATATGCACCATCACCTATATGCATGTTTATGTTATAATGTAACTTTAATGTTACAATGTATTTATAACTTAATCATGCACATAGGAGGAGATCTAAGAAATTGAGCTGAATGTGAGAATATAGATTCCCTACATAATATATAGCTTGCACTTAATAAATTCAATATTCCAAAGTTAAACAGTATGAGATTTACAACTTGTCTAATATAATTTAAAATTTTAACTTTAGTCTGGTGGAAGTTAGAAGCATGCTAGTAATTGGTAATAATTAGCACGTGTTTACTGATTCCCAATAGCTAGGATGCATTTAAATTGCAGATTAAATAAGCTACACCCTCATACACGCTTTAACTTTGGTATATCTTCAGTACCAAATGCATAGGTCACGGAGCATACAATCTAAAGTAATGAAATTTACTAAACAAGTACTGATTACCAATAGCTATTATATCCCTAAATGACATGTGATTGGTAATTAGTACTTGCTTACATCATTTTAGTTTTTTAGCTGAAGCGTTCTTTGAACAATGAACTTGACAGCCAAGATACAAATTAGACTGTGTATGAGCATTTTGCTTGGTTTATATATTATAATTGAAAAGCATTAAATCAAACAATGATTCAGATTAGCAAAAGAGAGATTCCTAATAGATAGAATGTAATGAAATTGGAAATAATTTGATTTAATACTTTACAAGTTATTCCTGACTGTCAAGTGCCTAGCTGATGGAGCGCAAACCTAAAGTGCTGAAATTAGTTTGATTTAAAGGTCTGAAAATTGTTCAGTGCGTAGCACAACAATCACTTAATCATTTTAGCTCTTTAGCTGAAGCGTGTCTTGAGCAACAAACTTGATTGTCTCGATACAATTACACTAAATTAGGCTGCGTATGAGCATATCGCTTGGTTAATATTATAACACTAAAACGTTAAATCAAACAATGATTCAGATTTGCAAAGGAGAGATGATCAATAGCCAGAATCTACTGAAATTGTAAATGATTTGACTTAATACTTTACAAGTTATATTTGATAAGCTATATATGCAAGCCTTCTCATTCTCAGTCTAGTTTTTTTATGTATCCTGACTATCAAGTGCCTAGCTGACACGAGTGCAAACCTAAAGTACTGAAATTAGTCTACGTAAGCAACTACTGATTACCAATAGCTAGCATTTAAATTGTAAATAATTGCTAACTAATTATTGGTTAAAAGATTCATATGCTGGACACTTGAGAATTTTAGCTATTGATAATGAGCACTCGTTTACCAAATACAGTGAACAGTGATTTGTGAATTACGCACTTAACACTTTTGACATTTCATAATTCTCAATAGTCACAAGAGATCACAGGGACAGGGGCAAGGATAATATGCTCTTTTATTAACTAAATAAAGAATTGATCTGAAAAATAATAATAAAAAATAAAATTGGGCTGTGTCACATAACCAGCCATGGCATAACCAGCTTAACCAACGTGTCGGTAACGTAAACACAACACAGCCATATTATCTCCGCAGCCCGCAGCATTTCTGATTGCTGCCATCTCGTATGAAAAAAGTGAAAGTTACATTTTTAGGAATTCTGCATGAATCCCATGACTCTTAATCCGCATTGCCTTTACTACGAGAATAATAACGAGGTGAAATTCATATCTCCTGAACGACTGAACCGATTCGCTTGATTCTTGGCTCATTCGATTCAGAAAAATCAACGAAAAAATACAAAATTCAGAAATAAATCCTTGGAGCTGTAACTTTTACATAAATCGAGGTGAAAGTTTTATAGCAGACGATAACCGCTACACTTCGGGATAAGTATCCTCGGTAGTCGTGCGCTGTACTATATATATAACTACTACTTGGCGCGAGACTCTACCGAGTCTCCTGATTCTCCCTTGCTGAGGCGGCAATGACGGCATTGCCCTCACTAATTTTGCGGTCCTGAACGCGTGCGCGGATTTTATGATAAAAACGAAAGCAATATGCCACTACGCGAAATAATGTCCTTGCACGGGAATATCGCTCGAAAATACTTAAATCTAAGCTAGACAGCGCAATCATTGCTACGGTTGAAGTCCTCTCCTCAGGTAGCTGCGCGACGTCAATGGAGCGGTTGGGCTATAAAGCTGGTTGCTCGGTGATCCAAGTAGGCCCGTGCCACCAGAGAGACGATGACGCCAGTAAGGAAGGGTTGACTCCCCTGGATATTATGTCAGCAGGGTTGTCCTGCGATGCTATGTGCCGCCATTCTCCTTTCGTGTGCTCTTGAATTTGCGTAACTCGATTGGCCACAAAGGTGCGCCATTTCGCTGGAGATGCCTTGATCCAGGCGAGGACAATCATCGAGTCCGTCCAAAAATGCTCACTCTGTACGGTCATGCAGAGGGCTGAACGAGCCTTGGCAGCTAACTTGGCTAGTAGTAATGCGCCGCATAGCTCCAATCGGGGAAGGCTAATTGTCTTCAGGGGGGCCACCTTGGATTTGGCGCACAATAAGTGGCAAATCACATTCCCCTGACGATCTTGGGAGCGAAGGTGTATGGATGCTCCGTACGCCCTTTCGGAGGTATCGCAAAAACCATGCAGCTGGATGCTGCTGGAGTGGTTCGCTACTGCTGCCCTAGGAATCTGTAGCTCGTTGAGAGCAATGAGCTCGCTTCGGAATGTCCTCCATTGGTTATGAAGGTCCAACGGCAAGGATTCATCCCAATTCGTCTTAAGTTCCCAGAGCCTCTGCATTAGCATTTTGGCCTGTATAACTGCAGGCCCAACAAGTCCCAAGGGGTCGAAGAGACGGGCTATCTCCGACAAAATCGTCCGCTTAGTTATCTTCTGCTGTGACAGCGGCGGTACCGAGTATCGCAAGCAGTCCTCAACCGGGCTCCATAAAAGGCCCAAAGTCTTGGGATCCTTGTCGGCGTCTATTTTGACGCTATCCTGGGAATTGCCGCAGGTTAAGATCCGTGGGTCGTTGGCCGCCCACTTCCGCAATTCGAAGCCAGCAGGAGCCAGGATCCTGGTGATGTTGGCCTTGAGATCCTGAGCTTCCTTCAAGGTGTCGGCGCCGGTCAGCAGGTCGTCCTCGTAAAAATCGCGGATGATTGCGCGACCAGCCTTTGGAAAGATCGCCAGGCTATCCTCGCCTACCTGTCGCAATACGCGAGTCGCGAGATAGGAGGCCGACGCCGTCCCATAAGTGACGGTATTAAGCTCGTACACCCTAATAGCTTCGTAGCTATGTTGACGCCACAGTATGCGCTGGAATCGCCGCTGCTCAGGTCTAACATTAACCTGGCGATACATTTTTGCAATGTCTGCCGAAAGTACAAATCTATGTTTCCGCAAGCGCATGACAATAGAGAATAGGTCGTCCTGTACAATAGGGCCAACGCGCTGCACTTGATTAAGTGAGATGCCCGATGAGGAGGCAGCCGATCCGTCGAACACGACCCGCAACTTCGTGGTCGTGCTGGACACCTTGAATACCGCGTGATGGGGCAGATAATATGATGGATCGCAATCACGAATTCTGTCATTGGCGATCTCTGACATGTGCCCGAGTTCCTCATACTCGGTCAAAAATTGGCAATATTCCTCCTTAAGACCAGGCACTCTAATAAATTTCCTTTCTAAGGCGAGAAATCGTTTCTCGGCCATCGTCTGGGATTGTCCGAGGTCGCCTAGCTGGTCGGTGAAGGGAATGCTTACGACGTATGTCCCGTCGCTATCTCTCTTTATCGTTTTACAAAAATGTACCTCACACGGATCGGAAGGATCTAATGGAGGTAATCCCGGTGACGACGATGAAACCTCTTCAATCTCCCAGAACTTGCGAATATCTCTTTCCAACTTATCGTTGGTGGCCAGATGGCACATAATATTTTGTTTGCCCTCCATGAGTGAGGCATTAAATTCCCCTGCTAGTATCCATCCTAGCTGGGTCTTCTGTATTACCGGGTATCCAGGCCCTAATCTGTGCTGCCCAATGCAAATAAGGTCCCAAAAGAGGCCGTTGCCTAGTAATAAATCGACCTCGCGGGGTGCGCAGAAATGGGGGTCAGCCAGCGAAAATTTGTCCGGAATGGAGATGGCTTCCCTACTTAAATGAAAGTTGGGAATGCCCTCCGATATCCTCGGAATGATTAGGCATTAATGACAATAATGATACGCCTATCTTCCCACGAATAGCGTGAGAAGTGCGCCCGATGCCAGAAACGGTGGTGTTAACCCTTTGCATGGGTAATTTCAATTTTCTAGCAAAGCCCTCGGACATAAAATTGGCTTGTGAGCCCTGATCCAACAGCGCTCGGCATTGATGCCTGTTGCTCTGTGAATCTAAAATATCCACCATGGCCGTGGATAACAAAATAGCGTGGTTTGAGCTGCCGCCTGAATGCGACAGTAATGCTTGCGGGTTTTCTTTCGGGGTGGAGTTGAATTGCACGGTATCTCTAGATGTGGAAGGCCTATCAGATGGAGGGGAATTGTTATATTCCATATGCACCAAAGAGTGGTGGTTCTTTCCACATTTCCTGCAATTCGATTTTCTGCATTCGCGATTTGTGTGCCCAGGCTGCAGACAATTGAAACAAACGCGGAGCTTTAATGCTTTCGATCGCCGCGCGGGAATGGTTACCTTCGCGAATTCCTCGCAATCGGCCAAACGGTGACTTGCCTTGCACAGAGGACATGAATGCTCCAAATTGACGACCATCGACGTCGCATTATGCGAGCGCTTGTGTGTGGTGTTGTTGTAATTCGTGTGCACTTTGTTTTGCTGCGGCCGTGACTCGAATGCAGAATCCTCGAGCTCCCTACAATGCCTCTCTAGGAAATTAACGAGATCGTCGAATTTCCGTCTCCTAGTGATGGTCTGCGAATATCGCTGCCATTCGTTTCTTGTGCCGCTATCTAATTTTGTGGCTATCAATCTAAGCAGCAATGTGCCCCACGAATCCGTCGGCTCACCTAACGCCTTTAATGCTGCCAAATGATTGGTGGCATCGTCTATCAATTGACGCAGTGCCACGTGCGAAGCCTTATTAAGGGGAGACAATTCAAATAGCGCCTTGGTGTCATGGTCTATGAGGGAATTTGGATCCTCGTACCGTTTTTTCAAGGTCTGCCATGCAATAAAGTAATTAACGTCAGAGATGCCCAATGACCGGATTGCGCGTGCCGCAGTTCCGGAAATAATCGAATTCAAATAGTGGACTTCTGAATGTGTGACAAGGACTCGTTGTGGTGTATTAATGATTCAAATGACTCCCGAAATCGAAGCCATTGGTCACGCTCGCCATTAAAAGTAGGTAATTCGATAGTCGGTAATCTTATGGCGATCGGTGTTTCGGCAATACCCGGAGTTGACGCAGGATTGCTCTCAGAACGAGCATTGCTGGCAATGTTAGCCTCAGCTTGCGCATCTTTAATATGTCGCTTAACCAGCGAAATTAAATTATGATATAAATTTTCGAATTTGACTCGCTCTTCCTCATTTTTCGCGGCCTCCTCTGCGTCGTTCGGATCGGCTAGAAACTCTATTTTATCCTGCACAGCCTCAAACTTATCTAGTAAATCTAGATTCTTTGTGAGTCGACTCTCCACCACATCAATTGGTATGGAGTCGTTTACACCCTCAAAATATTTATTGAATCGCGTTAACGACGCCTGTACTTGCGCGCGTTCGCCAATAAGAACTTTTAATTGTGGTTCCATGCTTGATGATACCAATGCTAACGCAAAGTCAGAGTAAATGCAATAAATCTCGACTCACCGTTGCGTAGCGACACAGCAGTCCTCAGCAGGCAGCGTCGGTCCGACGGCTCGTAATCGCGGCGTCCTGGGTGGAAATGGGTCCTCCCACGATGTCACTCGTGCCGGTCAGGCTTGGGTAGCTGCAGCGATGCCTAAATATTCCGCTCTGTCGCAAATGATCGGACAGGATCGGAGCAGGCTTCTTGAGGCTGATGATATCCAATTCTAGTGGAAAATGTAGCTTCCACTATACTTCCGTGGTTGATTAGTCAGGAACTTGCTGCACTGATCACTTGTCACTCGCGCTATCCGGCTCGAAGGACCAGAAATGTTGGAGCTCCCGATGTGAAAGGGTGTAAGGTCCTTTCTGAAGACTCCGGTATTTGTTTCGGGTGAAACTAATTTATTGAAAATCGGAAGAAGGGAAGCAACCACGCTGCCCTTCTTGTAATGCGGATACACAATAAAAATGACAAGAAAGTGTAACCAAGACTGACGGCAATGTGCGTCAGCGCAGGCAACGATATAATAGTGGATGCTAAGACTCAGAGCGAATAAGCCGCCTGGGAGCTTAGAATGGTGCACAGATTCGGACTTTCTCAACCAAAGAAGGAGAGGCGCGAAGAAGTTCTTCAATCTAGCGGAATAACTAGCTCTAACATAAAATCTAAGCGCGGTACAATATATAGATTTTCCGGGAGGAAGACGGAAGTGGGAAGTAACGCTGATTGGTTAGAAATTGGTGGTGAGGGAAGAAAAATGCGCGAGGAGCAGGAATCAGAAATTAAAAGAAGTGGCACGGAAATTTCGGTACCCTTGAAGGGGCGGAAGGGTTTTTCCCGCGCCAGGGAGGGGAGGTGAGCCGCTAGTCGCCTGGACATATCTGGCCGGAAATATGGTAGGCTTCGACGAAAACGCATCGCTAATCCGGGTAAATGACGCCGAGTAATAAATAGCATTTGGAAGCCAGATGGGCGACAGAGTCAAAATGGTAGTGTTATAAAATTCAAAATCCAGAGAAAATGAACAAAGCGAAGAGAAATATGGCAAATCATTAAGAAGTACGCAGATGTGCCTTCAAAATTGGGGAGGCTTAAACACCTAACGGCGCATCGAAAGAAAGAAAAATAAAAGAATGAAAGAACGTGAGCTGAACAATGTTTCACGAGCGGTCAGCAAAGATTGAGAGGTTCGCGAGTCCAAACATTCGCAGTCGGCTGAAAGGAAGTGAATATAATTTGATCGATAGTAAGTTAGGTTTTCTCTACTGTATTCTATTTTGGTTGGTTCTTCTGGTACTTCTAATGGTATTGATTCTGTAATACGCGTATCTAGAGTGCCTGATGTTAATAACGGATTTGATACTGGTACGGGTACAGATATTTCTCTTGACTTATCGGCGTTCTCGGTTCTGTAACTAAGTTTTCCTCCCTCCTTAGAAGAAGGATAGGGCGTAGACAGTGCCAGAGGTCTGTGGGCTGGCATTGGCGTGGAAATTACCGATCTAGTATGGGTTTGTCTCGGTTCAATAAGAATCCCGGATTCTACTTCCTCAGGAATTTGTTGCAAGGTCGGCCTCATAATCGGTCTTTCTAACGGTCTATTTAATGTTTCGTCCGTTGGCCAGCTAATCTGCTCTCTGATTTCCGCCAATTGCTTATAAAGTTCTTCGATTGCCCCGGGTATATGCTCATCATCGCTCTCGTCGCTAGTTTCTAAATCCTCCTCGCCTTCAACCGTCTCCTGCCCTAGTCTACTTCTCTCTATTTCGTCGAATCGAGAGAACGATGATTGTAATTGCTGCAAGTTAACTGGGGGTAATGTTTGAGGTTGTTCCGGTAAGTCGCTATCCTCCTCTCTGGTCTCGGGCAATTCTATTGCAACTGGGCTTGCCACAGCTGGGGAACTAATGGTAGGCTCTACCTGTGGTGTATGATCCGCAGTTTGTTTTGTGTTAGAGGTTGTTGGGTTTGTGGAAATTTCCGATTGAGGTAATATGTTCGAGAATGCACTGTGTCGTTCACGGAATATGGGGATGTCGTGTTCCTCTAATCTTTCAGTGTCAGAACTGGTCTGGGCCTCGATTGGAGGGTTTGGATTTTCCTGCGATGGTGTAGTAGGAGCAGATTCCTGAGATGGAAAAGGGGTAGGTATAATTCCAGCTTTCGATCTGGTTCTTTAGGCTATTACACTTCTTTCCAGTGATGGTGGTGTCTTGGGTTTGCTTTTGGATCCTGGTGGTCTCCCTAATCTAGAGGTTAAGGGTTTAGGGATAGTTGGTTGTTCGCAGGTGGTTCGTGTAGTTGGCGTCGTTACGCGTCTGGTCCTTGTCGCTTGTTTGGAATTGAAAGGATTTGGCTCCACTGGATATAGCCTAGATTCTACCGATAATATAGATTGAGTCTGATAATCCGTAACGCTTTCCGCAATTTCTGAATCGGATGTATCAGAGGATGATGAATCGGTTTCATCCGTGCTACAGCAGTCGGCTGGATTCCTTGACAATGCATCGGCGTTCACGTTCAATTTTCCGGCTTTGTGTACGAACTCATACTCATAATCACGGAGTTTTAGTCGCCATCTGATTAGCCTCTGCCCTGGATCTTTTATAGAGTTTATCCATCTTAAAGGTCAAATATACACCAGGCAGATTCGTGGAGGCACTCGCAATATAGTGCCACGACGCCTGTATGACAGCAGCCGTACGGAGCGGATCGTTTCGAAGTAACGGGTGCTCCTACTACGATCCTGTCCGGACTCAAAGGACTCCTGAGGGTTGTGCAGGAGAGTCCCGTCCGTGGGGGTCACCCCCCCCAACGCACGTCACTAATCATACAGGGAAGAGACCGCCGACAGAAGGGGGGGTTCCAAACCTATTACGCCCAACGTCACATGGCCACCTATCGATCTCTCACACGCCCACGCACTCAACAGTGTCACTAGACACGCATGGGCCCACCACAGGTTGCCGAAGCTCCACATGCGCCGCGGGGCGAGTCAAGTACTCTGTACTGCACCGTACGGTCGTTTTAAGTAACCTCCACTTGCTTGATTTGCCAGCAACATCCTGTGTGTACAGGGGCTTTTCGGGGCCAAGCAGACTGTGGGCCGACCGGTGTTCGCGAGGATCGAGCTTGGTTTCCCTTACCCCACGCGATCTGCCGCCTGACACTCGAGACATCGCGATTCCTTTACCCCTGCCGTATGTGACTCGATCATGACGTTTAAGTTTGACCTACGCGAGTGCCATTCTCTCCGGTACGATGCCATCTCTGCGAGCACCGTATCGGGCGACAGATCGTCAACCGTGTATATACAAGAGAAAAGACAACCCTTTCTTCCCTTCCCCCAAGAGCTCGATCTCGCAATCGGGTGCTAGAACACCGGTCGTAATGCGCGCGCGAACCCAAGGCCTCCCTAACTCATCCCCTAAGCCTGCCTACCACGTGTAATAATAGCCGGCGGAGGGAGCTGCGAATAGAGGATTCGCCAAGTTGACACTCCATGCTCTCGCCGCTGTCACCGATCGGGAGCTATTCTCCCTCGCGACTAATTCCCCCTCCCGACGTTTCTCACAACACTAGCTTGACCTGCCTATGCCTGTACATATATACCGGAGAAGAATTTACTTCGGAGTTCGATACGAGCGAGTCTCCCACGCACGTACGCACGCACCTCAGCTAGAAACGCGACCCCCCTGCTACAGTTAAAGCAACGCGGCGACTCGCGAAGGACTCCAATTCCCTCTCCTTCGGTCGGACAGAGCAATCGGAGCCGGACAGATTTATACGACCAAAACACTACAGCAAGGAACACCCCCGTGGCTCTACTTTAACAGGTCCAGCGTTCCAACTGGATGAGCGCGACCGTTCGGTGCGGGATTCGCCCAAACGACTCCCTAGTTCTGAAAAGAACTGCGTACCCCGGCACCTGCCTGGTGGACAACGCTGTCCAGTTTCCTAATGGGAGAAACCGGGTATACGAGAGCCATCCAAGCTTCCGCGGTGCACCAGAATCGGCCGCTGTTGCAAAAACGGAAAAGAAGAGGGCGGGCATCGCGTCAAGAAAGCCCGCCGGGCCTGTCATACGCACGCTCGATCGCTCGCGCCCGCGATAACCCGAGACTGGTTCCCCCCACCCATTGTCCCGTTTCACCGCCGCGGATGATCCGCGAGTCGCGAGTCAATTGCGCGGGGAGGTTGGCCAGTGTGGACGAGTGTGTGTAGAAGAGAACGCATAAAAGGAGGCACCCACATCGAGCGCCACGGCGCCTCCACGCCCGGCACGCGCACGGAGCAGAAAAATTTCGGGGTAACGGCCTTCGAACTCCCAGACGGGTCCGTGCCGTCCCCGGTGCGCAGGCACGCATCCTCGCGAAGTGGAGGTCACCACCCACGCCCGGGCGCCGGGGTCCAGGCCTCGCGTTCTCCGGCCGCCCCTACTCGATTCACGTCCAGAACACGCGAAGCGCGATCGGAGGAGGGCACACCTCCAACGCGCACGACCAGACGCGGTGGGGAGAGATCGCCTTCCGAGGGGGGGTATCCGAGCCGATTGTTCGCAACAATATCAATCGACCCACCCATCGATCTGTCTCACACCCACGCGCTCGACGGAGGCCCCCCACTACGACTACGCATGGACCCGGGTTGGTCGAGAGCACCAATTTCGCAGTGTACGCAAGGCCGGAAAAGGGAGGCAGTCATCCACCAGAATCAAACCCATGCTCGCCTAGTAGACGAAATCGGGAGGTCGTCCTGTGTCCAAAAGTTCCCCGCTCTCTGTCCGTTGCGTGTCCGTGTCAGCCTCTAGCCCCGAGCACGCCTGGCATCCTGCGATCGCGACGGCCCTAATACGAGAAACGCCCGCGTCACGAGAGTCCTCCGAGTCTGAGGAGCGCGCGAAATGTCACCCCGTTGTTGCGACTGAAGCGCGGAGACGCGAAAAGCCAACGGGATAGCCCTACACGTCACCTAGCATCTACGCCCGAATTGCAGGGTTTTTACGTCCCCCCCCCCCCCGTCCACCCACTCCCCCCGCCCTATACCGTCGGGAGACGAACGGCTCGCAGACGGGGCGGGCCGTGGAAGGGCCGGAGAGGGCACCCACGAGTCAAAAACGCGAGCAAATGACTGCGGGGACTTCGTCAGCCCTCGGCGCCGCTCCCCCCCCTTCCGGAGGTGAGATCGTTCCAGGGTTGAGGAAGTACGCGCAAGGCGTCAGCCCCCCCCTTTCCGGAAATCGTTGCATCGTTCCGGGGTTGAGAGTCGACGCGTTGAGCCCCCGCGTTCTCGCCGTTCAAAAACTCGGAACGAGAACCGATGTGAGTCGACGGAAGCCCTCCCGAGTCAGGGTCTCCCCTTTCCCTCGGCGCTTAACCTGTCCCTCGCGTAGCGCACGAGGGCATTTTCTGCGGTGCGGCGCTCGATTAACACCGCATCGGGTAGGCGCCCGCGGAGCTCCCTCCCACATTACCGCCGACTCGTGTGTGAGGTTCCGTCGTCACGCGCGCGAAACTCACATAGCTACCTACTGCAAGCTACCGCCGCGATGTTTTCGGGTGACCTCCTCACTTGCAAGAGGCCGGCCCGGCCCGCTGGTCTAACTAAGGTTGCCCGAGGAATCCAGGAAAAGTGACAGAAACGCGAGACACCCCTTCACGAGTCCTGTATCAACGACGTCCCGCGAGTCTTTCCCCGATTGTCCAGCAAAAGTTTTCGAGAGCGGGGAAATCTATTCCCAACACGACATATACTACTTCAACCGTGCGTGGCGTAATGTCTTGTCGTCAGTCTGACCTCGGCGGAGTCGTTCCCCTGCCGCCCGGAGCGATTAGCAACGCAGGGCGGCATTAGGAGGAGGAAACGAGGAGCGAGAGATAGCCCGAATTATATTTGCATTTACATCGTTACTGGGCAATACTACTGGCGAGCTCGATTCTCGTTGTTTGGTACAATCATTCATTCGGGAGTTCACTCATACTCGCGGCACACGGAAACCCTACCCCTCGCGTGTACGCCTAACGCAGTCTCTCCCATGCCTGCATGCCTACACTCCGTGTTACAATGGTGCTGATAAAGTGTGCGTGTGTGTGATTAGCCAACGAGAATCAGGCTCAGCCAAGCAGTTACAAAAGAACTAGGCAGCTCCGCTTCGGTCCAGTCCATGCAGTGTCATGTCTAGTCGGGAAGGTTCTTGTTTAGGTGTGTGTGCGAAAGGTGTGTGTTCGATGTGTGTCAGTATGCGTTCGGTAGAGAGAGAGAGAGAGAGAGAGGAGAAGAGTGTGCGTGTGTGTGTCGCTCGCACGCTCGCGGATGTGTGTCCCGACTCAGACACGGCCTGTTTCACTGAACCGGGGTGTAATGCCTGGTGGCGTGCCCAGCTAACCCCGGAGTATACGCAGTCCACTCAGCGTATGCACGAGGGCACCCGCACGGGGCGGATTCCTACGGGCTTCGGAGTAACAGCTTCTGGAATCCCTGAACTTGACCGTACCGTCCCCGGCGCCTCGCGCCGGGCGCCGGGGTTCAGGCCTGTGTTCCAATCCGCCGCTCCTACTTATGCCGAACCCAACAGATTCGCGCGGGAGACCCCTTCCGCCTGTGAAGTCCGTCCTTCCCGTTCCAAAGCGACCGCCGAAGCTCCCGGTCCAGTGTCACTGGTTCCAGTTTTAGTAACTAAATCTAAATCTAAATCCCCTTCAATCCCGTTCAACTCCGTCTTCGCGAAAATCCAGAGAGTCCTGTTTCCATCTCATCCTGGCGCGTAGAAGTTCTTCCATCTTCGTATTTTCGAATTTCCGTGTTTTGTTCTTCATTTCCCTTCCTTATTCTACAGGTGCGTCGTAGTTCTTTCCTCTTCGTATTTTCGAATTTTCGTGTGCTGTTCTTCATTTCCCCTTCCTTATTTAACAAACAGTCCTCCAGTTCCCAAATTTCCAGCTTTCCTTCCCGTGTTCCAGCACACAATCCACGTCCGTATTCCACAAGTGAATCATAGCCCCTCCCTGTATTCTGGTATAGGAGAGCTCGCAAGGTATACCTCCTTCTACTGGCATATATCGCCTGTGGTGACAGAAAAAGAAAGGACAACAGCAGAGGGAGGAACAATTATGAACTATGAAGATTCTGGCAAGCAAGCAAGCAAGATGCGGGAAAGATAGCACACTACACTAAATCATTATGATAAACGCAGCGCTGCATGACGCCTCCTTCGTCCGCCCTGACTTCTTCAGTGGGAGCGCTGAAAGAAACAAGGAGGGAGGACCGCAAAAGGGCCCTCAGTAGATTCCGCAGCTGCGCGTATCCCGATCATGCAGCCACAGCATCAGAGTCCACACCTGTAAGAATCTTAGCCGCGTCAGATCTGCGGCCACACCGGAGCCCACAGTGACGCGAGGAGCGACTGCCACGACTCCGCTCCAGAGAACTATAATTACAATCACATATCATCCGTTTCGGAATCGAGGCAGGCCCCAAGGAGATCCTGTCGCCATCTATGGCCACAGCCCAGAATTAAGGGGATTCTAACATCCGCGCATGCTCGGAATTGGTCTGCCGGCTGGCGCCGGCGTCGAGACCATCAGCCACTGGGGTACGAGCTCGAGACGCTGACTCCGAAACGTCAACCAGCCTCATTTGCTACCGGTAATCGTCAGCGATACCAATGTTAAGCCTGGCCACCGCGAACCGCGCCTCCGCTGCCTCAGTCAGGCCAAGTCACAGAGTGACAGCCGGAACGGAGCTCAGTGGAGCAGCCCTCCGTAGGGGATAGTGTAGCTACGTGTGTGTATTATGCTGGAGCTGAATCACGGCTATCTGCCGTGTTGACTCCTATTTGTAGTGATTGGAGGCGGCGAGCTACTCCGACACAATGAGCTGCAACATAGCAAGAGAGGCCTTGGCTCACCTTTGGTGCACGGGAGAAGGAATCCTCGTGTTTGAGGGAATCATCTCACCATCTGAAAGCAAAATAGCAGCAGGCACATGTGCATGCAGCGGCACTCCCATGCTCCTGAAAAGAAATAATGGGATCCAGTATCCAATATACACAGGTATGCCTTGGCAAGTGGATTACTTTATTGTTAAATGTCCTTGTTGTTAATATTTGGTCAAGTGTGGCAATATGTGGGGGGCCATGCAAATACATTTGTTAAGTGTTTGGTTTCCAGATGCCAGGAGTGCACCGATAATTATAGCTCAACGTCACCCGCACAAATCACATGGTGATGTATGTGTTTGTGGTGTTTAGTGGAGTGAATGTTCTGTATGTTAGTAGCATGAGCGGGTGAAGACCAGCTCCAATGGAATGAACTTGCCCTTTTCATTTGAACTTATGAGACTAGCCGTGAGACTACGGCTTGTCGTGCAAAGAGTGCCAGCAATTGAGGGCTGCATGTAGTAGGTGAGAACTTGCATCGGGGCACTCCTAGCCTCTAGGTGTGTTGGAAGTATGTCTTAAATGCGGTGGCTGCAACGCATGAGTCCGCTCCAGCAGCCAGGCCCCGTGCGTTATGCAATGAGAAAAGAGTCACACTTCCCGAGACTTTAAGTGGCTGCGAGAGAGGCTCGGCCAGGGCCAGCCGACAAAAGAAAGGAAGTAGGTAGAGTTAACAATATGCTACTAAAGTCCAGTTATGGGTTTCTTACTTTAAAATATTCAATAGTGTTCTACTTTAACATAGAATCCTGTTGCAGGTATAATATTAAAAGGTTGGAGGGCCTATCAGAATGACCAGGCCCATGAATGGAAGAAGCCACAGTGGCAGCAATGCCGTCATCAATGAGTGAGTGAAACCGTGAGAGAGAAAGACAGGGATTACTATACCGGTTGGGCAAATTGAAAAGAGCACGGACCAGCCAAAGTACTAGGGACAATCAACCTATGTATGATGCAGTTCACAAAAAGTGAGTGAACGTTTGTCCATGGTGGGAGTTTCACTGGAGAATCTTCAAATCCAGGGGATGTTCCGTCCATGGGCAGCTGTCATGTAAGTTAACAGGGGCTGTGGCATTGTCACCATAAGCTGTTAAATATTATTAGCCGATAGCTTGTAAACCCAATTAACGGTAATTGGTTACAGAGACCAGTTATATACTAGGTACAATGCACGGATTGACCGCAGATCGACGCTATTAGGACTATACAAAGTTCAGTCGCCAATACATAAATACGTCTGAGAAGCTACAGGAGAGTTGCCAGAAAGGGATAGTCCTACCATGCCTATTACATTAAGACATATGGTGCATGTGTTATTGTATACCGTCATTGGGTGAAAACACTGCCTGCCTGCAGTCAAGATGCACCCAATACTAGTAACTCAAGTGTGGTGAGAGGGCCTCCCCAGAGTGCAGACGTCACAGAAGAAGTGAATGCATATATATATAAATACCAGTACATACACCCACATATACAAGCATAAATGAAGGTGTAATTATAAATAGTGAGACTATGATTGTGATTATGATTATTGAATTGAGTGAATTTAGATATGTCTACAAGTATCAAATAAATAAATTAGATAACTAAAAAGATAAATAAACAAATAAACAAATAGCAAATAGCAAAGTTGGATTGCACTCATGTGACACCCGCACAATGAAAAGCCCCCATCCCCACCCTTGGTGTGCCTTAACTCGTGGCTTCTGCTATCACTCATAGGAATGATCCTGTTCCCCTGAATGATTCCATGAAAAAGGGGATCCAGGCGGACAAGAGAGGTAAGAAGGGAAGAGGCTTACTTATACATTTATCCATTTAGGTGCTGTCGAGAAAAGATGGGTGAGCAGACAACACCCATGCTATATATTCGGATGAATACAGGCAGGCAATGTAATATGCAGGGAAAATGTGCAGGGAGTCCCACCAAACCAAGGAGTGCTCAGGCCCCAAAGAGAGCTTCAAATTCAGGACAAGAAGCAACTTCCTAGAAAGGTCTGAACCCCGAAAAGTGGGGTTCTAACTACTATGGGGATAAGCGTGGGATTAGTAATAATCATGAAGTTAGGAAGTTGTATGGTGATACTCCTGCGGAGGTACTCAGCCTTGGTGTAGAGCAGAGCAGAGTGCAGTTGCATGCCTTATTACTTTGCTTGTTCTATAACATCCTTCCTTCCTTATGCGTTTATTAATTTATCCCATTTGTCTTGGTCTTTTGTATCGCTGGTAGGGTGTAGGGATTTACTTCCTGCCCTGCTCAATCCGGTGGGGGCGACATTTCCCTTAGGCATGTTGCTTGTGCTAGTTTCCTATTTCTTGCCTGTGAAAAGGAAAGGGAGAGAAACACGCACTTCCACTGCAAGTGGTATGGTTTAGTCTAGTTTAGTTTAGTTTGGTTTTAGTATAGCTTAAAGTCACTTAGACAGTTGAGTGGCTACGTTCAGTGTACTATCTTGAGTTACATCCATGCAATGTTATTGTTATTATTAGCAGTGTTTATTTAATTAAATTAACAGCCACCAGGGAGGTTGGGCAATTAGTTAATCAGCGGGAACTGGGAGTGGATTGGAAAGAGGATGTAATATAGAGTAGCGTGGGCTGGGATTTACAGACACTCACTGCCCGTCACCCAAACAGCCAAGAGGGAAGTATCCCAACGATCATGGAAGTCCGCATAACACCTCCTGCCCTGGGGGAGGAGGGGCGGACAGGCCCGTCTCACACGACCAAGTTGTCGCCGCAGGTGGCCTGGCGCCTGTGTGACAGACAGTGGGTGTGTGTCTAGGTTGTCATGCGAGGTGAGTGGGACGAGGCGAGACAGTGGATGCAAGATTAACATGTTGTGGGAAGTGTTAGTAGTAGGATGGAGGGAGTGTGAGGTAGGTAAGCTAAGAAAGGATTCATATGGGTGCTGTGACAACAGTATTGGATGAGAGGCTAAGGGGTTATGGGGCTACCGAGTGGAGAATGGGAAGGTGAGGCAAGTGAGGGAGCACAGGAGACAAGGCGGGATACGTCTAGTAACAATGGGAATAGGGATGTCTGATAGTGCTGTGTAGGGTGCTGGGGAGTAGGTGGAACATATGTTAGAGGATGATTAGCCGCCCACCAGTTTGCCATGTGCCTTCAACACCCGTCCGCCCCAGACTGATCAAAATATTACCTGGGATATTTCCAATGAGGATCGAGGTGTCCCTCCCAGTTCCAGAAACATCCCAAGCAAGCATAGTAAGAGTAGCAAATAGTAGAGGAAGGATTGAGAAGCACTCCTCACACCCATGTGTCAGCCGCGCACGTGGCACAAATTCAGGGTCGAAAATAACAGCCAATAATCATGAAAACCGGACCACAGTTGGTTCGTAGCGTTTATTGATCTATTCTTGAGCGGATTGAACAAATATTTCTGGCCGATGACATCTGTGGGCGAATATTTTACAGTTTGCCGAAACACGAGCACGTGGCGGGGCTGCCGTCCGCCATGTTGAGAGGTTACACGCACGCCCGCAGCCTTAATATTGAGAAATCTAGATTAATTAGAGAGACCCGATTAAGATATATGTATTAAATGATGTGGGATTTTAGCGCGGAAGCACTGATCACTCGCGAGTTGGAATAAATCGCTTTTATCCAACAATAACACATTCCGACCGGGAGCTGCCAAAAGCACGTCCGCTCCCCACGACCGCCATCTTGAATCCCATCTTAAGGGTTCATGGTCACTAACCAACGTAAACTTTCTCCCGTAGAGATAGGGTCTAAAATGGATTACGGCATATAGGATTGCTAAGCATTCTTTTTCGGTTGTACTGTAATTACTTTCTGCTTTGGTTAGAGTCCTAGACAGGTACGCGATTGGCAAATCATGTCTGTTATTTTCCTGGCTGAGAATAGCTCCGATTGCTTTATCTGATGCGTCCGTAGTTAACGTAAAGATTTTATTGAAATCTGGGTATTGGAGTATCGGGCGTTTGCATAAGGCTTTGCGAAGTTTTAGGAAACTCTGTTTTTGATCTTTGCCCCAGGTGAATTTTGTGTTCTTTTTCAGAAGTTCTGTAAGGGGTTTAGAAATTTCTGCAAAATTTTTAATAAACCTGCGATAATATCCGGCTAACCCTAGGAATTCTCTAATATTTCTCTGAGTTTTTGGCCTGGGAAAATGTCTTACTGCTTCTATTTTCCGTAAGTCAGGTCTTAGACCATCTTTGCTGATTATGTGTCCTAAATACGTTACTTTGGGTCTTAGGAATTCGCATTTATCTGGCTGTAAGGTTAGATTTGCTTGTTCTAATTTTGTGAATAGTCTGCGAATCTTTTTACCGTGTTCCTCTAAACTTTTTGCAAAAACTACAATGTCGTCTAAATATACAAAAACTTCGGTGCCTTGCAAACCCCTTAATACTTGATCCATTAATCTCTGGAAAGTTGCAGGAGAATTCTTTAACCCCTCGGGTATTCGTATATACTCGTAATGGCCGTTTAATGTAGAGAATGCTGTTTTTACTCTATCGGCAGGGTCCATCTCTATTTGCTGGAACCCGCTGGCTAAATCAAATACTGAAAAATATTGGGCCTCCCCGAGGTGATCCAAAATGTCAGTGATATTTGGTAAGGGGTATGCATCACCTATGGTTTTCTCATTCAATTTCCAAAAATCTATTACCATTCTCCACCTTGGATTTCCCTTGGAGTCAGGTTTCTTCGGGACGATCCAAAGCGGGGAATTAAAAGGCGAAGTTGAAGGTGCTATGATACTAGATTCTAGTTTTGAGGCAATTTGTTTTTGTATTTCTACTTTGTGGATAGGTGGAAATCTATACTGTCGTGTGTTTATTGGGACATCGTCGGCAGTCGGAATTTTATGTTTGACTAGCGGAGTAGGTTGTAATTTAACTCCTGGTAAATGAAATCTATCGGCGAAGTTCTCGATAATTTCAACGACATGGTCCTTTTCTTCTGTATTTAAATGATCTAATCTCAGGGTGGAGATGATTTGGTCTACTCTATTCAAGTGTTCTGGAACTGTTTCTATTCCCGAGTCAGATTCTCCCGTGAAGGTGTGGAATTCGAATGGGATGATCTCCTGTGGTGGTATCTCCACTTCTATGTCCTCGTCCAAGGTATTGATGGCCAAAACGTGACAGACTCCTCGGTCGTTTACCGACACTGCAGCCTCTCCCATGTACAAGCCGTCCTTTATTAAAACTTGTGGTAAATATCCGGTTTGCAGTTCTGGGTTTGTTACTGGTATTCCTATTGATTGACGTGTACGGGCCTTGATGTGATACAACCGTGAGGTTCGCTTGCGGCTAAGTTCTCTTTCCTTATGCAGACGATTTCCAATGAACGGAATAGGTTTGATAGGGTCGCTTATAGTTACTAAGGTGTTATGGGCAAACGAGATTTCCGCTTTCTCCTGTCGAAGATATTCCTGCCCTAGTATTCCCTCAGGAACGAGAGGAAGGTTTGACTCTACAACGTGGAACTTTACCGGTTGTTTATTCAGGTGCACTATCGTGGTGCCGATAGTCTTGGATCTTTCACAGGTTATTCCGGAAATGAATATTGACTCCGTTAATGTAACATAGATGTCTTCATGTAGCGCGTTCAATTTAATTACGTTGATTTCCGCACCGGTATCAATCAGAAATTTGCAAGGACCAGATCTAAATTCTTCAGCGTTCATTTGAATTATTGGAGTTTCCCTTTTTAATGTTATGGTGAGTAGCCTTAGTTCTGGTTCTCTAGGAATCTGACCTTCTGACGCTCTGAATTTTCCCGGCTCGCCGTCGCGTCGTTGTGGCGAGCACGATACATGTTTAAATCATTAGAGTTTTTGTTAGTTAAGTTGGGCGGTTCCGATCGTGATGGTGATTGTTCCCGGGGTTTGAGCAGTTGCGGCCCTCTGTCATTATTCATGCCAGAGTTTGGCCATCCGCAACAAGGATGACAACGGCATTGGCAACAGCTTCTTGATGCATAGTACGGGAAATGATGATTATTGAATCTCGCGTCCTATTGATACTGAGACGAGGCTGGTCGATTTTGATAGAATTGTGGTAAATTAGGACGCCTCATGGGATAATTATTAGGACTACTCGATCATCTTTCAAAATAAGGATGTTCCGAACGCCTCTCCGTGAACTTCCTTGATGGGCTGGGAGACCTTGTATTATAATCAGGCTGTTTCAAAATCCCGCCTGGTACTCTCGATGGTACTGGACTGGTGGGTCTGGTTTCCCGGTTCTCTATTATTGGATAGTTACGGAATTCCTGTTGGCGTTCGCCCTCGTATCGCCGATATTCATTATGATAGTCTCGAGTCGGGTAATCTTGCCTAAAGTTCTGTGAGCTGGCGAAATCTACTTTTGGTCTTTCGTAGGAAGGGATTATTCCTTGTTTCATTCGTGATTGTACTTTCAATGCGATTTATAACGCGGCTTCCACACTGTCCGGGTCTTGTGCTTCTATTGCTCTGGCCAACTCATCTGGCAGGCCTTTAATAAAAGCATTTACTGAGCTACTTCTAAAAGGGACCATCATTCTTTCGGCATCCGGACCGTGCTTATCAGTTAGACAATTTTTAAGCCCGCTGAGTAGAATTTTCAGACGATCATGGTACGAGTAGACGCTTTCGTCCCTGCGCATTCGTATACTCGACATCTCGCGTTGGTATTAATCATAACTTCTTTCGGGTGCAAACCTTTTCTTTAGGTGTTTAATTAGATCATTGATGTTATGAATGTTAACGTCATAAATACTGTCGCGCACTTCTCCTCTCAATTTCCCCAAGACAGATTTTATAAAAAATTGTTCCGATGACTGGGGTAAGCAAGAAGCGGCGTTTTGCACATCTAAAAGGAAATCTTTTAATGGTATATTGGAACCGTCAAATTTTGGAATCTGTGTAACTGTCTGTTGTATTGCGAAGTTTTCCACCATGGATGTGGATAATATATCTCCGGAGATAGTACGATTCGCGCTATGAGCTGCGGTATCGTTATGATGTGCCATTGTATGTGTGTGTGAAGATTCAGATTTTCAGGAAAAATTCAAGAATAAAAACGGCAATATAGAAATAAATATGCAAAATACAATAGTATCACAAGAACATCATGGACAGCAGGCACAATTGAATTCTCAAAGCAATATAATTCAACCGTGAACCTGGTTAATGAAAGTTATGGTTCTCCAATATCCTGACTATAGAATCAAGTGTCGTCGGACAAAGATCCCACCGCTGCCACCAATTCTTTCTGTTACGTACGCGCGAAATGCAGCCGAGCGGTAATGATCCTGTGCGTATGAGCGGAAGGCCCGCGCGCACGTGGCAGATAGGAATAATAAAAAGGAAAAGGATCACTTGTTCAACAGTAAAAATAACCCGGTAATGGGTTAATGTCCGTCTGATCCTATACAGGACCCACTTGACTTTATACGGGAAGGAATTGGTAAACAACAAATCTTTCAATGATCGAGTTATAACGTAAGGTCAATATATTCAAAACAAAGAGATAGAAATTAGAGTGAAAATGTACATAAGTCCGAGCTGTTACTAAATACAGATCAAAAATTGAGTTAACATGAGGACGCAGGTTGACGGCGATTCACGCAATTAAACATCAGCAGTCAGTATAACGGAAGACAGGAGAATATGGTTGGACTCACCCTTGAATGTTCGCTTTCGTCTAAGTTTATCGGGTATCGCTCGCTCGCTCTCTCGCTCGCTCTTTCTCCTTCTCGCGCTCGCTTCCTTCGTTACGGTCTTTCCCTTTCTCGCTCTCGCTTCCTTCGTAGTGAGATTGGTGAAGCAACGTGCACAACACTATGCTTCTATGTTTAAAGATTCCAAGATCTTGCTAGTACTTTTAATCAGATGATAATGCACAACTCGAGTCCTTGCACTCAGTTTCCCGATTGTACTCGCGAGTGTAACTCCGGCTCTAAATGAATTGTGGACTTTTTCGAAACGCTCAATGCGATTTGACAACGAAGAGTGTTTGATTCCTTTGGGTCTCGGGTTAATAACAGTTCGGCTTCCCACCCGAGTGGCCTACATAATTGCAGTTCTTGCAGTTTTACGTGTGCCACCTGTTCGGGTGCATTGGCCCGGTTAGCGTCTTTTGCTGTCGTTGCTATCGTTGGTGAGTGACCGGCCGGAATTCGCTGACGGATTCGTTGCGTGCATTCACCTTTGACTGAGTTTCACTTTACTGTTTTCATTCGCTCCGTTCTGTTCATTCACACCTACGCGTGTCATAGCCCGAGCGCAGTCTGTGCGGATTTGTTTCAATTGATATAGTTTTATTATTAGTCTAATTGGCGGGTAAGTATTTGTCTTCCAAATCGTTCTCATGATTTCCTAACTTAGGAATGCCCTAACTTCGCATTTCGTACCGGATATCGAGTTCGAATTCCTCGGCCGTTCGATGGTCTGGCAATGATTTGGAATTTGGCTACTCGGCATCGGGCGGCGAAATGCGCTTTAACCGTGAGAGTGACTTGGGACTGTAAAATTCCAGGATTTGTCGTTGCGGGACGTAACAATATATATAGCGGTCGAATTAAGTACCTCCTCCTTTTCGAAGTCGGTAAATACTTAGACTCGGAGACACCAGAAATAAACTATTCAGACTCAGAGATACCGTGCAGCAACCCTCAATCGAATTACGACTACAAAATAAAGAGCGGCGATTGATCATCGACACTGGAGCAGGATTAAATTTGATAAAGAATAAATGCACACGAGGCCTTGTGATCCGTAAAAGAGAAAGTCCATTCTCTGGAATTACGTCGGAAGAAATAATCTGCAAAAGAGGAAACACGCATTGATATTGGGAAAAACCAACACATTCTAGTAGTCGTACCGAATAATTTCCCCATTCAAGAAGATGGGTTCTTGGGGATGCCTTTTCTTGAAAAGGAGGAAGCCCTTATTGATGTTAAAAGAAAGAAAAGAACCCTTACCAGCACTCTACATCGCCTGCTAAAAATAGATGTTATTCAGAACGAACGAATCGAGAAGCTACGCACCAGCACGAGATTGAGTCAATACTGGGCCTGACCGAGGTCAACCAACTGTGGGCTGTGATAAAGCAGTATGCTGATATCTTTACCCTGGAGGGCGATGGACTGTCCTGTACCAACATTGTCGAACACGAAATCCCGACATCGGATTCTATTCCTGTCCATACCAAGCAGTTCAGGTATCCACCGGGACATCTCGAGATCATTGCAAAACAAATAAAAGAACTATTGGAACGAGATATAATTCGCGAGTCGTGTTCTTCACCCTTTAATTCGCCATTATGGGTCGTCCCTAAGAAGAAAGACGCTTCTGGGAAACAGAAATGGAGAGTGGTAGTAGGCTTTCAAGATCTTAACAAAAAGACTCTTCACGATCCCAGCAAACACAGTTTCGTATCAGTTTCAGTAATTTCGCATAACATCGGTTACATTACAAGTAATAAATATATCACTTGTTATGCGATTGAAGCAGTTAATGTTCACAGATTTGTCCGCGTCTCAAAAGATTCCAGTTATGAAAATGATACGATATTTTTTCACGTAAGATTCGCGGCGCGTAAATGTAACTACAACATCCCAAAACGTGTACTACATATACTATCAGGAAAATAAAGAAATATTCTCGAGTCTCGCTCGAAAGCAAGGCTCGAGAATAATGAGTGACTTTCGTTAGTGTATGGGGATGCTAAATTTAATGGGGAGAACTGAATTTTCCAACGCTTATAATTTTCCTCTCGCGATACTTTTCCCGATACCTCGGCTCGGGAGATTCGAAGCCTACGATTCCTTAGCGAATCCGGAATGGGCGCCAGGCATCAGAGATGCCACTCAAATAGATTCCTTAGGCCTCAAACAGCCACACAAAACTTTAGCAAAATAGGCATCGAATAGCCACTCAAAACTTCAACACAATAGGCCTCGAACAGCCACGCGAAACATGAGGCGCTAAGGAACGGCAACAGGCAATCTCTCGAGGCGGCTTGCAAGATTGCTGCGGCTAGATCAGACA
Source organism: Ectemnius cavifrons (assembly GCA_964023945.1). NCBI lineage: Eukaryota > Metazoa > Arthropoda > Insecta > Hymenoptera > Crabronidae > Ectemnius > Ectemnius cavifrons. Next base: position 2,366,195 of record OZ030388.1, read on the forward strand.
ACAAGGAGAGCACGTGGGTTCGACACGAGTGAACAAGCCAGGATTGAGCTAGTTAATGTTTTATTCCGACAATGAAGCAGAGAGAATGGTCTTCGCTCGAGGTGTTCATCAGCAACCTCGGGCGAAGCACGTGGTTGCAAGTTGGACAACTCGAAAGTTACATGGAGATGATCGATAGCTCGACGCAGTTGACCAGCGCTACTAATTTAACAGAATCCGCAAAATCTGAACTCTATGAAGTGACTCTTGGCTGACGCTATCAGCCTGCAGGAAGATCTCAGTCTACACAATATCTCATTCAGGAAAGCAAAGGATCAAACACCAAAAGAGAGATCAAGTCGCGAAAGCGAGAACAGAAACTTACAGTCGATAGATCGAAGGCCAGAAGGGCTGAAAGACAACGAAGCGGCTAGCTGAGATCCACCGAAGGAGGTGGTCCCTTACAAAAGCTAGCTGGGAAGGATGTTCGCTTACCGCTAGTTAATAAATTGTCGGCGGCGGATTAATTTGGAAAGGGTGTCTTCCTTCCTTCCTTCCGTCTTAGAGTACGCTTTTAGCTCGCTAGTTTCCCCCTTTGTCCGCCAGTATTTCGCTCGGTAACCGTGGGATCGCACGTCCGCTCGCGTTAATCGTCAGCACAAGAGTGTCGAATTCTACGCGCTTTGCCCTAACGTTCGCCTAGCCGTCTTTGTTCCCGAAATTGATCGCTTATTGGTCGCCGGGTCCTACCGCGCGCTCAGGGACTCGCAGTGCCCTCGGACGAACGACGCCAGGGCCGTATGTCCAACAAGGCGCCAACCCCGCTTTGAAGAGACGGCAAGGGAGGTCGTCCTCTTCGGAAGCTGGGTGCCTCGGGGTCGCCTGCCTCACCACCCGGTGATCTCCCTCGATGACCTCTTCGCTGGAGACCCCTTCGGAGGCTGCTGACCCCTTAATGTCCGTCCTGGTCGAGCCGAGTCCTCTGGGCTGGCAGATTTGGCGACTTCGGGTTCGCAGGGTGGATGGTCGTCCCTGCTTGCTGCTTCCTTATAGACTCGGACGATAGTACAGGCGTTAATAAGGATCTCTTGATCTCGCTCGAACAATATTGGAGACGCTATTTGCCGCTGCTACAGCGGCGCTAAATTTGAGTGAGGAGACGCTTTGTGACAGGCGCCATGCGTAACGTCACGATACATACTTTATGTAACAATTAAATCCCGTATTGACATATTGGGTAAGTCACAATTATGTCAAAATATTATGAGAAATTCACATACGTTTGATGCTCTTATTATAAGTTTTTATTCAAGTATTCTCACAATAGACATATTGATATTATTATAATAAAAAATAAAAACACTGAAAAAACATCTCGGTGTTAAGCTTCGACGTTAAGCTTCTTCTGTTCTCTTGCGAACTTCTGACCCCCCTGTCGAAATCATTCTTTCACCTCCTGTTCGAAACATTTGTCGGTAAATGCGTACGAACGTCTCACGGAATCTGACAACAAAAAAGAAAAACTATAATCTCGTTTAATAACGCTAATAATATTAAAATTACCAATTTGAAAATTGTCCCTTTTGCCACACCAACAGCAATCTTTTGCCACCTTGGCGCTAAATACAGTGCGAAGAATTCGCCTTATGCACTCTTCTGCACTGTTACCCCCAATCTGGGTGAGATACAAAACCTATAAATAAGTAACGATTTGCTGTTCACAATTATATTTAGACAAAATTTGAATAACAGAACACAAGGAAACAAGTTATACACCAGTCGTGGTTGTATATCCCCAACTAACAAGTGGGCTTCGAATTCTTTCACTTGCTCCACTGTAGCTAGTGGTAGTAGTGCTGCCAAATCCGCTGTATCTTGACTTGATGCAAGTGAGTAGTTTTGATTCACCACTCTGTCGACTGTTTCTAGTCTCTCGCCCATTTTTCTCAGTGCTATGTGCACTTCTGCCACTTTTCCAGCTATAATTTCTGACGAATCTGCGCGTAATGATAAGTTTTGTGACGTTACGTTTTGGGACGTAAGTCACAAAAAGGCTATCTCCACAAATTTAAAACTAGCGCCGGGCGATATTAGAGAAGAGCGTCTCCAATAAGGAAATACTAGCGAGCTAGACGCAATATTAACGACTGCGAATTCGTCTGAGCCAATAAGGGAGAAGCAAACCAGGGACGACCATCAACCACAGCACCCGAAATCGCTAAATCTGCCAGCCCAGAGGAACTCGGCCCGACCAGGGTGGGCATTAAGGGGCTCAGCAGTCTCCGATGGCATCCGAAGACGACTGGTCACCGTTGGAGGAGCCGGGTGGTGAGGCAAGCGACCCCGAGTTGCCCTTGCATCGTGGGAGGCTTGACCAATTTTCGTCTCGACGAGGCAGGGTTGGCGCGCAGAGGGCCTACGGCCCTGGCGTCGTTCACCCGAGGGCATAGCGAGCCCTGCGCGCGCGGTAGGATCCAGCGACCAATAGAAATCGATTTCGGGGACAAAGGCGGCTAGACGAGCGTTAAGGAATAGCGCGCAGAATTCGGCACTCTTGTGCTGACTATCGAAGCGAGCGAGCGGAGAATTAGCGACTGACGAATAACCACTTGCGATTACCGAACTAACGCACGGACGTAGGAAGGAAGGAAGGAAGGAGGCTAGCGATCCCCAAATCCTCCTTACTAGCGACGTGCTACCAGCAAATAATTATTAGCGGTAAGCGAACACCTTCCACTCTAGCTTTTGTGAGGGACTGACTGTTTGGTGAGATCCCAGCTAGAGATTCGCTGTTTCTCGGCCCTTAAGGCCTTCTCGCTTTCGATTGTAAGTTTCCATTTCCGATCTGTTGTCTAGATCATTCTGAGCTTCAATTCTGCTGGTACTATCGATAATGTAAACTGAGATCTTCCTGCGGGCTGACGAAGTCAGCCAAGAGTCAATTGTAGAAAATCTGTAGAATTCTGAACATCAAGAATTCGGGAAATCTCTTGACGCCGGTCATCTGCGTAGAGCTAGCAAACATCTGAATGTAACTTCGGCTATTCTAACTCGCAGCCAGGTACTTCGCTCGAGGTTGCTAAGGAACGCCTCGAGCGAAGGACTCTTTCTCTGCCTCAGTGTCGAAATAATATAATCATACTAGCTCAATCCTGGGTTGTTCACTCGTGTCGAACCGACGTGCTCTCCTTGTTGTCTGATCTAGCCGAAGCACCTGTTTGGTCGTCTCTGGAGATTCAATGTTGCCGTTCTCTTTGCGATTTTTGTGAGATTTTGTGTGGCATCTTCGATGCCTGGCGCCCATTTTTGTGGTACTACGGAATAGTTGGCTTCGAATCTCCCGGGCCGAAGTATCGGGAAAAGTATCGTCCAGAGAAAATTATAAGAGTTGGGAAATTCAGTCTCCCCATAAACTAACGTCTTGATCTAACTATTAACCAATAAAGTAATTTTCAGTCTCTCATTATTCTCGAGTCTAGCTCAAAAGCCAGACTCGAGAATATTTCTTTATTTTCCTGGTAGTTTATAATAATTATAGTAAATTATAACAAACTAACATAGACTCTATAATAGACTGTAGTAAATACGGTTTATTAATGATTCTAGCTCCTCAAACTGCATCCCTAGAGTTCTGTTATCTGAAATAAAGTTCCGCGAAACAAGATAATATAGTACGAATGCCGTAAATAATATTAAAGTCTTATTAATTTTGAAAGATTCTTTAATTAGGAATTTATTTTAATTACGAATACGAACCAGTAAAATAATCATGTAAGGAACCATCCAAAGAAAGTTCCGTTATATTGCCATCCCGTATACCTGCAGCATCATTGTTGACACGGCTATTTGTTTCCAAGACTAAAAAGTTAGTGAATAGAAAAGTCCGTATTGAATGTTAAAATTCGAATCTGTATAACTACGTGCATTGAAATAACAAGTTAAATACCTGGATTATGCTTTGGATTTCGTCTTTCTTTTCCTATATTTAAATTAATTCCTACTGGAATACTTTCGATTACTATAGGAGTATGATTCTTATTCTCGAACCCGCGCAGTGGCTCAGGAGGATAAGTGCTCGACCCGTAATTAGCGGGGCTCGGGTTCGATCCCAACACCTGTCATCGCTGATTTTCAGCACGTTCACCGTAATTCGAGCGAGAGTTATAGGAATTTTATTAATTTTACCGTAAAACCCAATACATTCAACATCATGTTGTTGCCACATTTTTCACAATTTTTATCTGGCACAGCTCTTTTATTTATTTGTGACCCCACATTTTTTGTATTAGGCCACCAGCATTTCTTTAAATCGCGGGACAGCCAACTCGATGGCACTTCTGACGAAGATTCGAAGTCAGTATTCGCATCTTTAGTAAACGTCACCACGGTATATGGTTTCATTTTATGATGAAAATTATATCAAAGCGCTAGAAATTAATCGCGTCCTTTAACTTAGAAACGCACATCAACTACTGAGATTTAAAGTAAAACACGATAGTAGAATTATCGACAGTAGACGAAAAATAGTTATAATACATGTATCAGGAGACTCGGTAGTGTCTCGCGCCAAGTAGTTAGCTATAGCTATACAGCGCGAGAAGCCGAGGCTACTTATCCCGACGCGTAGCGGTTTTCGATCGATATAAGACTTTCACCTCGATTTCCGAAAAAGTTACAGCTTGCAGGCATAACTTATGAATCAAGCACAGCCTAATTTATTTTTCTGAATCCAATAAGCTAAAGAGCAAGGAAATTGGTCCATGCGTTCAAGAGATATGAATTTCCTCCTCGTATTTTCTCGTGCGAAAACGATTCAGAAGAAGATTCAGACCAAAAATGTAGGTCACTTATTTTTCATGCTAGGTGGCAGAATGTTCATATATTTCTATATTTCTAGCTGCGAGATGATGTTATGCTAGAGAGAGAAGGCAGATGTGAGATGATGTTAGAGAGAGATGCTAGACATGTAGAAAGAAACTAACTAACACGAGATGGGTAGATGTCTTATTTCCTTGACGTTCGAGTGCTTGGTTATGTAGGCTATTTTATGACAGGAATATCTGACGCGAGGATATCTGACAAATTTAACAGTTTTATTCTCTTATTGGTACAGCTTTATGACTCTACTCAATCTAACACTGTTAAGCAATATCCTCTTATTCAATACAATTATAGACTACCAAAGTTGCCAAGTGCATAACCAGGACCCACTTAAATGAAAGAGCAACAATTTGTTCACCAAGTGATACTTCAGGTCTTTCATGTAAATGATTTCTGAACTACGAACCTTACTAGTAATCAGTATTTGCTCAGTAAACTTTAGATCTTTGACTTCTGTAGTTTCGAATAATGTATCTGTTCAGCAAGTTTGACACGTATAATTGAACTGGTTCTTGGGTACGCCCTTGTCAAATTTGACATTACAAATGTGTTGAATAAGAGAATTAATAGAACTTATTAAGTGTTGAGCCTAATTGTAATATTAATTTAGGGCATACTAGTCGTGGAAAATTAGTAGTGCTCATCAAGTTTGAAGCATGTCGCTTAAGTCGTTCTTAGCCTATACATTTGACAAGTTCCACACTTTTCACATGTGTCAAATGAGGAGAGGATGTATAATTTAAGCGAAGGACTCCAAATTTGTTACACGAATATGAATTGCCAATAGATTGCATGCCTTTGAACTCCATATAATGAAGTCCAACACTTCATATATTATATTTGTTACGTCCTACGGTCCTGAACGTAACACATCATACAGATAAGCTGCATCCTCCTCTTATTCGTCATATTGTTGAAATATTAAACATGTCAAATGTGTAGCTTAAGAATTACTTAAGCCAAAGATCTGAAATGTATTCAGCAAATACTGATTGGTAATGGCGGCATGTTCCTAAGTTGTATCAGTATCAGTATCTACTCATCAAATTGTAAACCTGTCGCTTAAGTGGTTCTTAGCTCCACATTTAACAAGTTTCACACTTCACAAATTTAAGCGAAGGACTCCAAATTTGTTGGACGAATATGAATTGCCAGTAGATAGCATGCCTTTGAATTCCATATAATTAAGTCCAATGCTTTGTATGTTACATTATACAGCCAAGATGTGTCCTTGTCACATTGTTGAAGTATTAATTAAATCTTTCACTTTTGTAGTATTTGAATGATGTATCTGTTCAGCAAGTTTGAAATCTGTCACTGACGTGGTTCTTGGGTACGCCCTTGTCAAACTTGACACTACAAATGTATCGAATAAGAGAATTAATAGAACTTATTAAGTGCTGAGCCTCATCGTAACATTATTAATTTAGGGGTATACTAGTCGTGGGAAATCAGTATTTGCTCATCAAATTTTAAACCTGTCACTTAAGTGGTTCTTAGCCTACACATTTGACAAGTTGTACACTTTTCACATCTGTTGAATGAAGAGAGAATGTATAATTTAAGCAAAGGACTCCAAATTTGTTGGGCAAATACATATGAGTTGCCAATAGATAGCATGCCCTTGAATTGCATCTAATTAAGACCAACGCTTCGTATGTTACATTATACAGATAAGTTGTACCTTCCTCCTATTTGTCACATTGTTGAAGTATTAAACTTGTAAAATGGGTAATAACAAATTATATTATTATTTTACCGATTAACTAACAAAAAGAATTGAAATCCCCCCAAAACCATTAAAATGAAAAAAAACGCCAAGTAGTTCGCCCCCACCCCCTCCGCCATCCCGGCTCCCCAACCCACCAACCTTGTCAAAATCATTTAAAAAATTACCAAAAATAGAAATGGATATCATTGGTAAACAAAAGCCAAGTTATAATTCAGATATAACTAATAACATACAAGAAAGCCAAGTTTTCATTCAAAGGTATCTCGAGTTAACTCACATTAGCAATTAACAATAAATTCACAATAAATTAGCGATTAATAATAATAAAAAAAACTTGGCGTGTACGCGCTTGATTCAAGGCACTTGCTCTGGTAATATTGCTGGAAAACTTTGAAAGAAATATATTCGAGACGAATTGAGAACCTGCTTTTCTGTGTAGTATATAGTATATGTGATTGAACTGTAAATGTAAGATTTCTTAGGATTTTATATTGTAGTAAAGTGAATGTTAGATTTAAATTAATTTCTCATTGGTTTCTTACCTCGCAATGAAATGCGCACACGCCAAGTTTTTTTTATTATTGTTAATCGCTAATTTATTGTGAATTTATTGTTAATTGCTAATGTGAGTTAACTCGAGATATCTTTGAATGAAAACTTGGCTTTCTTGTATGTTATTAGTTATATCTGAATTATAACTTGGCTTTCGTTTACCAATGATATCCATTTCTATTTTTGGTAATTTTTTAAATGATTTTGACAAGGTTGGTGGGTTGGGAGCCGGGATGGCGGAGGGGGTGGGGGCGAACTACTTGGCGTTTTTTTTCATTTTAATGGTTTTGGGGGGATTTTATAATTCTCCTACACTCGGCCATTCTGCAGGAACGTTTGTCCCCAAACGTGATCTTTATTTCTGTATTCGCCTATGATACCGGAACGGTTATCCTTCAGCGTGGTCTTCACTTCCTCATTCTCTTATGGCACTGGTGCTCCGGTGGTACTGCAACCTGGACTCGGCCATTCTGTAAGGACGTTTGTCCTCAAACGTCATTATCTTCTTCTTCAGTTAAATCATTATTAACCCAAGGTTTCATATAATCTACAGCTGTCGATGTTTGCCAGGGATGTTCACCTACTTTTTCCACTAAATACCTGTCATTCCTTAATGCTTTCGTGACTTCGTATGGCCCAAAGAATTTGTTTGCAAATTTTAGGCCTGGACCCTGTTGCGTTCGTTGTATTGCAACTAACTCGCCCGGTTGACATAGATGAGGATGTTTTCTATGTTTATTGTAAGTTTTCCTGTTTTCTTGTTGTAACTTCGCTATATTTTCAGCAGCTTTTTCACGTATAAATTCTTATTTAAGTACAAATACCTTTCACAAATGCGAATGGAAACCTCCAGATATGTGTGGCACATCACCACGTCTAGTCTATCCAAATGTAACCGTTACAGTATAATCGTCTGACTTCATGTCTTCATTCTTTTGTTTCACACGTGCTGGCATTGAGCAGCGCTATCCCCTGTACCCGCGCTAGTTATTGGCCGTCTGTTGGGTGCGTTCCCCAAGGCGACGCTGCCGCGTATTTAAAAAATGCGTACGCTAGCGTCACGACTTTTTCGCAAAGCGCACCCCAGAGCATTATTGTCACAGCTCAAGATTTTTAACAAGCAACTAAAATTTTGCGGAATTGATTGAAACTTTCGGATTTATATGGACAAGAAGGATCGTCACAGATTAAGATTTTGTTTCTAAAAAGTTTGGCCGTATTAGATTGGCGATTCTGAGACGACACGTGTTGGTTTGCTAGAACTAGCCTTTATATTTTGTTAAATCTAGAACTAGCTTTTATCTTTTGTAAAAGTGGTAGCTTATTGGCCCATGTTTAGAAGATAAATTATTTTATTATTTATTAATACACTTAATATTTATAATATGTATTAATTGAACTCGAAAAACAATTTTAATGCTCATGGAGTAAAGGCAATATTACACATTTGTGATCACTTATTGAAATTTTCACACATTTTTTTACGACCTGTGAGGCTTCAATTGTTGCATCCTTAAAATTATCAGTCCTGATGATTTTAATATGTGAACTTTTTTCCTTTAAGAAGTATTGTCCCATTTTTCACAAAAAATGCATCCACAACAAATATTTCACCAGAACCAAGGGAAACACAATTGTTCCCTTCCGTACTACGCAAAGAGTAGTTTTCGTACGTTAAAGATTTTATCCAACGTACTTCAGGCCTATTATTATAACTCTTCCTAGTAAAATCAATTAATGGATACTTTTTTTCGTCGCATTGTATTGTTACGTCCTCGCGCAGTTCCTTCGAAATTATTCGATTTTTATTTTTCATACTCATGATTGTGAGTCTCCTCGTTTTCACTTGCGTGCCATTGCATTCAGGAAGGCTATTTTTCTTCTTCCCACGGGAATGTTCGAGAGTCTGGTGTCAATGCTATGCATTGTGGGGTAACCCTAGACGCCGCTCTCGAGAGCCCGAAGGAAGGATCCCTGCTGTGTATGTCTTAAGCGTTTCGTTCTATGAAGTCAGAGTCGCCGTATATCTGCTCATTCAGATAAACCACATGCGGATGCGGCTGGAATTCGGCAATGGTCAACATTGTGGGAACTTTCCCTAGCCGGATGTTCGTGTCGCACTGCACGTGCACATTATATAAGTGCATATTATTAACATTTCTAACACCGAACGCGCCAGTCGGCTCATATCATCGTTTGCTAGCCTCCGTGCTAACACATTTATTTCGAGCTCTCACACATACGAAATACTAAATGTCGTATATATAGTTTTACTCGAATTGATGCGAATTATCCTAAATTATGGAGGCATAACCGATTAAGCCAGAAATTTCAGGAGCCTATTTTTTGCGTTCATAGTTTTAATTCTCACGCTCACATAAAAGCAAACTCCGTTTGTTATAACGATAAGCTTTTCATGGGAACTTAGCGATTGGATTCTTGCTTATGTTGGGAATTCAAACGATGGCTTAGATTAGTGAGAACCATTAACTCTCATGCTGACTCTCTCATCTTAATTCTCGGAACGCAACGTCTTTTGGAATTACTCTAGTAAGAAGGGAGAACTTTTTGCCCTACTCCTACACTGACTGACAAATCAGCTAACGCCCTTAGGCACCGACGGTCAAAGTTGTCTCTGATTCGTCGGTGCAACAAAAATGCAGCCTAAGAGTTTTCGGCGCGGACGGACCGAGCCGCGACCGGCGCAGTAGTGGCTGCGACACTCGTCGTTTTGAAGTCATGAGGTACGCTGCGACAGTCCGTGGTCTAGTATAATTTCTTTCCTTTTGAGACAGAGTTACGTTGGTCAAATCTCTATGAGTGGAACTGCGTAAGGACTCATAGCCACATGAAACTTAGCTAATAGTGTTTCTCTACGTTCTTTCGCACCCGTTCAATTCAGCCGGGTTAAACTATAAGTGCATCTTAGTATTACAATACGTTTGTTCCACTTAAAGATTTCTACTAACCATCAGTTCAGTCAGTCAGTGTGTGAGTGAGTGGTGGTTCTCCATTCCAGCATTCAGCAACCTTTTCGAATCCATACTTCAGTTGAGCAAGGAAGGGAGAGACAGTAGGAAAAAGAGAAAGAGTTAGAGCAAGGACACTAGTCTTTCCGAAGGCCGGGAACTTATTTACCGTATTTCCAAATAGTAACTTTCAGTGTTCGGTAAGTTCCCACTATATCATTGTTGCCTTCATCCCGGTTATGTAACGTATGCGTTTAAAGAGAGAGCGAGAGCAGAGCTTACGAAGGGGGAGTTTAATTCAAACGAACAGTGTGCGCGCGATCATTAGCGACTTTTACCGTCATCTCCGATTCGATTGTTTAGGGACATATTGTAGCCTATGGCAAGAATTGTCACTATTAACCACATCCGTTCTTTTTGGTAGCGTCATATTTGGATATTCTATCAAAATTATCGCATGTTTCATGGATCAACATACAAATATTGCAGTCACAATATGTATATTCATACTGTGAGAGAGGATTGTTTGGAATTGGTGTACAGTTTTCTGGATAAGGGAAAAGGGAATTTTATTAAGGAGAGGTCTTGGAATAAGGTACAGGCGTCTTAGGATTGACATATAATTTAGGATTATCGAGTGACAATCCTAGCAATATCCTTTTGTTCAAGTTTCGGGCGTCCGGCTTTCTCAGCCGAACTCTCCCTTACTTTATACGTATCACGATTCTTGGGCGTCCGGCTTTCTCAGCCGAACTCTCCCATCACCTACGATCGGGCGTCCGGCTTTCTCAGCCGAACTCTCCCCATCGTAGGGTATCTTTGCTAGACGACGTCGCATAGGCGTCCGGGTACAGTCTCCTGTACTCTCCCAGTTGGTTTGGCGACCGGCCTTCATGGCCGTTCTCTCCTCACCTCAGGGCGTCCAGGAGTACCTCCCGAACTCTCCTAGCGAAGGTGGGCGTCCGGGGAACTCCCTGTGCTCTCCTCTCTGGGAGGCGTCCGGCTTTCTCAGCCGAACTCTCCATCCCAGGAGGCGACCAGACGATAGTTCCCCGGTCTCTCCCTGTATTCCCCAGGAGTTCAGGAAGCCGCCCTGTACTCTCCTTCTGGAAGGCGTCCGGCTTTCTCAGCCGAACTCTCCATTCCAGGAGGTGTCCAGGTGCTAACCCCTGTACTCCGGTGCTTCGCGAATTCTCGCAGGCGGCCGTGGTTTCTTACCTCGTCCTCTCCGTTGAGAATGCGGTGCAGGAATAGGACGAGCGCGTACGCGATCGTGAATTTATATTTCGCGGTTGCTAGGGTTATCGAGCCGCCGTCGCCGTAATCAACAAGGCGGTCGTGATGTAGTGAAAACACTCCGATCAGAGTGTTTTCACACCTCCCCGCCGCCTCCCGACGCTACAAAATTAATATCAGGGGCGGCACTAGATATTGGTCTTATTACAATCTCCCCCTCTGGACACGCCGACGTCCCGGCAAGTAGTCCAGGATCCTAAGAATGTATTGGATCTTTCGTTCGCCCTCAACGCTTCCTCTTCCTTTGAGTAGTATCCACTGGTGCTGGTTGAGATCGCTTCCGGGGTCGTCCACGCCGGCGGACTGGCACGACTGGTTCCGGTGTCGTCGCCTCTGCTCCTCTGTAGGGTCTCAGCATCGATGAATGGTACACCCCTATGCAGACTGGCTCAGGATCTCGAGTTCGAACCTCATAACTGGTAGCTCCGACTCGTCGACTGATGGTGTAAGGCCCGTCCCTCTTTGGAGCTAGCTTGGACGTGTATTGACGCTCTCGCCGACTCAGGGTATGTGTGGCGACCCATACTAGGTCTCCGTCTTGATATCCAGGGTCTGGTCGACGATGTTGGTCTGTGTATCCCTTCCGTATGTCCTGCTGTTGTTCTTGATTTTGTTGGGCGACTTGCAAGGTATCCGCAAGCGACAACAACTTCGGTGTAATCTCCGGAAGGAAATTTTCGTTCTGGATGATAGTCCTCAGGTCTCGGTGGGCTTCATCAGGAGTTCTCAATTCTCTCCCAAAGGTGAGATACGCTGGTGAATATCCGGTCGTCCCACATTTTGCTGAATTCATTGCAAAACGGATAGTCGGCAGTCTCTCGTCCCAGGTTGTATGGTCTGATCCGACATAAATCCCGAGCTGAGCTTTGAGGTCCCGATTCTTTCGCTCAACAGGGTTTGCCTCGGGATGGTAGACGGGTATGAAGGCCTGTTGGATACCAAAGCAATGGGCAACTTGCTGCATCACTCCGCTGATGAACTGTGTACCATTGTCGCTAATTAATCGACGCGGCATCCCAAAACGGAGTAGTACTTCGTTAATCAGGGTATCTGCACACGCTTCTGCTGTGGCCTGTTGGAGGGCAAACAGTTCGACCCATCTTGAGGCGACGTCCTCGATGATGAGAATCCATCGGTTATTCTTCTTGGTGGGCGGCAGTGGTCCAAAGAGGTCGATAGAGAGTACCTCAAATCTTTGCTTCATGACTGGCGTCTGCAACAATCCGGCTGGTTTTAGATTGTTCGCTTTATATCTTTGACACTCTATGCAGGACCGCACATATTCTCCGATCTCCCGACTCATTCCTGGCCAAAAGTATCGGGAAATTATACGATGGAGGGTGTGTTGAGCACCATAGTGGCCAGCAGTTGGATCGTCGTGATATGCCTTCAAGATCTCTTTACGTTCATGGGTTGGTACAACAAGTTGAGCTTCTTCGGTCTCAACATTCGGTGAATACCGATACAGTACCCCATTATTTAGAAGGTAGCCTCGTGATGTCCACCTCATAAGTTCCTCCTCTGCGGTATTCGACTCCAGAGCCTTGATGATGGTCTTGATGGCGTCATCCTTCATCTGCTCTTCTCTGGTTGTTGCTGGGCCGCGGCTGGGTACGTCCGCCACCACTTCAGCGATGTCGACTCGTTCTTCCTCGTTCCAAGGCTCGGTGGGCAACCTGGATAACATATCTGCTACCTTGTTACATCGCCCTGGGATATACTGAATATTTGGACAGTAAGGTTGGAGCAAGAGAGCCCATCGAGCCAGACGTCCAGTCGGTGATTTGATACTCATCAACCACTTCAACGGTTGATGGTCAGTGGCAATGGTAACTTCGGCTCCCTCAATGTATCCACGAAATTTGTCCACTGCCCATACGACAGCGAGAGCTTCCCTTTCGGTGGTCGAATAGTTCCGCTCTGCTGGAGTGAGTAGTCGACTTGCGTACTCTATGGGGTGTTCCGTTTCTTTCTCTCCTTGGAGCAACACTGCTCCGATTGCGTAGCCGCTTGCGTCCGTCCGAATGGTATACGGGCGTGTTTCGTCAGAGCGTTGAAGGACTGGTGACGACGTCAAAGCTCTCTTTAGATGTTCGAATGCTTCTTGTTGTTTAGAAGTCCATTCCCAGGTAGTCTTTTTCTGCGTCAATCTGGTCAGCGGTTGAGCAACGGTGGCAAAGTTTGGTACAAATCTCCTGTACCAAGAGCAGGTTTGAAGAAATGAAACCAACTGTTGTAGGTTTTTCGGTGGTGGAATATCTTGAATTGCTCGGACCTTCTCTGGATCAGGTTCAATCCCTTTTGATGTCAAAATGTGTCCCAGGTACTTGATTTTTGGACAACAGAATCGGCATTTCTTTCGATTCATCCGCAGACCATATTGGCGTAACTTGTTGAAAACTGCTCTTAAGTCTTCTAGATGTTCGTTGAAGCTTGGAGACAGTATCAGTAGATCGTCTAGATACACCAATACGTTCCGATCTCCCAAGCCAGCTCTCAGTCGATCCATCAGCCTTTGAAAGGTTGCCGGTGCATTCTTTAATCCAAATGGCATGCGTTTAAAACGGAAGATGCCGAACGGTGTAATGAAGGCGGTTTTATCCTGATCCTCGGGTCTGACACCAATCTGCCAGTAGCCTGACTGGAGGTCCAGAGTGGTCATATATGCCATTCTCTTGGCTGAATGTAATAGATCATCAATCCGGGGTAGAGGGTAAGAGTCGGTGATGATAATGGCATTGAGTCTTCGATAGTCGATACAGACTCGAATGCTGCCATCTTTCTTCGGCACCAGAACGACGGGTGCTGCCCAGGGTGACTCGCACTCCTCTATAACGTCGCATTTCAACATTTTTCCAATTTCCTTCTTCAGCAGCTCTCGCCTAGTAAGTGTCAAGCGATATGGCGGAACTGCTATCGGTGGATGGTCTCCGACTTCTATACGATGTTGCGCTTCTGCCGTCGGTGGGCCCACTGAATCAAACAAATCTACGTTGTCTTGGAGAAGTTCTTCTAATTGGGCTTTCTCCTGTGGTGATATACTCACCGCCTCGTCCTCCCTCATCTCGCCTATTTCGACGGCAGCAACATCCATCCTGGTGGATTCAAATGTACGGATACATTTATTGAAAAGCTGGTCGAATTCTGGCCATTTCGTTGGGGTGTTAGTATTTGCTCCAGTTGTATTCTTTGTTTCCAACGGGTCAATGGCTTCGTCGATCAGATAATCCTGCAGATCCTTTGACGTCCCAGGCTTCATTCCATCCTCTGTGATTGGGTGAACGAGTGTCGGTGGTGGTTTTGCGAGTTCACTTATCTCGTTGAGAATTTTCGCGTCGATAAGTGCAACTCTCTGTGCCTTCTCCCCCTTGATGGAAGGTGCATTACTGGGCTCGTCGGGGAGGTCATATTGAATTTCTGGTGTGTCTACGAAATGCCATGTTCGTTGCGGGATGTTCAAGACGAGTCCAGCGTCCTCGATGAAGTCTACACCTAAGAGTGTTCGGTTGTCCTTGCTCCCAGGTAGGACAACGAATCTTGTCGCAACGATACGGTCCTGTAATTTAGTTTGGAGTTCAGTTGTAAGGACTTCTCGAACGCGGGGGTGGCCGTCCGCTAGAGCTACTTGCATTCGCTTGCTCTCAAAAGTAACGCCTTTGCGTTGTAGTAGGGCGTATAGGTTCTGGCTAGCGATGCAGCACTTCGCGCCAGTGTCGATAAAAGCGAAGCCTCTTTCTCCGGCGATGTCCAAGGTAACCATTGGACGGGGATGTGACATCGGCAATGCATTGACGGCACAAAAGGCTACCTGTAGCGTGTCGTTTTTTGGTTTAGAGCAGGTGGGACACTTGCTTCGCACCACTCCAGGCTTGCCACATCCATAGCAGCGTAGGGGTGTTCGTTGATCGGTGACTGGCATGGGGTCTGGTTTTCGTGGTGGCATTGAAGGAGGAGGGGGGTTGGATGCAGGTGATGAGGTGGCTACGTAAGTCCTGTATCGGCATTGGATAGCCGTGTGCCCTGGACGTCGGCATACGTTGCAGCGGCGGCGGTCTTTCGGATATGGAGCGAGGAACGTGCGATCGGATGATCGATCTGCCTTGTGATATCTCGAATTTTCTTTCTCTAGTGCTTCCTGGTCCCGAGCTCGCCTGATGAGATCCGAGAAGGTGTTCACCGAATCGCGAGGAATTTTCATACGCAGTGACAGTCGCAATAGGCCGTATATCATGTCCAGTTGTACGCGTACATCGTGTGGCTCCGGGAGTTCGGCTAAAAGGGCTCGCTTTTTATTGATAAACAGGTCGGTAGGGGTGTCTTCGTCCTGCTTCGTGCGAAATAAGTCGAGATAAATTTGGTAGGCCGGGCGGCGTGGCGCGAACGTAGTCTGAATAAGTTTCAGCGCTTCTTTCCACCCGGTGATGGTGTTTTGAACTCCTTTCCACCATACGGATGCGTTTCCTTCTAGTAACAAGGGTAGTCCTTTTATCGCATTTGCGTCCGTGATATTTTCGATGTCCTTGTATATGGCAATCGTTGAAATGAAGGCCGAAACCTTTGAATGGTTGTGAGATCCGTCAAAACGGGCTGTACATTTGGAGAAACTCCCCTGTTCAGTCGATTTGCCGGATAATGAGCCAAGGAGTTGGTTAAATTGGACCGGTGATAATTGAACAGCTGGAGGTGCTGCGTTGTTGAACGTGTTGGAGGTGTTGGATGCGTTGGACGTTCCGGGATTCGGGTTGAGGATATTGGAGTCGTTGGACAGGTTGGAATTGTCGTCACATGAATTTTCGGAATTGGGATCGTGAGCCTCGGCTCGCACGTTGGGCGCCAGCATTGTGAGAGAGGATTGTTTGGAATTGGTGTACAGTTTTCTGGATAAGGGAAAAGGGAATTTTATTAAGGAGAGGTCTTGGAATAAGGTACAGGCGTCTTAGGATTGACATATAATTTAGGATTATCGAGTGACAATCCTAGCAATATCCTTTTGTTCAAGTTTCGGGCGTCCGGCTTTCTCAGCCGAACTCTCCCTTACTTTATACGTATCACGATTCTTGGGCGTCCGGCTTTCTCAGCCGAACTCTCCCATCACCTACGATCGGGCGTCCGGCTTTCTCAGCCGAACTCTCCCCATCGTAGGGTATCTTTGCTAGACGACGTCGCATAGGCGTCCGGGTACAGTCTCCTGTACTCTCCCAGTTGGTTTGGCGACCGGCCTTCATGGCCGTTCTCTCCTCACCTCAGGGCGTCCAGGAGTACCTCCCGAACTCTCCTAGCGAAGGTGGGCGTCCGGGGAACTCCCTGTGCTCTCCTCTCTGGGAGGCGTCCGGCTTTCTCAGCCGAACTCTCCATCCCAGGAGGCGACCAGACGATAGTTCCCCGGTCTCTCCCTGTATTCCCCAGGAGTTCAGGAAGCCGCCCTGTACTCTCCTTCTGGAAGGCGTCCGGCTTTCTCAGCCGAACTCTCCATTCCAGGAGGTGTCCAGGTGCTAACCCCTGTACTCCGGTGCTTCGCGAATTCTCGCAGGCGGCCGTGGTTTCTTACCTCGTCCTCTCCGTTGAGAATGCGGTGCAGGAATAGGACGAGCGCGTACGCGATCGTGAATTTATATTTCGCGGTTGCTAGGGTTATCGAGCCGCCGTCGCCGTAATCAACAAGGCGGTCGTGATGTAGTGAAAACACTCCGATCAGAGTGTTTTCACACCTCCCCGCCGCCTCCCGACGCTACAAAATTAATATCAGGGGCGGCACTAGATATTGGTCTTATTACAATACTTAATTTCCTTAAACCTGTATTCGAAATTCTATTGCTTTAAATCTTTCGAATTCTAATAACGACCTCGGCTTTCTAGCAAATTCCACTGGCATTTCAGATTTTAACGACATATAACGGCTGTTTGCCAAAGCAATGTTGCTATTTGACATACGAATATTTTTTCTCCCTTTTAACCAAAACAGAAGTAGTCGTTTCATAACACCAAGACATACAAGGTGCATGTAGTCAAGTGGGAACTGAGTAACCATTCCAAGATTTCTTATATTTTCTAAGATTGATATACGCTTATGATGATCTTCATCAGACTTTTGTGCGAATGAGTGATCAGTCCTTAATTGTGCATTCATTTCAGGATATGTTACCCGATTGGCAATTGATTCACCCTCCTGTATACATTTTCCGCAACCGTGATAAGCATTATGGCCTTTTATACCTTTTATATAAGCATTAGCGGGAGTATCGCAAGCAAATATGTTTAATTTGCACGATATAACTTTTCCTTCTTAGTTCAATCCCGTCTTTATGTATAGCATTTACATCTTTAACAAAATCCTGTAAAAACTGATCACAACAACGAGGTTTTTCCTTTCTGTTATAAATGCCAATAGCAAATGGTTCGGTGTAAAAGTCTCCGCATATAGAACCTAAAATAGGCCAAAACTGGTCTCCACTACTCTTAGTTAAAGGTAAACCGTCTATATTCACATTGAACAAAATTTGATCTGGAAAATTGGGTGATTTGAAATAACGACGAATAGATGTTTCTAAGCTTCAAGATAGCCGAAAATGATAATACTTTCCGGGTTGGACGTCTTTAAATTTTACCATTCTAGGAGTTGCGAGTAATGTTCTGTAATCTGTCGGTAATTCCTCCTCATGTCCACTTTTCCGTAATATTCGAAGCAATGTATTCACGTGTATTTTTTCGATACAGGATTCAATAACCCATAGACGGAGTTCACTTGCTAGATTACGATTCCTTTCATTGCTGCTATTTACAATCTCAATGCAATCAGCAGTGATACCATCAGTATTAGATGAAGTATCAGGAGCAGTGTAATCAGGAGACTCGGTAGAGTCTCGCGCCAAGTAGTTAGCTATAGCTATACAGCGCGAGAAGCCGAGGCTACTTATCCCGATGCGTAGCGGTTTTCGATCGATATAAGACTTTCACCTCGATTTCCGAAAAAGTTACATAACTTATGAATCAAGCACAGCCTAATTTATTTTTCTGAATCCAATAAGCTAAAGAGCAAGGAAATTGGTTCATGCCTTCAAGAGATATGAATTTCCTCTTATTTTCTCGTGCGAAAATGATTCAGAAGAAGATTCAGACCGCGAAAACGATTCAGAAGAAGACTCAGACCTAAAATGTAGGTCACATATTTTCCACGCTAGGCGGCAGAATGTTCATATATTTCTAGCTGCGAGATGATGTTATGCTACAGAGAGAAGGCAGATGTGAGCTGATGTTAGAGAGAGATGCTAGACATGTAGAAAGAGACTAACTAACACGAGATGGGTAGATATCTTATTTCCTTGACGTTCGAGTGGTTGGTTATGTAGGCTATTTTATGACAGCAATATCTTACGCGAGGATATCCGACAAATTTAACAGTTTTATTCTCTTATTGGCACAGCTTTATGACCCTACTCAATCTAACACTGTTAAGCAATATCCTCTTATTCAATACAATTATAGACTACCAAAGTTGCCAAGTGCATAACCAGGACCCACTTAAATGAAAAAGTAACAATTTGTTCACCAAGTGATACTTCAGGTCTTTCATGTAAATGATTTCTGAACTACGAACCTTACTAGTAATCTGTATTTGCTCAGTAAACTTTAGATCTTTGACTTCTGTAGTTTTGAATAATGTATCTGTTCAGCAAGTTTGACACGTATAATTGAACTGGTTCTTGGGTACGCCCTTGTCAAATTTGACATTACAAATGTGTTGAATAAGAGATAGAACTTATTAAGTATTGAGCCTAATCGTAATATTAATTTAGGGGCATACTAGTCCTGGAAAATTAGTAGTGCTCATCAAGTTTGAAGCATGTCGCTTAAGTCGTACCTACACATTTGACAAGTTCCACACTTTTCACATGTGTTGAATGAGGAGAGCATGTATAACGTAAGCGAAGGACTCCAAATTTGTTGGACGAATATGAATTGCCAGTAGATTGCATGCCTTTTAGTTCCATATAATAAAGTCCAATGCTTCGTATGTTACATTTGTTACGTCCTTACGTCCTGAACGTAACACATTATACAGTGTGACACGAATTCCCGGGCGCTCCCTTCCTGGACTCCCCTAGGGAGCCAAATTCTTCGTCACGCAGTTCACCTCTAGGTAATTTCGTGTGAAGGGGTCGGGGTGAGGCGGTGGGTCCCCGTGGGTGGAGAGAATTCGGGTGTCACATAAGAAACGGGACAAATCTCTCGATAGCCTTGGAAGACCGGCTGTGATTTACTAGACGCAATTATTTAATAGACACGAAAAGAACGCCAGACACTCAATCCGTAAACGCGAGCGATAATCTCACGAGCGGTAAACGCGAGCGATAGACGAAGACCGAGCGATAATCACACGAGCGGTAAACGCGAGCGATAATCTCTACGATATTCAGTTCGATAATCACAATGCGATTGTACATGCTTAATGATGTACCCGTTCAGCTGTTTTCCACGTGGGTTGCAGTCATATTTTATACTTCCCTTCCGGGAACCGAAAACACCGACCGCCTCCGGTTTCGATGCTTACCTGCGCGGTGCACCCCCAATAAACTCACCTTCAAGCGCTAGCTCTTTCGCCGAACCGACCAGCCAAGCATCTTGGAGGTTGCCGATTTTCCTTTTCTCTGATTGGTGCGCCGGTAACACCGCATTTTAGTATTTAAGCTGCGTCAAACGACCACGATCTTATACTTGTATTATCGACCTGTAGTGAGTGGACGTGTTGCTGGACAAAATCAGTTCTTTTAAGAGCTATCACTTCTCTCAAATCTCAAATATACAAAACATCACACTCAGCGGACTCTTCGGAATTCTTCGAAAGCTGTGGCCTTACGACCCACAGTATAGTCCCAAACAGCGATACTCATTCGAACGATACGCGATGCGATATTTACACGGACGATACGCGATGCGATACTCACACGAACGATACGTGATGCGATATTCACTTGAACGATACGCGATGCGATATTCACTCGAAGAATAGTCTCAGATATAATACAACTCAACAATAAGAATCACAGTTGATCCCCAAAGGATCCAAACGCGATGGCTGGCTAATCTCAGCAGAGAGGGGGAGGTTCACGGCTCAGTGGAGAAAACGATACTCACTAACATTCGAGCGATAATCTCACAAGTGGAAAGTGTAGGCTGAAGTCGCCGCTGCTTGCCCGCCACCAAGCGTTCACAAAATGGCGGCCACGGGCCGCCGCGGTATTTGAACGTAACCCTACTACACGTAAATGGTGAACGCGTAAGATAGCGATAGTCACAGTGATAATGGATGCGTGATAATATCCGGTACGATAATCACAAAGCTTAACGAAAATCACGAACAAGGGGGGTTAACCCTAAGACCCGTGAAACAAGGAACACTAATGATCGCAATTATAATGAGCCTGGGAGATTACAGCTTAATGAATTTTCCCACCGAAAAGTGCTCACTTTATACTCGAATTTGGTGCTCCGAGGGCGCGAGGATTGGCTCCTGGGTACGACAGACTACCCCTGATTGGCTCAGGGACACTTACAAACCTCACGTGAAACTTCTTGTTACTCGCTAATCCGCGCGGCGTAAGTTCGCGGGAATTCGGCGGTTCGGCCAAAACCGCCGTTTCCCAGAATCGAACGAAATAGAGTCCTCGCTCGCGCGAAAACTCTGGCAGGGCCGCAGGTAACCCACAGGTTACCCTGCCCTAAGATGAAGGGAGGAATCCTTCGGGCTGGCAATTCCTCTGCCAGCCCATAACACTAATGTCCATTCTTGCAGCGCGTACTAAGGTGTACTGCGCGAATGGGTGACACACAAAACGTCGGGAATCCCGCACGTTGCCACAACGGTGGATCAACGGCGAGGGCAGAAGGAAAGTGGAGCCGGCTCTTCCGCACCCCCGAGCCCCGTCCGGAGCAGGCAAGTGGGTGTCCCTCTGACCCTACCGACCGAAAAATTGGCGGATTCCGGCGGCTAACCGCAGCAGCGGCCAAGAAGTTTCCTACAATCGAAAGCGTTAGAATTAAAGCAGCGTCTGTGTGATGCGGCCCTGGCTACGCGGCGATGCGTAGCCCGCTGATCCCAATGTTGCTGTTCTTTTCCCCATACTTAGAATAGGTGGTAGCTATAAACTGGCAGAATATAATCGCGAAGAAAGTCAAAATAGGTGACACCAGACAACCAATGCGCGCTCAAGCGAGCCCGCGAGTCTCCCATCCCCACCCCGAGCTCCGAGCGCGCCGCAGACGTGCAAGACGCTGTGAAATTTGGGACGGGCAGAAATTTGCCACGTCACAACAGATAAGCTGCATCCTCCTCTTATTCGTCATATTGTTGAAGTATTAAACATGTCAAATGTGTAGCTTGAGTATTACTTAAATCAAAGACCTGAAATGTACTGAGCAAATACTGATTAGTAATGGCGGCCTGTTCCTAAGTTGTATCAGTATTAGTATCTACTCATCAACATCAATGTTCGAATGGAAGCAACTGCAAGAAGATGCCTTTCAGCTATTAAAGGGAGAATTAACCAGTGACAAGGTATTAGCTTATCCCGACTTTAATAAGGAAATTTCTTTAACCACTGCCGTTTCAAATATTGCACTGGGAGCAGTGTTAGCACAAAAGGATGAACAAGGATTTGAAAGACCGATTAGCTTTACAAGTAGAACCCTAAATGATGCAAAAAGGGAATACTCCACCACCAACAAGGAGATGTTAACTTTAGTTTGGGCAGTCAAACATTTTCGCCCATACTTATATGAACGAAAATTTGTCGTATATACAGATCATGAACCTCTGAAATGTTATTGCAAAAATAAAAAGCCTAACACAAGCAAATCCATTGGTGACTTGTTCCACGAGAATACAATTTCGAAACGCGACACAAGAAAGGATGTCTAAATACTAACACCGATGCACTCAGCAGAAACCCACAGATCCTACGGAATCGTTCCGAATCGTTCAAGAGCCGAGGGAAACATTAATTAAAATATTCTCCGACCCTTCTATTGTTGTAAAGTTATATTCTAGAAATTTGAAAAAACGAGAAACTGATCTAGAAAAAGGCGAAATTATGCAACAGAATCATGACAGCTTGCTGGGTGGGCACACAGGGATTAAATGCTACTATCGAAAGAATCATGAGGGAATATAATTGGATAGGACTATATCAGGATATAGCAAATTACGTAAATAACTGCACTATATGTCAAGAAAACAAGGTTGCTAGGAGGAGAACAAAAACCCCATTGGTGGTTACAGACACGCCCAAACGATTTAATGATAAAATAGCCCTAGATATTGTGGGCATTACCGAACAATATATATTAATTGACAGAGACAGTCACCAGTACTTGTTTGTAACCGAAGCTGAGACATTGGCCTCTAGAACATACTTTGGCATTAGACTTTGCGAAAGAAAGACTCCCTTATTCACAGGAATGTCACAAGATCCTTGCTTAGATCGAGCAATACAAGTGTGTGCGGTAATAGTGTGGAGTAGCAATTACGCAGAATATATAGATGAAAGCGTGTGTAAGTTTGGTAGGAATGTGCAGTAGCAATAAAATGTGAACCATGGTGCATGGTAATAAATGTTTTTTTCCTTTATTGACACTTAAACAACATCATTTTTTATCATTCCACGAGTTATGTGGCTTATCGAATCCCAACCACTTTACGTACATCTTATCACCCTTCCTACGCAACACCTTCTCGACCAGGTGTACATCCAGATACATGGCTTTACGCAATTCCAGTTCGTAGAATCCACCAGCGATGAGATCACCTCTAGAGCCCTTGAGGGAGTATGTGATGGGATTCGTTCGTTTAACTCCACTAATCTCGAATACATCAGTTGAGCAGTTTGGGGTGTATCCCTAGTCGAAGACAGTCTTGAATTTATTGACACGTACTTTGTCACCAACCTTAAATTTTGCGGGTCCGGTGATTTTTAAGTTACCGTAGCCGGTGATGAGAAGCCTTTTTTCATCATTACGGGTAACATCGATTGGTCGCATCTTACTAGAACTATGCTTTCGCCGATTGTAGTGTGACACTAGTACTGCGAGAATATCGATCCAGCGATAGCTACCATTCAGCGAAAAGGATTTCCACATAGCGCTCTTAAGCGTACCATTGAAACGCTCTACTACAGAAGCCTTCATATCATGCTTCTTTATACAGTCCCGAAAGTTTTTGATGTAGAACTCTTTGCCCATGTAAGTCTGCAGATTTTCAGGAACTCTTTCACTTCTACGAAGCGCACGCGCAAAAGCTCAGGTCACATTGTCCGCGCCCTTGCTCTTTAAAGGAATGTCCCACACATACTTGCTAAATACATCAATTATTGTGAGAATGTACTGCTGCCCTTGGTTGTCGCGAGCATACGAGCGCATGTCCACGATGTCAGCTTGCCAAAGATCATCGAATCCTCGCACAATCACACGTCGATGTGGAAAGCTCCGCCTGGCTGGTGCATGCAGCTCTTCTACCAACCTTGCCTTAACTTTACTCATTGCTACAGTTCATCTCCTCTGGGTAGCATATTCTTATAAATTTTGGTCTCGGTCACGGGGCCTGGCGCCCTTTAAGCGCCCAGAGTACTCGGGATTCAGAGAGGAGGCACGGTCGAAGATTCCTCGCTTTCTTGACCAGCCAACGAGAACGGCGAAATCGGGAAAGCGGTGGCAACCCATCTCCCTCCAACCGGCTTACCACTGTGCCACTGACGTTCTTTTAGCAGAGAGCAAATATTGCACACGCTGTAAAGTGCTGATCCTACTACCCAGCGTTTTCATTACCTCGTGTATTCGTAATATCTCGTGTGCCTCCATAAAATATACCCAGGTAGTGCTTCGCTAGGGGGCCGAGGATACTATCTAAAAACGTTTTTTCTGTGCAATATTGTTCAGAGTTTTGTAGTATAATTTCACGCATCGACTTGTCTGTGAGAGCGGTCGCTTCTCTCCCATCCGATGATGATGATTGGTGTGTTCTCAAAGATTTCCCCTGACTCAACCTGCATAGGGCTGACGTTACTACCCTCGTCGTTTATTACTCGATTCTTCGTGACGCACCTTCTTGGCAAGAACGGATCTGAAGGGTATTGAATGTATAGGTGTTCCTTTGTCCGGGCGTGGTCTTTCGACACCCTTTACCGTCTGCAGCTTCTTCACACATGGTGGTTTCAGTGGTTGTAATAGTGTGTCAATCGAATAATCATTCAGTACCGGTGCCTGCGATAGTGGTGATGGTGTTAATAACGGTGCCGACTGCGTGCCGGTATTGCTCTTCTCCACCAATTCTTTCAACGGCTCCAATACTGGGCGCAAGCTTGCTTCCAGGGCAACATCGACATCAATCTTTCCCACTTTCAGCGCAAGATATTTCTTACGTATAGCCATACTGGTCTTAGCTATATCTTGCGCAAGTGCGTCATTTTTTTTATCATGCTCCTTCGTCTTTTTGGATCGTCTGTCCTCTTTCCCCTCCATGACTGCAGTTCAGGTGCTCCGATCTGACGTCAACAACGTCCCTCAAGCGTATGCATCCCGGTGTTGTTGAAAATGTGTCAAGAACGCATGTCAACACTGATCATGGTTTGCAGGAACTCTCCTGGTCCGGCGTGGACTGCGCGCGCATGCACGCGGTCAGCACTTTCCTGCTCGAAGAAACAGAACCCCTGCTGTTTGCATTAATAGGATACATGTAGCACCAAAGCTTTTCCGAGTAATGGTTCCCCAATCATGTACGTTTTACGAGATTATTGCAAACTCGTTAAATCCACGCCGATACCGACCATGGTTTACAGGGCTATCCTTGTCTATGACAAGAAAGCCATACTTTTTTCCCCAACATTTCACACACAACTCAGTGAACTTATCGAGCGGCATATCCACATTAACATGATAGGCATGCCGTAGATTAACACCGTCCTGTTTGAACAGTATTATCATATTCGCGTTATCACGAATCAAGTGTTTTGGTATTCTCGCGTATGATTGACCTAAGTAAAAGCTGACCACGCCCGAGTGCCTGCCCATGGCGAAGTATTCCCGCATGATATTCTGCTCATCACACGCAACATCACCGAAGACAAATATTGAATTCGGTAGGACTTCAGCGGGTGGTATGACATTCGTGTTTTCGGCATAGGGGAAGTATCCCAAACCCTTCACAGATGATAGCACTTCCTCCAAGTACCGGTACTTGGGTTGACGCAATGATTTTGAATATACATGTACGTTCTCAAATCGCAACCCATTAGGACTCTCCAGTAATCCGATCATTATGTTCGTTTTTCCACAATTAGATCGGCAGCAACACACCATACCGTTAATTTTCTTCGTAATCATTAAACATGCGATTCGTGGAGACGCGGATGTTTGTTGGTTGCCTGGCGAGGCGCATTGTGCATCGTATATGTATCACCGCCCCTATAGGGAGTGGGTATTTATAGGCTCGATCACCAGCCGTGCACACCAGTCTGCAACATGACCTTCTTCGTTTTGGATACGCCGACTTTATACCATGCACCCGCTGAGGAGTTGGATTTTATACCGAAAATGTTATTACTACGTAACTTTTCTAGAGAGGTGGACTGCATTTGGTACAAGCTGCCGGAGCATATAAAGGTTGATACTGAGGTGCGCATGTATCGCTGGCGCCACCAACACTATAATTTATCGAACCAGCGCACGTATGTAGACTGCCCACCGCCCATGATAAAAGATTGTTCCGAATGTGTTGGGAAGCGTACATAATACCTACATAGAGAAGAAGAGAGTTACATACTTGTATAGCAACTTGTTGGAAAGGTTGCACGCCATATGAGAGGTCCCCCAGCCGTCATACTCATCAGTCCAAAATACAACGTTCAGGTGATCGCAAAGGGAAGCGTAACATGGTTATGAAAAAAAGGAAGAAGTCGACTGGGAGAACGGCGAAGCGTGTCATACGACACCGCGTACTGCCCGCAGTCAAACATGGAGGCTTCTTGCCATTGCTCTTCCCCGCTTTAGGTGCTCTAGGTGCACTGGTTGGGGGGGGGGGGGGGGGGGCATCGTCGGTGGCAAACACAATTTCCAGTAGAAAAATCGCGCAAAAGCATTTAGCGCCACAACAACGACACAACCGTATCATGGAGGGTCATGAGCTATACGTCACCCTACGCACATGGAATGGGTGTGGAGTCTAGAAAAAAAAACGTCAAAGACTGTGAAGGTCATAGGCGGCTTCGTAACTGCGAAGGGTACAAACCAACTATCAGTTGGAGAATTTGTGCAAAAAATTACCATAGTTTCGTGGGGTTTTTATGCGTAACGATTTGCCAAGAAATGAAAAGGCTAAAGAGTGTGGTACAGTTAATTTGGATCTCACATGCGGCTCTGGGACGCACTGGGTTGCATACACTAAGCATAGATTAAATGTGAAATACTTCGACAGCTTCGGAAATCTTCGACCTCCAAGTGAATTAATATGCTACTTCGGTAGGAGTGCAAAAATCATGTACAATTATGAGCGCCACCAGAACTTTAACGAGAGCAGTTATGGACAACTGTGCGTAAAGTTTCTCCGAGAGAACCCGCTATAAGCTGCACACACATGTTACAATTATGGTAGAGATATGGTTGTGGCACACAAGCCAGTTATCCCTGTGGTAACTTTTTTGACACCTCTTGCTGAAAACTCTTCAAGCCAAAAGCATCGATAGGCCGTGCGTTCGCAGTCTCTATGCGTACTGAACATCGAGATCAAGCCAGCTTTTGCCCTTTTGCTCTACGCGAGGTTTCTATCCTCGCCGATCTGGCCTTAGGACACCTGCGTTATTCTTTGACGGATGTACCGCCCCAGTCAAATTCCCGGCCTGGCAGTGTCCTCGAATGGGATCACGCGGGAGCATAATCGACGATCGACCTTGCGGCCTCACGTCACTCTTACACGCTTGGCTCGAGAACACCGTGACAACCGCGGCATGATGACCACGGTGCACGCGCTCCGCTTAACCCAGTAAGTAAAGAAACGATGAAAGTAGTGGTATTTCACAGGCGAAATCGTTTCCAGCATCTCCCACTTATGCTACACCTCTCATGTCTCCTTACAGTGCCAGACTAGAGTCAAGTTCAACAGGGTCTTCTTTCCCCGCTAATTTTTCCAAGCCCGTCCCCTTGGCAATGGTTTCGCTAGATAGTAGATAGGGACATTAATGTTGAGACGAGCGCTGTTCCTCGACCGGTGGCCATACCAGCTTCTGCTAGGGGTTCCGTCAACCATCTTCTGCCAGAGACCTCCCTAAAGAGAGGCCGAAACCACATACCCCCCCGAGTCCAACCCTTACACGGATCTCACCCTTGCGGGTGGGGCGTATTCAAGATCCGTCCCGAGGTACCAGTTAAGGATGTGCCAGGCACTACACTGGTGAGCCAACTCGGGTCCGCGGTGTAGCCACTCACTGTTAGCTAAGAAGAGAGCCGAGGCTCTCCATACGTTAGCCCCCCCCCCCTTTTTTTTTACGTGGGGAAATCCTCATGGACCCCCCGCCACCCTGGTGGGGGCAGAGAGGGAGTGCCGGACTCCTACCGGCTAAAACCCCACGGTGGCCATCCTTCGCGCATAATGGGGCGACACCGGGAACTCTAAGCGAACACTACCGGTGCCGCCCCATTCTGGGGGCTCTTCACGTGGAAGGGGGGTTGGCCGCCGCCCCTCTCGTTCGCGCGAGAGAGAGAGGCGCCCCCCTCCGAGCCCGAGAGGGCACGACTCGACCCGCTCCTCCACTGACTGTGAAGGAGGGGCGAACCGCGCCTTCCGGATCACCTGACAAACCAAACTTGGGCGGGACGTGCGACCACTACACACCCCGCCCCGCCTCGGAGCCGTTATAGGGGACGAGATCCCCCCGCGCGGCGCGGCGGCGAGGACGGGCCCTCACCAGGCGGGAAGGTATCGCCCGGTATGAGAGTTGCCCTCTGCCGCGACTCAGCCAAGCGTCCATGCACGGCAGAATCGCCCCGACGGCTCTGTGGCGAGAGTGTTCTGGGTTCTCCAGACGCTCCCGCCACATCTCAACAACGAGCCGCTGGGTCTGGCGCTTGAGCACCTCGACCGCCCTTTCCGTGGGGGAGGCTCCGCCCGCATCCCGGCGGAGGGCGCGAAGACCATCGTAGGTCTTCTTACTGCCCATCGCCAGGATATCAAGGGGCGGAAACCTCGCCAGCAAGGTTGCCGACGCCAGGGAGATCGTGCGGTATCCCCGCACGACCCTGACGGCCATCCGCCGCTGCACCCGAAAGAGCAGTCCACGCTTGAGCGTCTCCGGCGGAAGCCGAACTGCCCGTCGTCGAGGTCCGGACCTGTCGCCGACAGGTGCTGGACGAGGCGGTTGGCGATAACTCGCTCGAAGAGTTTGCCCGCCTCGTCCAACAAACAAATGGGCCGGTACGCGGAGGGAGAGTCCGCGGGCCGTCCTCCCTTCCGGAGGAGGACCAGCCGCGCCCGCTTCCAGCAGCGGGGGAACCTACCGCGCCTCAGACAGCTGTTAAATAGCTGCCCGAGGCGCGGGGCCAGGACGCTCATGGTCATGGCCAAGGCCCTGTCCGGGATACCGTCCGGGCCCGGCGCCTTGTTCGGACGGGCCCAGAGACGCCTAATCGCGGCGTCGAGCTCGCCGCCAGTGACCCACGGTCCCACACAAAACGGGGACGAGGCCGACCGGGGGTGGAGTCCTTGCTCCCGCAGGGAACAGAGTAGCCACCACCCGGTCGAGAAACTGGGGGTCAAGCAGCTCCGTCGCCGGGGGCGCCCATGAACGCAATCGTCCCATGACGATCTTATATGGGTGCCCCCACGGATCTCCGTCCAATGTGGCGACGAGCTCGTCCCAGGCTCGGGCCTTGGCGGCTTTGATGGCCCGCTGCAGGGCGACCGCTGACACGCGATACGCGCAATACAGCTGGGCCACCGCCGCCGCGACCTGACCGCGCCGTCTCCTGGCGCGGGTGTACTGGCGCCTGCGGTGGACGCAGGCGGAGCGCAGGACAGCAATGTCCTGCGTCCACCAGTACACCCCGCCGACGCGGGGGGGCCGGGCCCGGGGCATTGCGACGTCGCAGATCGACGTCATTGCGCCCCGCAATGACTCGGCCCCCTCGTCCGGGTCGGGAGACTCGTGTTCGTCCCCCGACCCGTCCTGCCAGGCCACGGCGATCGCTGCCGCCATGAGAGCATCCCGGTCTAGGCGCCTCAGCGCCCATCGCGGCGGTGGGCTATCTCCTCCACCACGAGGGTTGCCTGCTGCTGGCGGGCGGCGCGTCGGGGCGACGGGTGTGGCGACCACCTCCATCATCCGATAGAGGTGGTCGGAGAGCGTCTCCTGCTCTTCCACAACCCGCCAGCCGGACACACGGCGCACGGCAGCCGGTGACCCGAAGGTCAGATCGACCACCGACTCCCCATTCCACCGCACGCACGTGCTAGCCGACCCCCGGTTGACTAACCGGAGGTCGTGTTGCACCGCCCAATTCAGCAGCATCCCGCCCCTTGCGTCGTCCCGGCGGTTGCCCCACGCCCTAGCGTGGGCGTTGAAGTCCCCCAGGACGAGTGCCGGGCGCGGTCGTGTGCGGGAAATGCACCCGCCGACCGCACCCAGGTACGCCTCGAAAGCGTCGAGGCCGCAGTTGGGCGAGATGTAACAACCCACCACCGCGAGGTTCCCTCACTGCACCGCCACGAATCCCCGCCCCCCGATCCAGGGATGAGCAGAGGGGGGAGTCGGGCCAATGGGTACCAATGATCGCGACGGAGCCGCACGAATCCCCGACCCAGTTAGGGTCGCTGGGAGATACGGCGTACGGCTCCGCCGCGATCGCCAAACTCACTCGCCACTCGCGCAGGGTCTGGATCAGAAGGTCCTGGGCCCCGCGCGAGTGGTTGAGGTTGGCTTGGAGGAGGCGCTGGGACATTGTTACTCAATATCCATGGCCCCCTCCAAGCCTCCCTCACATTGGGCCGCGCCGGGCCCCTTGGCCACCTCCGCCGGCTCGGCGGGGGCGTCCACTTTCGGTCATGATGGCGGTTTTGGCTTTGATGCGGCCTTCGCCACCACGACCTTTAAGGGCGGTACCACCGGGACGTTGGAAGCAACACCAAGCGCCCGTGGTCCGCCCTTGCCTCCCTTCGCTTTTGGCGGCGGCGCCTTCCTCAATTTCGGAGTTGGCACTTTCGCCGCCGCAGGCGCGGCAGGCGTCGCCGCCGAGGCGGTGCTCGGTCGGGCGGCCGAGGTCGCTGTAAAGCGGGCATTTCAGACGCCCGGCCTTGCATTGACCGGCCCTGTGTCCCGCCACACCGCACGAGTAACAGCGGCGGCTGCGGTCCACCGCTGACTTGCACTGCCACTGCACGTGCCCCGCCTCAAGGCAGCGGAAGCACTGCAGCGGCCGTGCAGCCAGCACCTCTACTCTCACGGAGGTCCAGCCGACGGTGAGTCGGCCGACCTCCGTAACCCTCCTGGCTGCAGTTAACGAACACCGCAGCCAGAGGGAGCCGAGTTTGGAGGGGGCAGACGACCGGATCTCCCCGGCCGTCACGTCCCCCTCCTTACACCCGCCCGCCTTGGCGATGGCCGATATGACCTCGCCGACGGTGACGGACTCGATGAGCCCCGTCACCCTCAGCTCGGTCTTCTTCAAGGGGCGGGCAATACGCGCCTCCGACCCCTCGAAAATCCCGGCCATCGCCTCCGCCAGCTTATCGGCCTTCTGCGCGCCGTCGGCACCGGGAATCTCAAGAATGAGACCCCCGGTGACCGCGCGCTTGGGCCTCACTGAGGCGATGCCCAGGTCGGCGAGCTTGATCTGCTCGCGTGCCCTGGACATCGCCTCCGCGTAGGTGAGCCTGGACCCCTCCGGGACCGTCAGCGTGACTGCTGCGGTCTTCGGTGGGCGTCCAGGCACCACTTTGGTCGGCTTCGCCGCCTTAACCTCCTTCCCTACCCTCGCCGGGGTATGGGAAGCAGGCGGAGCCTTGCGGCCCGTCTCGGCCTTCCGCTTGCGACCCACCACCGTCGCCCACGTCTCTCCCTGCGTGGGAGGTGTGGGCGGTGGTGGGACGCTCGGGGAGGTTTGGGGAGTTTGGGCGGTTGGACTGGCAGTCCCGCCCGTCTACCCCTTCTTCTTCTTTTTCCGGCGACGGGCTGAACCACCCGTCGCCGGAGCCGTCGCTGGCGGAGCAGCGGGCGCGGCACCGCCTGCCTGTGTTGCCGCCGTGACCCCCAGCGGAGGCCTCACTGCCCGCCCCGGGAAGAGCTCCTCCCGAAACGCGGACAGCTTGGCCTCCATGAGGGCCCCGATCTGCACCATCGCTCTCTGACCGAGAGCGAGACCGACGGAGCCCTCATTTGCTGGGGGCCGGGATGCGGTCGCCTGGGCGCCTGAGGGTCCCGCCCCCTGGCGGCCCAGGATCTCGACCTTTAGGGAGAGGGAGAGTATCTCCCCCTCCAGGTCCGCTATCCTGGCCCTCAGGCGCCTATTGTCGGCCTTAATGGCCGCCGCATCCCCACCGCAGTTGGCCCTGGCTGCCAATACCGATGCGCCCACGACTCCCGTCTGGGCAGCCCTCCGTAGCCTCTGCTGGTACGTGCCTTTACGGTGGCCCGATGTGGCCGCGAGGTGGCACACATCGTCCATGGCCTTAATAATATCGGCACCAACATCAGCAGAGCTACTAACGCGCATCTTGCGCGCGGTGTCGGCCTCCCAGTGGAGGTCCCGAGCCGCGCGTCCTTTCCCAGGCCCGGTTGGCGGGCCACCGAGGGGCTGGCCCGCTTCGGGCTCGCTCCCCTCGGGCGCCGCGTCGACCAGGCGTTTCTTCGCCTGTGCCGACACGGCGCCCTCTCCCGTGGATGGGGGCCCCCTCTTTCGTCGGGAACTCCCGGGCCGGGAGGAGCTCGATGCCATCGAGGCATCGGACTCCTCGCCGGCGGAAGCGCCTGACGTCACCGAGGCGCGTCGGGAGAGGACCGTGTCGGGCAGGCGGCTCAACACCACCGAACAGCCCGGCACGGCCCTCTCGGTCACCGACACCACGGAGCCGACGGACGTATCCGAGGCATCGGACCCGCCCGCGCTGTCCTCCGTGGGCCGGATGACCACCCGCTTCATCTTCTTCTTTTTTGAGGGGGTCGCAGGCGGCCCCATTCCGCTGACGGAATGGGCAACCGCGATGCCACTCCCCACTTCTCCCCCTTTGGAGCTGGGAATCTCCACATCTTCTTTTCGGCACGTTTCATAACTTGTTCCATTATTATCGTTCTCCATGTTTTGAGTTTTCGGGCCTCCGCCCATACCTCCCATCAACGTCCAGTGAGTGTACAGTAATGTGTGTGTGTGTGAGTAGTGTGTATTGAGAGACGGTCATCGCCCGGAAAATCCGAACCCCCCGAACGAGGAGGGGCCGGCAGCGCCGTCGCGGCGGCTAAGCTTTTTAAGGCATCCACGGGTGGCCTCGGAAGAGCCCCCCGGGACGGGCTGCAGGGTCCCATCCGGTCATCAACCGGCACTACAACCCGACCCGAGATTATTCGCCCCTGATAGGGCAGCCTCCCCGTTGGTTAGACGGAGTTTGGACCCCTGTACTAGGGAGCGGCCCGGGTGTGCCATCCCCGGTTTATCAACTGTACCCTCCCGTGGTACCACCGCGACATAGCGACCGACAATCCCCCCGAACGGGGAGAACGGCCTCGAGCGAGACCACCTCTCGTGTGTGTGTGAGTCTAATGTAGGGTGTGTTTCTGTGTGTGTGTGCTCCCCCGCGGTGAACCACCTCAAAGAGGCGGCACACCACTGGAGAGTGTGGGTAAGGTGTGTGTAAGTGTAAGTGTGCGCTGGTTTTGGTCCGCGGCGACTGTTTACGCGAGTCGCAACCCTCCAGTTGGAACCGGAGGGGCCCCCTATCCGCCACCCGGGGACGCGCCGTGTCGGAGACCAGCAACTCCCTCCGCGATACTGGTGGGTCGTGGGAACGACTTAGAGTCGGCCCAACTGCACTAGTACCGCGGCACGGAAAAATTGTGGTAAGTACCGTCAAAGACGGCTGTGCCTTACCAGTTATATGTGTATTCCATCCTTGTCTAGGGGAGTGCTAAACGTCTCTCCTTTCATACTACACATACGTTAGCCTCCCTGCGGCTGTCTTATCCCGCTCATTTCGGGTTAACTAATTTCTATGTTCATTGGTCGGGCGGGCTGCGTATTGCAGCCCGTTCTTCCCTTCTCAGATCCTCTTTGGTTTTCAGTACTTTTGTGGCAAAGCTTTGGAATGCCCTGAACATCTGTTCGGATACAAGCTGCCTTTCCGTTAGAGGCCAATCAAGCCCTCCTCCGGCATGACGGCCCCGCGGCGGGGCGTGTAGTGGTCGCACGTCCCGCCCATGTTGGTCTGTTCGGTGATCCCGGAGACGCGGTTCGCTCCTCCTTCACGGTCAGTGAAGGCGCGGGTCGACCCGTCCCCTCCCGGGCTCGGTGGGGGGCGCCTCCCTCTCTCGGGCGAGCGAGAGGGGCGATGGACAACCCCCCACCACGTGAAGTGCCCCAAGAAGGGGGAGGGCGCGGGGCGGCACCGGTAGTGTTCGCATAGAGTTCCCGGTGTCGCCCCATTATGCGCGAAGGATGGCCACCGTGGGGTTTTAGCCGGTAGGAGTCCGGCACTCCCCCTCCGCCCGCACCATGGAGGCGGGGGGTCCATGAGGATTTCCCCACGATAAAAAAAAAAAAAGCCCTGCTTCGGCGGCGCCCCGCATCAGGCATCTTCGCAACATTGCGTACTTGGGACATTCGAACAGCACGTGGCTTGACGTTTCCGTCGCGCCGCAGCCGCACTTGTTGTCCCTAGCCAGAGCAAACTGATGCAGTTTGGCCTGGTAGTCTCCGTGGCCGCTGAGGAACTGAGTTACATAGTAATCAGTTTTTACCCATCGTGCCTCGAGTCTTTTGGAGACGTTCCCGAAAAAGCTGTACGTAGTACGGCCTTTTGCTGACGTCTCCCATCTCAACTGCCACATGTCGAGAACTACTCTCCGGACACTGTTATGTACAGTGCCTTTCGAAATTCGGTTCTCGACCATTTCAACATGGCTTAGGCGAAAATCGTGGATCTCGATACCTCTGAGCGAGCGAACTTTGAACATTGCTACTCTGTCGAGTATCACCAGGTCTATTGGGATCTCACCAGCAATCACACAGACTGCATCGGTGGAGATCGTTCTATAGGCCTTGGTGACACGGAGCAGCGCCTGCCTCTGCACGCTGGCCAGAGCTCGTCTGCTATGCGTGTTCAGGAGGTCAGCCCAGCCCGCGGCGCCGTACGTGGCGACCGGGAGGAACACGCCTTTGTACCTTTAACCACCGGGGGTCTTGTCCTGTCAAGCTTACCCTTGAGCAGGATCATCTCGGTTTTGGTGGCAGATAGAGTTAATTTCTGGGTTTCACACCATCCAGAAACCCCGTTTACCACCCTCTGTGCTTTTTGCTCGATTTTTACCCGCGAGTTCCCCTAGGTAATCACGAGCAGATCGTCGCCATAGGCAATGGGTTCGCAGTGAACCCCTCTCCTTCCAGCAGCTTTAGAACTCCGTCGAAGACGAGGTTCCAGCAACTGGGTCCAAGTATTGACCCCTGTGGACAGCCCTTAGTGACTTGCTTGCTCACTATTCCGTGGTTGGACACTATGGACACAACCCGTTTCGTGAAGTAGCTTGTCATAAGGCTGTACAGGTTTTTGGGGGGCAGTCGCGCGTTTTGAGATTGCTCAATACGCTTGGCCACCAGACGTTGTCAAATGCCCCTGATATATCAAATGCAAGACCTAGCACGTACTTTTCCTGTCTTCCGGCTACCGCCTCGCGAAAGTCGACCAAAGCGTGTTCGGTCGAGCGCCCACGGCGGAAGCCGTACTGACGTTCGGGGGCGTATGGTGCTTTAAGGAAAACTGGCTCCAGCCTCTTGAGAATTAGCTTCTCGAGGATTTTGCCCAGTACCGACAACAAGCAGATCGGTCGGTATGACTTGGGGTCAGCAAGCGGTTTCGTTTTTGCTTTTAGCAGGGCTCGTATCGAGCCCTGCTTCCAACGGGACGGGAACACTCCATACTTAAGGCATGCGTTATAGAGAGTGAGCAGGGCGGCTTTTGCCGGTAAGGGCAGCCGCTTAACTACCTCAACTTCTATGCGATCCAACCCAGGGGACTTCCTGTTCTTGAGGGTTTTGATCGCCGCTACAAGTTCCCTTCCTGTGAATGACGAAGTGCCATCCACTAAGGGCAGAGCGGCGATTTCCTCCCTCAGGAGTGCTTGCTCGGGTGTCTCGCCTTCCGGGCTGTTGTCCGGAATTAGCGCATGCAGAAGTGTCTCGGCCGTGGACTCCCAGGTCAACGTGTATCCATCTGCGGTACGGAGGTTGCTCATTGCAGCCTCAGTGCGGAGTCTACCCATCGTTATACGATAGGGAAGACCCCACATCTCTCTGTTCCCTTCTCTTGTTACAAAGTTGTTCCAACTTTGTAACTTTGCTTTTCTAATCGTGGCTGTATACGACTTTCTCTGTTCAAGATGTTCGTCGTACTTGGCCTTTCTTAGATCGGCGTCTTGCTCGGTCTGAAAGGCGCGTTTAAGTTTATAGACGTGTTTCTTTCGCCTCCTGAGCTCGGCAGTCCACCACGGGACTTGCCTTCCATGCTTTTTTGTCGAGGACATCGCGGCACTGCACGCTGTTATGATCGATTGCGCGATCTGTATCGCGCATGCCTCCGTTTCGACCGGCCCCGTCGGGGCTGAAGGCGGGAGGTTCCGCAGTTGTTGCCCGAGGATTCTCTCGAATTTCGGCCAATTGGCCTTATTCGGGAGGAAGCGCCCTTCTCGGGGCTCATCCTCCTTGGTGCGTTCGATGCAAATTTCAAAGACCAATACGCGGTGGTCGCTGGACGGGAGGTCGTCTCTGACCTCCCAGCTTCGAGCCAACCCGACCGCATTGTGTGTCGCCAGTGTGATGTCGATGTGTGACTCTCCGCACGTACTGGAGAATGTTACCATACTCTCAGTCTCGTTCAGAACTGTTAAGCCGTGCATTGAGAGGAGCTCTTCGAGCGCCTCTCCTCGGGCATCCGCTACTGCCGCTCCCCAAAGTGGAGACTTGGCGTTCGCATCAGCCCCCAGCACAACTCGACCCGTTCCGATCTCTTGCAGAACTTGATCTAGTCTTGCCAGGCTACTCTCTATCTCCTCTGAGAATTGAGAGTATTGGCTGACCAGATACAGGTCCGTGTCCTCGAACTTCGTGTGCACGCAGGCTATGTGCCCGTCACTTAGGTGTGAGAGACCCACGACTGTGAGACTCGGGTTCCGGACCGCGACCGCGGCCTTAACCTCCGTTACACCGCCTGTATAAAGGCGTGTCCTGAGTCCCAAGGCTGTAATAACGCCATCGACCTTATACGGTTCCTGGACGAGCACTATGTCTGTGTCAAGATGTTCGAGTGCTACAGGAAGTTCGTCCGTAACAATTTTGGACCTCTGCATGTTAAGCTGGAGAATCCGCAGACTGCCACTCGGACGGTTACAACGGGTTTTATCCATTGTTAGTGTGGGTTTTCACTGACAGAATAGCCTCGCTGTAGAAAGGGCAGCTTCGGCTCATTAGCCCGTCATTGTGCTTCCCGCCGACGCGCTTGCAGTTGGCGCACCTTGGAGGTTGCCCCTTCTGCTCGCACTTGGCGATGGTACGCCCCTTTTCGGCGCAGTGACCGCATATACTGGTTGCTGAGTTGCAGAATTTGGACATATGTCTAAATCTCTGACACTTGAAGCAGCGCGTAACTGTGTAGAAGTCCTCCGTTCTGCAGGACGCCCGCTCCAGATACAATCACTCACCCTGGGCCCGGACGCGGTTCCACATCGCGGGGTTAACCTCAATAACCCATGAGGAGGTCTCTCGCTTAGCAGTCTGCTTCGATGGCCCAGACTTCGACGTTGGCTATGTCTCAACCTTAGGTTGAGTCGCAGCCCTCGTCTTCGTCTTGAACCGCAGACGCATGCCAGCGGTCACCTCCTCTTTCGAGAGGCCCTTGAAGTTCTGTTTCCTGATACAGGAGATGAACTTCTCTTGGTTGATCTCAATGGGTACACGAAGTGCTCTGATTGTCGGGTTTCTTTTCCCCGGCACTCTAGCATTCAGTCCGGCGTCCCGGAGCTGCTTGCATTTTGTGAAGGATTCCAAGTGTGCTGCCTCCTCCGTCTCGATGGCGATTCCATTCCTATGGATTCGCCGGACGGATTTGATAGCTATCTTGGATTTAGTGGGCTTCACCATTCCCAGGACAGCTTGCTTCGTAGCGTCGCTATCCCGGTACTTTTCAGCCGAACCGGGGAAGATTTTGACCACGTGAAGTGGTCGGTCTTCCCTTGTCGGTGGCACGCCCTTGCGCCTTCCCGATCTCGTTACCTGGGCATAGCTGGCTTTCCCACTGCCAGCTATTGCCTCGGGAGCCGGAGCTCCCTTGGGCTGCCCAGGCTTTAAGACCTTTTCTTCGAGTTGCTTAGCAACTCGGTTAAGGGACTTCTCCACTGTGGCCTTGACGACGCGCTGCGATACTGTCGCAGCTTCGAGCGCCGTCGTCCTTCCAGGGTCGCCCCATGTTGGAGCACTTCCCTTAGAAGGCCAGTGAGGGAAGCGAAGTGGTCCATGATATGACCCGCGACCTCCTTGCTTATCTTACTAGAAAGTTTATGCAGTAGGTCCTGCAGGGTCTTGTCGTGGGCCTTGGCCGCGGCCATTGCTGTCTCTAAGCGGGTTGGCACCGCTTCGGATTCTACTCTGGCCGCGACTTTCTTCGCTCTCTTAGCCTTGCTCTTTTTGGCCTTGACCGGGGCACTGCTTTGGCTCCCCTTCTGGCTGGTCGCGGGACCAGTCTTCGGAGAGCTCGAGGAGCGCTCGGTCTTTGCCTCCGGGCGGGCACCCTTGCTAGCCACTTGGATTGGCGTGGGTTCGCCCGGGGCGACCGTTCTCCTCTTTCGCTTCAGTGCCCTTGGTTTAGGCACAGGAGCTCGTCAAATAGGAGAACATCATCTGCATAAGCCATGCAGTTGACCCGATGCTCTCCTATTTCATAACCTACATCCGCAGGGACTGTCCCCAATACCAAATCCACTACAAGGCGGAACAGGTATGGGGACAGCGGATCACCCTGGCGGACGCCTCTGCCAATACCAAAAAGCTCTGACCTCTCACCGTACACTTCAAATGCCGTGGAGCTCCGGGTGCACAGTTTGCCGACATAGTCGAACTTGCACGGCATCCCTACTAACTTCAGGGTGCAGGTGACGGCGCCGTGATTCACCGAATCAAAGGCCTTCGCAAAATCCAAGGCGGCAAAATGGAGTTCTCGCCGCTTACTGCCGGACTCCATTAGCAGTGTCGACAGAACGGCCACGTTTTCGGCGCAACCGTCGTCGAAACACCGCTGTATGAGGTCTACCACCTTGGACTCGCGAAGCCTCGAAGCCAGTAGCTTGTGCAGATGCCGCACCACCACCGACGTGATGGAGATCGGACGGTAATCCGAAGGAGAAGATGGATCTCCTTTCGGAATAGATACCGTCCTACTCGCAATCATCGCCGGCGTGAATCCACCCATACGCATCACGACATTGAAGAGGAGGGCCTTCATGGAAGCTGTAACGGCCCTCCAGAGGCGCACATTCAGTCCGTCGATCCCCGGAGCGGCATTGAGTGGCAAGATGACAGCTGCCACCTCCTCACACGATACTGGACGCCAAATAAACCCGAGGTCCCTCCAGGAACTTTGTCTGGCTCCCGGGGGCTCGGGCCCCGATGCCTGGGCCACGAACGGTCCCCAACGTTCAGCCATATGCCGAACATCATGGACCACGTTTTTGCTAGGGCCGTCCAGTATCTCCTTTGTCACTCTCGACATATGCGTGCGGAACATATGCTGTATTCTAGCGTATTCCGCACGTCGTCGATCCTTACGACGGGGTCCGACTATGCGACGCCTCGCGGTGCGAGAACGAGTACTTATATCCGAGGGAGGGACCACATCTGCAAACCACCGCCCCACCCGTTCCTCAACGTCAATGCCCTCCAGGCTGTCCAGCGCTATCTGGGCCAAGGTATTAGTGGCCCAACCATTGACAGCACTGATAACTGGGACCAGTCCATGTATGGCATGATCGAAACTGCCATACACTGAATCCCAGTCTCTGGGTGACATTGACGAGGACGGGCTCGCTGCGGGGTCAGTGGCGAGATGTGTCCGTAGGGGAGAGACCATGGATGTTGGACCAGGCGACCCGCCGATCGAGTGGAATGACTCTTCCCCCGATGACGAAGCCACAAGATCCTCCATCGCCGCAGCGACGAGGCGTTTATACTCAGCCCCCCGCCGAGCACCCTTCATTGCCTCAAGGGTCCGACCGGGGACCAAGATCATATGTTGGTTGATGAATTTGACGCCTCGCCGTGCGGCCACGGCCTCTTCCCTCGCCATTAGCTGCAGCTCTTCGGCGGTCCAACGGCGTTTGCTCCTCTCAACGGATATGTTCTCGTTCACGATGTCATCGTGTGCCTTCCGACGGTGAACGCCAAGTCCAATCTTGGACTTAAATACATGCTCGCACTGTGGGCATGGGCATACTGGGCTGCTTCGGGGTGCAGGGACAACCAGGGACGAGGGCGAGATGACGGATACGCGCGGGGAAATGGGTGTCGGCATAGGGGAAGGGTTTAATATCCCAGGTGGCAGTGAGCAGGCCCGGCAATATGAGGCCCCAGAAGCCTCGCAGCAAGGAAGATCCACGGGAGGCCAAGGCACGGGACCGAGCTCGGATCCTGGGCTGTTTCCAATCCGCTCTCCTCGGCCAGGCCCGGCACGTCAGCCAGACCCGCTTCCCTACCAAGCCCGACACGCCCCGCTCCTCAGAGCCAATCCTTATTCCGAAGTTACGGATCCAATTTGCCGACTTCCCTTACCTGCATTATTCTATCGACTAGAGGCTCTTTACCTTGGAGACCTGCTGCGGATATGGGTACGAACTGGCGCGACACTTCCACGTGGCCCTCTCCTGGATTCTCAAGGTCCGAGGGGAAAATCCGGACACCGCCGCAACTGCGGTGCTCTTCGCACTCCAAACCCTATCTCCCTGCTAGAGGTTTCCAGGGAACTCGAACGCTTATACAGAAAAGAAAACTCTTCCCGGATCTCCCGACGGCGTCTCCAGGTCATTTTGGGTTACCCCGACGAACAC
The DNA here is from genome assembly GCA_964023945.1 of Ectemnius cavifrons. Classification (NCBI taxonomy): domain Eukaryota; kingdom Metazoa; phylum Arthropoda; class Insecta; order Hymenoptera; family Crabronidae; genus Ectemnius; species Ectemnius cavifrons. The sequence continues at coordinate 2,406,928 of OZ030388.1, forward strand.
TCTTGCGAGGACCCGAATTGTATGCGGTTCCGCTGCCGGGTTCCGGAATAGGAACCGGATTCCCTTTCGCCCATCGGGTGTGTGTCTTTTATTTCTCTCTCTCTCTCTCTCTTTGCGTATTTGGCACAACACCATCATCGACATAGGATTTCTCCGAGGGCTTAGGATCGACTGACTCGTGTGCAACGGCTGTTCACACGAAACCCTTCTCCACGTCAGTCCTCCAGGGCCTCGCTGGAGTATTTGCTACTACAACTAAGATCTGCGCCGACGGCGGCTCCAGGCAGGCTCGCGCCCAGACCCTTCTGCGCACACCGCCGCGACCCTCCTACTCGTCAGAGCTTCATGGAGGGCGGTCCCCGCGAGGAGGACCGCCCCGCCCCACTTGCCGCTGACGGCGCAGTATAGGCGTGACGCTTCAGCGCTATCCATTTTCAGGACTAGTTGCTTCGGCAGGTGAGTTGTTACACACTCCTTAGCGGTTTCCGACTTCCATGGCCACTGTCCTGCTGTCTTAAGCAACCAACGCCTTTCATGGTGTCCCATAAGCGTCGATTTGGGCACCTTAACTCCGCGGTTGGTTCATTCCACAGCGCCAGTTCTCCTTACCAAAAATGGCCCACTTGGCACTCTGATCCATAATAAAATAATCTCGTGGCTTCATAGTTCAAGCAAGCCAGAGATCTCACCCATTTAAAGTTTAAGAATAGGTTGAGGTCGTTTCGGCCCCAAGGCCTCTAATCATTCGCTTTACCAGATGAGACTCGCATGCGCCCGTGATGGGGCTAGCGAGTGCCAGCTATCCTGAGGGAAACTTCGGAGGGAACCAGCTACTAGATGGTTCGATTAGTCTTTCGCCCCTATACCCAGTTCCGACGATCGATTTGCACGTCAGAATCGCTACGGACATCCATCAGGGTTTCCCTTGATTTCGTCCTGACCAGGCATAGTTCACCATCCTTCGGGTCCCAACGTATACGCTCTGGGTGCGCCTCATCTCGCGATGAGAACGAGACGCCCCGGGAGTGCGAGGCCGCATCGTGACGCGGCCATTCTCCCTCGGACGCGACCGACCCCTTGCGGGAAAGGCAGGGCCTTCACTTTCATTGCACCTTTAGGTTTTCCTGTCCCAATGACTCGCGCACATGTTAGATTCCTTGGTCCGTGTTTCAAGACGGGTCCCGAGAGTACCCAAAGCAGTAGCGTCACTGACCGGTATTTCGTATTAATATTGGCCTGTCCGAGGACACCGCCTGCCAACAGCTGGCCAAGGCCCGGGCACGGCGCCGAGGCCGCATACACCCCGGGTATGCTCTTTGACCGCGCTTGCGGCGGGTCCGACGCAGAACGCGAACGAACTGCGGCCCTATACCGTGCGAGTACCGCCGAGCAGCCGGTCGGGCGACCGAGGGGCCGCCGCGTGCGTGCGAGGCGCACGACGGCAGGCGCCCACTCGGGCCGTAAACCGACACCCAACGGGTCGCGACGTTCTACTAGGGGAGAAGTGCACGCCCACGTCGCCGGACTTTCGCCGACGGCGGCGTGTCCGCGAAGCGCGGACCGAGATCCGCTGCCTCCGGGACATCGCGCGCCACCGAGATGTCGGCTCCGCTGACGATGAATCTCCCAGTTCGATCTTTTGGGTTTCTCGGGTTTACCCCTGAACGGTTTCACGTACTCTTGAACTATCTCTCTTCAAAGTTCTTTTCAACTTTCCCTCACGGTACTTGTTCGTTATCGGTCTCGTGGTCATATTTAGCCTTAGATGGAGTTTACAACCCACTTAGAGCTGCACTCTCAAGCAACCCGACTCTAAGGAGAGATCCTCCCGAAGCGCGTACCGGTCTCTACGGGCCTGGCACCCTCTGCGAGTAAGTGGCCCCAGTCAAGATGGACTTGAACGCGATAAAGCACGCTCCGGGATAAGCGGATCCTCCCGAACACTACATTTCCCTGCGGCGAGATGCCACGGGATTCAGTGCTGGGCTCTTTCCTGTTCGCTCGCCGCTACTAAGGAAATCCTGGTTAGTTTCTTTTCCTCCGCTTAGTAATATGCTTAAATTCAGCGGGTGATCTCGCCTACTCTGAGGCCGTCTTTCTTTATAATATATCTCTCCTCTTTGAACGTCGGGGGGCGTTAAAAAAAAGAATTAACGCGCGAAGGCAGGAGAAAAACAAAGAGTTTGAAACCACGATGAACGACGCTAAGGGCGAAGAAAGCGCAAACGGGATGCCTGCCAGAGCAGCGCGTGCTGTCACCGCTGTCCAGTGGGGCGTGCTGTCTGCGTGGGTCGGAGGTTGTTCGATAGGCGGAGAACAGCGGTTGTTGGAACAATTAGGATAGTTAGGATAGTTCTTCTTTGGTGTAGTTTAGGTTGTAGCTAGGTTAGTGTAGATTTTAGGAATAGGTTTAAGTTTTATGTAGGCTAAGTTGTTTGATATAAGTGCACTTTCCTTTTAATTTCTTCCACTGTATCAGGAGACTCGGTAGAGTCTCGCACCAAGTAGTTACCTATAGCTATACAGCGCGAGAAGCCGAGGCTACTTATCCCGACGCGTAGCGGTTTTCGATCGATATAAGACTTTCACCTCGATTTCCGAAAAAGTTACAGCTTGCAAGCATAACTTGTGAATCAAGCACAGCCTAATTTATTTTTCTGAATCCAATAAGCTAAAGAGTAAGGAAATTGGTCCATGCGTTCAAGAGATATGAATTTCCTCCTCTTATTTTCTCGTGCGAAAACAATTCAGAAGAAGATTCAGACCAAAAATGTAGGTCACATATTTTCCACGCTAGGTGGCAGAATGTTCATATGTTTCTAGCTTTGTAGCTGCGAGATGATGTTATGCTAGAGAGAGAAGGCAGATGTGAGCTGATGTTAGAGAGAGATGCTAGACATGTAGAAAGAGACTAACTAACACGAGATGGGTAGATGTCTTATTTCCTTGACGTTCGAGTGCTTAGTTATGTGGGCTATTTTATGACAGGAATATCTTACGCGAGGATATCTGACAAATTTAACAGTTTTATTCTTTTATTGGTACAGCTTTATGACCCTACTCAATCTAACACTGTTAAGCAATATCCTCTTATTCAATACAATTATAGACTACCAAAGTTGCCAAGTGCATACCCAGGACCCACTTAAATGAAAAAGCAACAATTTGTTCAACAAGTGATACTTCAGGTCTTTCATGTAAATGATTTCCGAACTACGAACCTTACTAGTAATCAGTATTTGCTCAGTAAACTTTAGATCTTTGACTTCTGTAATTTTTAATTATGTATCTGTTCAGCAAGTTTGAAATCTATAACTGAACTGGTTCTTGGGTACGCCCTTGTCAAATTTGACATTACAAATGTGTTGAATAAGAGATAGAATTTATTAAGTATTGAGCCTAATCGTAATATTAATTTAGGGGCATACTAGTCGTGAAAAATTAATATCCTGCTCATCAAGTTTCAAGCCTCTCGCTTAAGTGGTTCTCAGCTTCACATTTGACAAGTTCCACACTTCACAAATGTCTTGAACAAGGGAGAATATCACTTCAGCGAAAGAGACCGGAAATTTGGTGAGCAAATACGCTTTCGCAATGTAATATTTGCTACAGAATAAAAAAAGAACAAAATTTTTTACATTATACAGACAAGCTGTATCCTCCTCTTATTCTCCACATTGTTGAAGTATTAAACTTGTCAAATGTGTAGTTTGTGAATTACTTAAATCAAAGATTATATTTAATTTTACGGATTAACTAACAAAAAGAACTGAGATCCCCCCAAAAACATTAAAATGAAAAAAAACGGCAAGTAGCCACCCCCCCCCCCCCCCCCCGCCGCTGCCGCCATCCAACAACCCAAACCACCGACTCACCAACCCACCAATCTTGCAAAAGTAATTTAAAAATGATCAAAAATAGAAATGGATATCATTGGTAAACGAAAGCCAAGTTATCAGGAGACTCGGTAGAGTCTCGCGCCAAGTAGTAGTTATATATATAGTACAGCGCGCGACTACCGAGGATACTTCTCCCGAAGTGTAGCGGTTATCGTCTGCTATAAAACTTTCACCTCGATTTATGTAAAAGTTACAGCTCCAAGGATTTATTTCTGAATTTTGTATTTTTTCGTTGATTTTTCTGAATCGAATGAGCCGAGAATCAAGCGAATCGGTTCAGTCATTCAGGAGATATGAATTTCACCTCGTTATTATTCTCGTAGTAAAGGCAAGGCGGATTAAGAGTCATGGGATTCATGCAGAATTCCTAAAAATGTAACTTTCACTTTTTTCATACGAGATGGCAGCAATCAGAAATGCTACGGGCTGCGGAGATAATATGGCTGTGTCGTGTTTACGTTACCGACACGATGGTTAAGCCGGTTATGCCATGGCTGGTTATGTGACACAGTCCGATTATTCCGATTTTATTTTTATTATTTGCTTTTCAGGTTCAATTCTTTATTTAGTTAATAAAAGAGCATACTATCCTCGCCCCTGTTCCTGTTATCTTGTGACTATTGAGAATTATGAAATGTCAAAAGTGTTAAGTGCGTAATTCACAAATCACTGTTCACTGTATTTGGTAAATAAGTGCTCATTATCAATAGCTAAAATTCTCAAGTGTCTAGCATATGAATCTCTTAACCAATAATTAGTTAGCAATTATTTACAATTTAAGGGAATGCTAGCTACTGGTAATCAGTAGTTTGCTTACGTAGACTAATTTCAGCACTTTAGGTTTGCACTCTGTCAGCTGGGCACTTGATAGTCAGGATACATAAAAAAACTAGACTGAGGATGAGAGAGCTTGCATATATAGCTTATCAAATATAACTTGTAAAGTATTAAGTCAAATCATTTACAATTTCAGTAGATTCTGGCTATTGATAATCGCTCCTTTGCTAATCTGAATGATTGTTTGATTTTATGTTTTAGTGTTATACTATTAACCAAGCGATATGCTCATACGCAGCCTAATTTAGTGTGGTTGTATTGAGACTGTCAAGTTTGTTGCTCAAGGCATGCTTCAGCTAAAGAGCTAAAATGATTAAGTGATTGTTGTGCTACGCACTGAACAATTTTCAGACCTTTAAATCAAACTAATTTCAGCACTTTAGGTTTGCGCTCCATCAGCTAGGCACTTGACAGTCAGGAATAACTTGTAAAGTATTAAATCAAATTATTTCTAATTTCATTACATTCTAGCTATTAGGAATCTCTCTTTTGCTAATCTGAATCATTGTTTGATGTAATGCTTTACAATTAAAATATATAAACCAAGCCAAATGCTCATACGCAGTCTAATTTGTATCTTGACTGTCAAGTTCATTGTTCAAGGAACGCTTCAGCTAAAGAAGTAAAATGACGTAAGCAAGTACTAATTACCAATCACATGTCATTTAGGGATATAAAAGCTATTGGTAACCAGTACTTGTTTAGTAAATTTCATTACTTTAGATTGTGTGCCCCGTGACCTATGCATTTGGTACTGATATTTGGTATATACAGATATACCAAAGTTAAAGTGTGTATGAGGGTGTAGCTTATCTAATCTGCAATTTAAATGCACCCTAGCTATTGAGAATCAGTAAACAGGTGCTAATTATTACCAATTACTAGCATGCTTCTAACTTCCAACAGACTAAAGTTAAAATTTTAAATTATATTAGGCAAGCTGTAAATCTCATATTGTTTAACTTCGGAATACTGAATTTGTTAAGTGCAAGCTATATATTATGTAGGGAATCTATATTCTCACATTCAGCTCAATTTCTTAGATCTCCTCCTATGTGCATGATTAAGTTATAAATACATTATAACATTAAACTTACATTATAACATAAACATGCACATAGGTGATAGTGCATATTTGAACATTTTAATAAAATTTTACTTTTAAATTTATTAATTAAACCATTGATAAATACTTTGAATTTTTATTGTCTTTATTGTTAAGCATTAACTAACAAAAAGGCATGAAATCCGTCCAAAAACATTAAACTGTAAAAAAATGCGCCAAGTAGCAGTTGGATTTCCCCAAAAATTGAAATATAACAAAAAAGATAATAGATATCATACAAGAAAGCCAAGTTTTTATTCAAAGATACCTCGATTTAATTCGCATTAGCAATTAATAATAAATTAACAATAATTTAGCGATTAACAATAAAAAAACTTGGCGTGTGCGCCCTTCATTCGAGGCACTTGCTCTGGTAATATTGCTAAAAAAACTTTTAAAGAAATTAAATTCTAGTAAAGTCAGTTTTGGGTTTGAATCAGTTTCCCATTGTCTTTTTACCCCGCAATGAAGCGCGCACACGCCAAGTTTTTTTTATTGTTAATCGCTAAATTATTGTTAATTTATTATTAATTGCTAATGCAAATTAAATCGAGGTATCTTTGAATGAAAACTTGGCTTTCTTGTATGATATCTATTATCTTTTTTATTATATTTCAATTTTGGGGGAAATCCAACTGCTACTTGGCGCATTTTCTTACATTTTAATGTTTTTGGACGGATAATTCAGATATATAATTAATAACATACAAGAAACCCAAGTTTTCATTCAAAGATACCTCGATTTAACTCGCATCAGCAATTAACAATAAATTCACAATAAATTAGCGATTAACAATAATAATAATAAAAAAACTTGGCGTGTGCGCGCTTCATTGCGGGAGAGTTGAAATGCCAATTCACCCTCATGGTCGCAAGGTGGTCCGCCATCTTTTGGGCCTCTTTGTTGGCTGCCGAGAACAACCTCTTCAGTTCCGCATCTGCTCCGATGAAATTGGTGCCTTGGTCGCTAAATAAGTCGGAACAGAAAACACGGCGTGAGATGAAACGTTTGAAAGCGGCAATAAAGGCCTCAGAAGTATAGTTTGAAGCCACATCCAAGTGGACGGCTTTTGAACTTAGGCAGACCAAAATGACGAGGAATCCTTTATAGGCTTTGTAACCCCGGCCGGGAGCTGTCCGGAGGAAGATGGGCCCGGCGTGGTCCACCCCGGTGCGAAGATAGGGACGAGCTGCAAGGACCCGGGGAGCTGGTAGACTTCCCATCAGGAACTTTGGAGTTGCCGCCCGCCATCGAGTGCAAGTTACGCACTTGTGGATGGCCTCCTTCACTAGATTCCGTCCTCGAGGGATTCAGTATCGTTGCCTCAGCGTGCCCAAGGTAAGTTGAACTCCGCCATGAAGTGTTCGTTTGTGAGCGGCTTCAGCTATTAGAGTGGCACACCTTGACAAAGCAGAGAGTATTATTAGGCGTTTTTGATCAGGTGGAAGAGCAGCATGCCAGAGGCGGCCATCAACTCTCAAGATCCCGTCTTGATCCCGGAAGGGCGTCAGTGCACGGAGGGAGCTCTTCCGCGCTAGGGGTTTGCGTGACTCGAGAGCAGTCAATCTTCTTGGTACGTAGCCTCTTGCGACAGTTTAACCCATCTTTTCTCGGCCTTGCTCAATTCCTCTACTAACAGGCTACCGGGTTCCCGAGGCTGCTGGTTGGGGCGTCGGAGCCACGGCAAGCAATAGGCAGTGACTCGGATAAGTTTATTGTAAGTAGAGAATCGGTTCAATATAGGATTATCTTCCAGTGGCTTGCTAGAAGCACTCATAATCCTCCTTTCTCGCTGTTCCGGAAGCTCATGGATATCCCAGTCACTTTCCTGTACTGGAAGCTCTTCCGGAAGCTGAGGACCCTGCCACCAAAGAGGGTGATTGACTAGATCCGCCGGAGAGATTCCCCTGGAGGCGCAGTCAGCCGGGTTAGAGCTGCCAGGGATGTGGTGCCACTTCGCTTCAGGTAAGAGTCGCTGGATTTCTGAGACTCTGTTGGCTACGAAGGTTTTCCATTTGTTGGGATGCCCCATTAGCCAACCTAACGTCACTGTAGAATCAGTCCATAAATAGGTAGTGACTTCCTTCATTTCCAGTGTTTCGGCCAGATGCTTGGTGAGTTGAACAAGGAGTCGAGCTGCACAGAGTTCAAGACGGGGTAATGATATTTGTTTGAGAGGTGCAACCTTACTTTTTGCAGGCAACAGAGTAGCGAGTGGTTTTCCGTTCCCATTTGCTTGTCTGAGATAAACTACTGCAGCATATGCCTGCTCTGCGGCGTCGCAGAATCCCCAGAGTTCATAGTTGCCGCAGTCTTTGGAGAAAATGGGTCGAGGGATTTGAATGGACGTAATTAAATCCCATTGCTTCCTGAACTCCAACCATTTGGTGGCAATGGCTGTTGGGAGAGGTTGATCCCAGTCTAGGTTCAACAACCATCATCAGGAAGGCACTCGAGTACCATCGAGTGCCCCCTGAGTTGAGGGCCGTCGTCGGGGACTACCTCGCCGACAGGGGCATTAGGTTCATGGGCCGGATGTAGGAGTATGAGAGGGAGACGTACGCCGGGGTCCCGCAGGGGTCCGTTTTGGGCCCCCTGCTATGGGACCTCGGGTACGATTACGTCCTGCGGGCTGCACTCCCCGCTGACGCCACTTTGATCTGCTACGCAGACGATACCTTAGTGGTAGTCAGCGGGGAGGACGGGATGAGGACCATCCGCGTGGCGGAGATGGCGGTGGCCTGTGTCGTCGCCCGAATCCACCGACTGGGCCTTCGGGTGGCCCCGCAGAAGACCGAGGTGATCTGGTTTTACGATCGCCGACGGTCTGCGGGGCCGCCTGCCCAGCGGTGGATTGCGGTAGGAGAGACCCGCGTCCAGGTGAGAGATACGATGAAGTATCTCGGACTCACCCTGGACGGCCTCTGGCGCTTTAACGAGCACTTCGGCCGGCTTATCCCCCGAGTTGAGAAGGCGGGGCAGGCGCTTTAGGACGCCTGCTGCCCAACATCGGGGGACCGTGGGAGGGTGTCCGACGCCTTTATGCGGGAGTCGTCCGTTCCATGGTGCTCTACGGAGCACCAGTCTGGGCGGACGACCTGGCGGCCAGCCGGCGCAATTGTGCCCTGTTATTCAGGGTACAGCGTCGGATGGCCGTCAGGGTCGTGCGAGGATATCGCACGATCTCGCTGGCGTCGGCCACCCTGCTAGCGAGGTTTCCGCCCCTAGACATCCTGGCGGTGGGGGACGCGAGTACCTATTCGGGTCTTCGCGTCCTCCGCGATAGGGGCGGAATACCCACGGAACGGTCGGTCGAGGAGCTCAAGCGCCAGACCCGACGGTTCGTTGTCGAGATATGGCGGGAAAGGCTGGAAGATCCAGCCAACTCCCGCCACAGAGCCGTCGGGGCGATTCTCCCGAGCCTTGAGGCTTGGGTGAGTCGCGGCAGGGGGCAGCTCTCCTACCGCGCAACGTACCTGAACGAGTACCTGCGTCGCATCGGGAAGGAGGCGACGGCACAGTGCCACCATTGCGATGGGGACCAGGACACGGCGCAACATACCCTCCAGTATTGCAGGGCCTGGAGGGAACAGCGCCGTGTCCTGGTCCGGTATATCGGAAGGGACCTCTCGCTGCCGACGGTCATCCAACAGATTCTCGGCAGCGAGAGGTCATGGAGAGCCTTCCTCGGCGGAGCGGCGGCGGGAGGGGACGGACCCCTTCCGTTTGGGGAGGGCCCGTCCCCGCCGCCGTCCCGCACGGGAGGACGCCGCTCCCCCCGACTAAGTTTGGTGGCCCGGACCCGCCGGTGGGTTTCCTTGCCGGTGGGCCGGACACGTGCCAAGGGGCCGCGAGGCGGCAGAGTGGTGGCTCTGTCGCCTCCGCAAGCGGCCCCGAGGCGGGGCGGGCGTGTAGTGGTCGCACGACCCGCCCAGAAGGGATTGGTAGTGCGGGGGGCACGGTTCCCGCCTCCTTCGCTGTTGGCGAAGGAGTGCGGCGAGCCGTGTCGCCCCGCGAGGAGTGGGGGAAGCCTCCCTCTCTCGTGAAAGCGAGAGAGCGGACGGCCACCCCCCCACCACGAGACGAGCCCCCCTTAGGGGGCGGGCGCGGGGCGGCACCGGTAGTGTTCTACCAGAGTTCCCGGTGTCGCCCCAGTAAGCGCCGAGGATGGCCACCGTGGGGTTTTAGCCGGTAAGAGTCCGGCACTACCCCGTCGCCCCCACCAGGGCGGCGGGGTGTCCATGATGATTTCCCTACGTTAAAAAAAAAAAGGTTCAACAACCAAGTGCTTTGTGGCCCATTTCTGCCAGGGGAACCCGCCCGCTATGCACAGCTGGACCAATTGCTCCTTTAATTCCACAATCTGCTCCTCGGAATCGGCACCAGTAAGAATATCATCCATGTACATTTCCTTTAATATAGCAGAAGACCCCAGCGGGAAAGAAGAAGCCTCGTCTCTCGTCAGTTGATGCATCGTTCTGATGGCCAAATAGGGAGCACACGCCAGCCCGTAAGTTACGGTATTAAGTTGATATTCCTTTATTTCGTCTTCATCATTAGATCGCCACAGTATGCGCTGTAGATCCCTATCTCGAGGGTCCACTAGTATCTGGCGGTACATTTTTTCCACGTCCGTGGCTAATGCGTATTTATGTGTCCTCCACTTTAGTAGCAGATCAGCGAGCGAGGGTAGGAGGTTAGGGCCGATTAACAGGAAGCTGTTCAGCGACTCACCGGAGAGGGCCCTAACCGACCCATTGAAGACGACTCGTCGTTTCGTCGTGGTGCTGCTCTCTCTCAGGACTCCGTGATGGGGCAGGTAGGCGACGTGTGAGCTTGACGAGTGCGCGTTGACTTGAGACATATGTCCCAGTAGCTCATATTGGTTCATGAAGTCTACATATAGCCTTTTTAGTTCAGCCCTTTGAGCGAATCGTTTCTCGTTATAGAAAATCGCTCTTTTGGCATTGAGTCGAGTGTCTGAAATGGGAAGTTCTTTCTTTTTTAAGGGTAATCTGACCATGTACCTGCCATCCGGAGTCCTGGAGTGTGTGTTGGCGAAGAAGTCTTCGCAAGCGAGTTCTTCCGGCGAGAGGGGGGCAGGAGGTTGAGGCAGTTCCTCCTGCTCCCAAAAGGAGCGAACCAATTGGGCTAAGGGATCACCCAGTGTGCATTGGTAAGCGGATACTTGGTGAGGGAGGCTCTCAGAGCTTAGTCGGCCCGAGAGGATCCATCCCAACATGGTATTATGAGCGATGGGTTCAGTTTGGTTTCCCTTGCGTAGGCCGTCCAATATGATTCGGGCGTGGACGTCGGCTCCTAGGATAACGTCAATGGAGTCATTAGAATAGAAGGATGGATCAGCTAAGGTGAGTCCTTGCAAATGTTGCCAAGTGGTTCGGTGATCTCTCAGCCGGGTAGCGTAAATCGACAGGCGTGACATCACCAAAGCTTGAGTTCCTATTTCATTTCGTCCAGTGTGGGAGCGTACTTTCAGATTTATCTGTCCCTTAGAGCATCCGGTTTGCACGCCGCCTACACCGTAGATAGCTACAGTAGCTTTATTTCTTTGCAGGCGTAGGCGTTGAGCGAGCCTTTCTGTTACGATGGAGATCTCCGAACCCTGATCGATTAAGGCTCGGGCATCGTGGAATTTTCCGAATCGATCGGCCACTTGAACCCTGGCGGTAGCGAGAAGTACGGCTGAAGCTGAAACCGAACACTGGTGAGTAGACGGGTGGACAATTACGGATTTACTTACTTAATTAGAGGAGAAGGCATCGTTGGTGCTTATCTCCGCAGGTTTGGCAAGTCTTTAAAGATTTACATTCCATGAGCGAGTGTCGTCCCAAGCAATTGAGGCAGAGGTTTTTGCTCTCAATTATTTTCCTCCTCACAGAGCCACTCTTGTTCCGATAGCTGTCGCAGAACATTAATATATGGTCTTTCAGACACAGGGGACACTTTTCAGGGAGGGACGCGCCCCTCTGCGTGTGTAGGCTCCTCGATTTTGGCCTGGAGGAGAGAATAGGAGTGGGTTTCACTCGGACCGTGGCAGTCTTCTGAAGCTGGATGGTATTCAGCGCTTGAATTCTGCGACTCAAGAACGTTCTCAGGACATCGAAGGTTGGTGGGTCAGAAGTGGCATTCACATTCATTTCCCATTCCTGCCGGGTTCCAAGATCAAGCAAGTTGACGACCAGGTGGACTAGTAAGTCCTCGTGTGAGCCCACGGGTCGTCCGATTCCTTCCAGCGTGTTGACCATTGAGGTTATGTTGAGGTAGATCCTCTGTAACTCAGTGGCTGACTCACATGTTAGTTTCGTCAGACCATCCAGCTTTGACAAGGCCAGCCCCACTAGAATCCGCTTATTCTCGTAATGTTCGGTTAAGATACGCCACGCTCGGTCATAATTGATTGAGGTAGTGGGAATTTCCTGAATAAGAGTACCGGCTTCTCCCTTAAGGCTCACCTTTAAATGTTGTAGCTTCTCGACATCGCTCATCCCCACAGTGCGGTCGATTATCGAGAGGAAAAGCTCCTTGAAAGAGACCCAAGCTTCGTAGCTGCCGTCGAAGCTTGGAAGTTCAAGAGGACGGATCACGCTCCGGGTAGGTGCTGAATGAATGTCCTCCACTTTGGGTTTGTCCGACACGGCGTCTTTATAGTCCAGCAGCATTCCCAGTTGGATTGTGAACACTTCCTCTGTTTTGTCAAGCCAATCCTCAGTCCAGTAAGGGTGCTCCCTCACCATCTCCTTATACTTGGACACGAGGAGCGTGTGATTGTCTTGGAATTGCTTCCTATAACTCTCAATCATGCCGATCCTAGTTTCGATAGATCCTTTAGTAATCTTATCCTTTCCACCCTTCTTGAGGTTATCAACAGCGTTGGCAATCCATTTGTTTAGCTTGATCTGAGCTGTAATGATGTCTTCCATTTTAGGTTAATTCAACACGTGGTCGTGGTCACTGGCAAAGAAGACACTATCCGGCTCGAAGGACCAGAATGTTCGATAGGCGGAGAACAGCGGTTGTTTTAACAATTAGGATCCCTTTAACAGGTCACTTCCGCTTTGAAGCGCCTGAAACCTTCCCGAAATGAGTGACGTAAGGACGGCAAGAAATGATTCCGAGTGCGGTGGATTGCCGGTAATGAGGCAGGTAAGAATTAGGTACCACCGCACTCGGGACAGTTGCTACCGAGGGAGATCGGCGCCCCAGTACTTAGGCGCGCAGATTCGATAAGCTTGAACAGAGGTGTAGCGGTTACGCTGCGCGTATAGCTCCATAACCCTCTCGTTGTGTGCTCGAACACGCTCGGTGCACCCGGTTTTCGGTTCAACGTCTGTCCTCTCATCTGCGCGCAATGGCGGCTTCAGGGACTCGACGGCCGGGGTGAGCGCGCGGCACACGAGAGTATGTATGGTGCGCGGGGGCCTGCTATTAGAACAGCTGGTTGCCAACAACACATTAAAGAGTAATGGGCGCGTGGCACGTGCTCCGTAATTCGCGCGTGTCTTCGCGTTGCGCAATGGGGCGAGAGAGGTGGTAGTGCTCGGTCCAGAAGAGCAGAGGTGTGGCCGTCGCGCCGCGTCGCGCCAATTGTACACCCACGGTTTTCCGGCGTACGGCGCGTTCGCCGTGGCTCGCATCTGTTAATCCGTGAGGAAACTGGTCGCGCGCGCCGCTTACCGGCGGCACACTACTCTCCGCATCTACCGATGACCACTGACTACTCCTTCAGTCTCTCTCCGTCTCCCCGAGCGCTCCACACGCGCAAAACGGCACGGCACTCTCACACACTCGGTTGTGGCGCCCTGCTCCCTCCCTCCTTGCTATCATCATCACCTGACACCTTGCGGCAACAACAACTGTGCGCTCTCTGTGTGTCATCTGCTCATTTGCTTCGATTGCTCTCTCTCCCTTTCTGCGTCCGTGTACGACTGTCTCCTCTCCCTTCTCCTTATCCTTTCTCCCACCTTTGTCAAAGACAAGTGTTCTCAGACTTTGTCGTTCGTTTAAAGCGATGTCGGCAGCGCGGCCCGGTCACCCGCTTTGGGTGACACCGTGAGTACCGCGGCATCGTCTGACGAGCGCTCAATCAGAACGACCAGACTTGTGGGTGTGCGTGTGAAATCAGGCTTAGTGTACACGGACACTGATTTCACCCTTCCTCCGATATTCGTCCTCAGGCTCCAGGGAAACCGTGTAAAACCGGGAGCAGAAAGGTGCACTTCGCCCACGAAAACGCTGATTTAGCTGATCCCAAGCAGCTACAATCCTCTGGACTGCAAGATCCGACAGCAACAGTCCTCTGAGCAACACAACCCAACAGCAAAGGTCCTCTGAACAGCAAATCCCAGCAGCAAAAGTCTTAAGTCTTAACTTAAATTCGAACGATACTGCCGCCGATTAAAAATGTCAGCATTGTCGACTAACAGCTAGATTCAGAGCGCGAGAGGTCGTGGTACGCAAAACCTCCCTCCCTATGCAAAAAGATGTTTCCACGAGAAACAGCTTTTTCAATCTAACTTACAGTAGTATTTACATCTAGCTCTAAAAGAAAGTGCGTCAAAAATACATAATACATGATGAAAGAAGTGAATGTAGAAGACCAAACTTACGAGATCCACTGAAAAATAAGGTTATTTACACAGGATCTGGTCTAACATACGCTAGCTTGAGTTTATTTGCATGCACTATTTTGGTTCGGTTAGAGTTTATAGCTATTTCGACGGTGAGGTCGTTAAAAACCTTAACCACTCTATAGGGTCCTTGCCATGCCGGGTCGAATTTGGAAGTTTTGGGCTCCTTCAAAAGGTAAACGGTATCATCAACAGAAAATTTACAAGGGTGAGAGTTCTTGTCATAATGGTTCTTACTTCGTTGTTTAGCCCTTTCAAGGTTTTCATACGCGGTGGCTTGGGTTTTTGAGATGCGACAAAATAATTGATCCAAATAGTCAACGAAAGTACGAGGCACAGTCTCTTTCGCGAACTCGGAGGGAATAGCAGCTTTAACGCCAAAAACTAATTCATGGGGGGTGAATCCCGTGGATTCATGAACGGAGGTGTTATACGCGAAAATTCCGAACCTAATCCAATCGTCCCAATCGGTTTTAGTACAGTAGTGTTTTAGATAGTCAACAAAAACTCTGTGCGCGCGTTCTAAAGATCCTAAAGATTGCGGGTGAAAAGCAGTCGAAGTGATTTCCTGGATTTTGAAGATTTTGCAAAGATTTTTCATGACACTACTGGTGAAGTTAGTACCCTGATCTGTATGAATACTACGAGGACATCCGAAACGGCTAATAAAGTGCTCAGCAAAAGCAACAGCAATGGTGACTGCATCGATGCATGACAAAGGAATTGCATCCGAATACTTAGTTAAATTATCCTGCAACGTTAAAAGGTATTTGTGTCCTCGTTTGGTAATTGGTAACGGGCCTACAATGTCTAGTTGTAATTTATCAAATGCTTTATTAGGTGTATCCGAGATCTTCATGGGTTGTCTGGTTTTTGTGGAGAGAATCTTATTTCTTTGACAGCTCATACAAGTCCTAACAAAATCCTGTACCTCCTTCCTCATTTTAAGCCAAATGTAATCCTCCCTGATCCTATTGTAAATCTGAGTGATACCTCTATGTCCTCCGACTATTGACTCATGGTATTCCTTAATAATGGCAAGTCTGCGATCCGGTGGAGGGGTTTCTATTTCTCCTGTACACATGGTAATTGAAAATCTATATGAGTTGAATGTATCCGTTAAAAGCTTTTGGATAATGTCCCAGTCAATGGCTCCTAAATTGTTACTATTGCTTGATATACTAAATGAATTTATGTCAAATCTAACCATTAATTCCTTTAACATCCTGAAACATGATATTAAGTCGTTCAAATTTAATTCATCACTATGCTTGGCTTTAGGAAATAAGTGAAATATCTGATAACTACCATCGGGATAAATCATCGCGTCCCCAGGTATAAGGGTACTTTGTTTAATTGCTTCGAAAGGAATTTTGTCTCGACTCTCTAAATATTTATTTATTTCAGATACTATCTCACAATCTATAGAAATGAAGTGAACAAGGTTGTCTTGGCGCATATGGAGGTGGTCTTTGGTGAAGTTTAAATTTGGAAGGGGTGTCAGGTGAGTGTCAATTAATTGAGAAGTGGTAGTCGGACGACTTTAATTTGATTTTGATTTTGATTGTCAGACTCTAAAGGTACCACTTTGAGAGATTTTTCCGCACTCCCAGCTCACTGTTCCAATAAAAATCCACAAGTAGGCACTCCCGCCTCAAGCTGGTCTGGTGCACCAGCCCCAACCGAAATGTCCGAAGACAAAGTGGACCCTAAGGTACCACGCGGATATAAGGACATCACCGTCCAAGCGAAATCCATCGCAAAAGGCATGCAGCCACCAAGGACAGAGCCGCCAGCGTGAGGATGTTGATGAACGAGTTGACCACTCAGAGCCCCTTTGCCTTGGACCACTTCAACGTCCATCTCTGATGATGCCTCAGAGATCAGAGATGGACCTTGAGTGTTAACACGGTCCAATCTCTCAGAGTTATTTGCAAGTAAGTGATTTGAACAAGATTGAGATTCTAAATTTTGAATGCAATTTAATTGATTTTGAGAAGTGAAAACTGAAGCTATCATTATATTTAAACTAATTTCTTCTTTATTAAAGGTTTTAATTGAATTTGAGGATGACTTTAAAGAAGGACGAGGAATTTCAACTGGGGTTTCCAAGACAACAGGATTTCTCGATAAAGCATCCGCATTAGAATTTATTCTACCAGGTTTGTGAACTATTTCATAATCAAACTCACTAAGCCGAATTCGCCATCTTGCGAGTCTTGAACAAGGGTTATTCATACTATGGAGCCAAACCAAAGGACGAGGATCCGTCACCAAAACAAAACGTCGTCCATACACATAAGGACGGAAATGCTCTACACCAAACACAATGGCATCCAATTCTTTTTCAGTGGTCGAATAATTGACCTCAGCTGAGTTCAAGACTCTCGACGCATAGGCTATGGGCAAGTCTTTCCCAATTTCACCTTGACTCAACACTGCCCCGACAGCAAAACAAGACGCATCAGTGGTAATGACAAATGGACGTGAAAAATCTGGATACTTTAACAATGGCTCTGAGCAAATGATGTCTCTCAATTTCTCAAAAGAATTCTGCGCATTATCATCCCAAACAAACAGAGTATCCTTAGTGAGGTTAGTGAGTGGCTTTACTATCTTTGCCATATTCTTAACAAATCTTCTATAATAACCTACTAAACCCAAAAATTGCTTAACATTTGTTTGTGTTTTAGGGACCGGAAACTCCTTAACAGCCCTGATCTTTCCTGGATCTGGTTTAACCCCATCTTTAGTAATAATATGTCCCAAATAAGCAATATCCTGACGGAGAAAATGACATTTATCTGATTGCAAAGTGAGGCCTGCGCTTTGTAATCTCCCCAACAAATTCTTGGGCTTACGAATATGTGTCTCTAATGAATCTGCGTAAATGACTATATCATCCATATAAATGAAAAGCTCTATACCCTGTAGACCGGACAGAAGCATATGGGCGATTCCACGCAAAGTGATCACACCTTTTGACACTTTGTCTTCGATTTTTATGAAATTTGGTGAACATGTAGTCCTTAATATACAACCACATTATCTGCACTTCGTTGGTAAAAATGTCAATTATTATGCAAGTTATTTGCATTGCAAAATTCGTGCAACTTTTTTTTTAAAAAATCATAACTCTGGAACGGTATGAGATATCGAGAAACGCGAAACGCAGTTTTAAGCAGAAAAGATTGAATTTTCATTAAAAAAAATATTTGAGGAACGTAGCAACCTTCTTAATTTGTTTAAAAATTGTTCAAAAATTTTAATTGTTTATGATTCCGAAAACGCACTTTTGTCCGTTTTGAAAAAAATCATGGAGGCTCACTGAAGTCTCCTCTAAAAGCCCTGTAAATTTCAAGATGGTCAATTTAAAACTCTTTGAGATAAAATTCTTCATGCGATACCGGAACACGAGCTCGGCGCTCGGAGACCAGCGCGCGCCCGTGCGCCACGGATGCTTGCACACGGACCGCCGCTACCGATCACGGCCAACCGTCCTTTTCACCTACATAAAGGGCTAATCCTCGGGTACATGGTTGAATTATTCAATCTTTGCCTGAGTGGATGACTCCCGGTTAATACTTAACCATAAAGTACTGAACACTGTTTCCTCTCTGTGTTTACGGTCTAAATTACAGAACGAAGTATCGGGAGATTACAATTATCCAACGGACCCTATCGTATACCGAACTGAATATAATTGTGTAGGTGCATCGAAGGGTCGTGAGTCTGTTTTTGAAATTTTTCCTAGGTCACTCCTAGGTTTCCGAAGTTATAAAAATGTTCTCCCGATTCATTTATTGAAGATTTTCTTTGCGGATTAAAAAAGTTACTACCACACGATTTCATAGCAAAACAACACAGCGCGTATTATCAAATCTTGAAAAACAGCCTAAAGGAAGGCGAAGTATTAGTTATTTGCGATTTTTCCGAAAATTACGCGCTCGTCATTCAAGATGCGGTTCCTGGGTTCCATTGGAATAATAATCAAGCGACTATTCACCCCTCCGTTGCATACTACAGAGTAGGAGAAACGTTAAAACATTTTACTTACATTGCAATTTCGGACATATTACACCACAATACTACCGCAGTCGATTTGTAACAAAGTCAATTTTATGATACTTTCAGAAATATCAATCCCGCGATTAATAAAGTATATTATTTTTCTGATGGCGCTGCTGCTTAATATAAAAATAAAAAGAACTTTCTTAATTTATGCTTGCATTCCGAGGACTTCAACTGTCCAGCAGAATGGCACTTTTTGGCGACATCTCATGGAAAAGGTCCATGTGATGGATTAGGGGGATCGTTAAAAAGAGCAGCAGCACGAGCTAGCTTGCAAAGAGTAACAGAAGGTCAAATAACAACACCCTTACAATTGTATGATTGGACCAGAATTCACTTTCCTAATGTTTCGTTTAGCTATTCCACTAATGTGGATTATAATAATGCAAAAAAAGATATGCAAAAGCCAAAACATTGTCCGATACTCTTAAATTTCACGCACTTATTCCAGTTAGTAAAAATCGAATAAACACGAAACGCTTCTCATTGACTGACAAATTCCAAAGTTTCAATATTGAGTCGAGTTAATTTTTTTGGCTAATTCTACGCGAGTAAATAATTGTTTTCTATCTGTCTACCTTTTTTCTCCTTCTTGATGTAAACAATCTACATATATTGTGTACTACGAGTACACAATCACAGTTTTTAATGTGGCCTCAGGTCGGCCTCAAACCCGAATAACACAGAGAGGAAACAGTGTTCAGTATTTTATGGTTAAGTATTAACCGGGAGTCATCCACTCAGGCAAAGATTGAATAATTCAACCATGTACCCGAGGATTAGCCCTTTATGTAGGTGAAAAGGACGGTTGGCCGTGATCGGTAGCGGCGGTCCGTGTGCAAGCATCCGTGGCGCACGGGCGCGCGCTGGTCTCCGAGCGCCGAACTCGTGTTCCGGTATCACATGAAGAATTTTATCTCAAAGAGTTTTAAATTGACTATCTTGAAATTTAGAGGGCTTTTAGAGGAGACTTCAATGCACCTGCATGATTTTTTTCAAAACGGACAAAAGTGCGTTTTCGGAATTATAAACAATTAAAATTTTTGAACAATTTTTAAATAAATTAAGAAGGTTGCTACGTTCCTCAAATATTTTTTTAATGAAAATTCAATCTTTTCTGCGTAAAACTTTGTTTCGCGTTTCTCGATATCTCATACTGTTCCAGAGTTATGATTTTTTTTTTTAAAGTTACACCAATTTTGCAATGCAAATAACTTGCATAATAATTAACATTTTTACCAACGAAGTGCAGATAATGTGGTTGTATATTAAGGACTACATGTTCACCAAATTTCATCAAAATCGAAGACAAAGTGTCAAAAGGTGTGATCACTTTGCGTGGAATCGCCCATATCCATAGTTCTCTGGAAGGTGGCTGGAGCATTCTTAAGCCCGAAAAAGGTGTGATCACTTTGCGTGGAATCGCCCATATCAGGAGACTCGGTAGAGTCTCGCGCCAAGTAGTAGTTATATATATAGTACAGTGCGCGACTACCGAGGATACTTCTCCCGAAGTGTAGCGGTTATCGTCTGCTGTAAAACTTTCACCTCGATTTATGTCAAAGTTACAGCTCCAAGGATTTATTTCTGAATTTTGTATTTTTTCGTTGATTTTTCTGAATCGAATGAGCCAAGAATCAAACGAATCGGTTCAGTCATTCAGGAGATATGAATTTCACCTCGTTATTATTTTCGTAGTAAAGGCAAGGCGGATTAAGAGTCATGGGATTCATGCAGAATTCCTAAAAATGTAACTTTCACTTTTTTCATACGAGATGGCAGCAATCAGAAATGCTGCGGGCTGCGGAGATAATATGGCTGTGTTGTGTTTACGTTACCGACACGTTGGTTAAGCCGGTTATGCCATGGCTGGTTCCGATTTTATTTTTATTATTTGCTTTTCAAGTTTAATTCTTTATTTAGTTAATAAAAGAGCATACTATCCTTGCCCCTGTTCCTGTTATCTTGTGACTATTGAGAATTATGAAATGTCAAAAGTGTTAAGTGCGTAATTCACAAATCACTGTTCACTGTATGTGGTAAATAAGTGCTCATTATCAATAGCTAAAATTCTCAAGTGTCTAGCATATGAATCTTTTAACCAATAATTAGTTAGCAATTATTTACAATTTAAGGGAATGCTAGCTATTGGTAATCAGTAGTTGCTTACGTAGACTAATTTCAGCACTTTAGGTTTGCACTCTGTCAGCTAGGCACTTGATAGTCAGGATACATAAAAAAACTAGACTGAGAATGAGAGAGCTTGCATATATAGCTTATCAAATATAACTTGTAAAGTATTAAGTCAAATCATTTACAATTTCAGTAGATTCTGGCTATTGATAATCGCTCCTTTGCTAATCTGAATCATTGTTTGATTTTATGTTTTAGTGTTATACTATTAACCAAGCGATATGCTCATACGCAGCCTAATTTAGTGTGGTTGTATTGAGACTGTCAAGTTTGTTGCTCAAGGCACGCTTCAGCTAAAGAGCTAAAATGATTAAGTGATTGTTGTGCTACGCACTAAACAATTTTCAGACCTTTAAATCAAACTAATTTCAGCACTTTAGGTTTGCGCTCCATCAGCTAGGCACTTGACAGTCAGGAATAACTTGTAAAGTATTAAATCAAATTATTTCTAATTTCATTACATTCTAGCTATTAGGAATCTCTCTTTTGCTAATCTGAATCATTGTTTGATGTAATGCTTTACAATTAAAATATATAAACCAAGCCAAATGCTCATACGCAGTCTAATTTGTATCTTGACTGTCAAGTTCATTGTTCAAGGAACGCTTCAGCTAAAGAAGTAAAATGACGTAAGCAAGTACTAATTACCAATCACATGTCATTTAGGGATATAAAAGCTATTGGTAACCAGTACTTGTTTAGTAAATTTCATTACTTTAGATTGTGTGCCCCGTGACCTATGCATTTGGTACTGATATTTGGTATATACAGATATACCAAAGTTAAAGTGTGTATGAGGGTGTAGCTTATCTAATCTGCAATTTAAATGCACCCTAGCTATTGAGAATCAGTAAACAGGTGCTAATTATTACCAATTACTAGCATGCTTCTAACTTCCAACAGACTAAAGTTAAAATTTTAAATTATATTAGGCAAGCTGTAAATCTCATATTGTTTAACTTCGGAATATTGAATTTGTTAAGTGCAAGCTATATATTATGTAGGGAATCTATATTCTCACATTCAGCTCAATTTCTTAGATCTCCTCCTATGTGCATGATTAAGTTATAAATACATTGTAACATTAAACTTACATTATAACATAAACATGCACATAGGTGATGGTGCATATTTGAACATTTTAATAAAATTTTACTTTTAAATTTATTAATTAAACCATTGATAAATACTTTGAATTTTTATTGTCTTTATTGTTAAGCATTAACTAACAAAAAGGCATGAAATCCGTCCAAAAACATTAAACTGTAAAAAAATGCGCCAAGTAGCAGTTTGATTTTCCCACAAAATTGAAACATTGATAAATAATTAGAAATTTGATTGTCTTTATTGTAAAGCATTAACTAACAAAAAGACATGAAATCCGTCCAAAAACATTAAAATGTAAGAAAATGCGCCAAGTAGCAGTTGGATTTCCCCCAAAATTGAAATATAACAAAAAAGATAATAGATATCATACAAGAAAGCCAAGTTTTCATTCAAAGATACCTCGATTTAATTCGCATTAGCAATTAATAATAAATTAACAATAATTTAGCGATTAACAATAAAAAAAACTTGGCGTGTGCGCCCTTCATTCGAGGCACTTGCTCTGGTAATATTGCTAAAAAAACTTTTAAAGAAATTAAATTCTAGTAAAGTCAGTTTTGGGTTTGAATCAGTTTCCCATTGTCTTTTTACCTCGCAATGAAGCGCGCACACGCCAAGTTTTTTTTTATTGTTAATCGCTAAATTATTGTTAATTTATTATTAATTGCTAATGCGAATTAAATCGAGGTATCTTTGAATGAAAACTTGGCTTTCTTGTATGATATCTATTATCTTTTTTGTTATATTTCAATTTTGGGGGAAATCCAACTGCTACTTGGCGCATTTTCTTACATTTTAATGTTTTTGGACGGATCCATAGTTCTCTGGAAGGTGGCTGGAGCATTCTTAAGCCCGAAAGGCATTCTATTAAACTCATAGTGTCCATACGGAGTGGAAAAAGCAGTTTTCTCTTTTGAATCTGGATGCACCAGTATCTGATGGAAACCCGAAGCTAAATCTAGCGTGGTAAAATATTTGGCCCCACCCAGTTGATCTAGAATTTCCGTAATATTGGGCAAGGGGTACGCGTCACTAACGGTCTTTTCGTTCAGTTTCCTATAATCTATTACCATCCTCCATCGAGGCTTTCCAGAAGAGTCAGCCTTTTTGGGAACGATCCAAACGGGTGAGTTGTAAGGCGACATAGATTCTTGAATGTCATTATTCTTTAACAAAGCATCTACTTGTGTTTGAATTTCTTGTTTATGAATTGGCGGGAACCTATACTGTTTAGTGTTAATCGGCATTTCATCTGTAGTGTTAATCCTGTGATACATTGTTTTTATAGATCCCAATTTATCGGATGGCAAATGGAACTGAAAGGGAAATTCATAGAGAATTTCCAAGAGGCTAGTCCGTTCTTCTTCGGTAAGATGTTTAAGATCTAATAACTGTGTTAACTGCGCTAATCTCGTGGCATCTGCCTGAACACGTCCTAACTGTGGATTTCCCGTTTTTGCAGAGCGAGGGGAAGGATTACGGATCTCAAAATCTTCTAACTCGACCGGGAGAACTTTGAAAGAAACGGCTTTCTCTGTAGTGTTAATTGCAAAAAGTTTCGTTATACCGTTATGATTTGTAACCAATGCTTGACTGAAATAAACGCCCGGTTCTATTATATATTTCTTAACGTATCCTACTTTAATCTCAAGGTTTTTTACAGGTGCTGTGACGAGAATCTTAGTTCGCGGTGGTATTTCAATGGTGGAACCTAAACCATGATGGAGAGGAATTTTCTGGGATCCGATGGAGAGAGTATCGGGAGAGTCCTGATTGAAAACTATAGCAGCTCCTTGAGTTTTTAAGAAGGGAGTTCCCAAAATACCTGATTGCGGAATTGGAAATTCAGCACTAACAACTTGGAATTTGGTTTTAATACCATTGATATGGATTTCTACTTCCCCTAACGTAAGTCTTGCACCTGACTTAATTCCCGTTAATTTGCATATGAAGTTTCTATTGATTTGAACAAAAGGGTTAATCCGATCCTCTTTAATTAGGTTTACCTGTGACCCGGTGTCAATCAAAAATTTGGCGAACTCTCTACGAAAATTTGAGTTACGGAAACTACAAATGCAAGATCCTCTACTCAATTCGAGGTAATGTTGACGAAGATGTTGGCCTCGGAGCGCGAGCTATCACCGATTCGAACGGCAGAGCGCTCTTCTGCAGCCCGGTTTGAGAGTTTAAAGGCTTAGCTTGATAATTCGCGGTATTTGGTTTGCGGTCTGACCTCCAGCGGTAAGGATGACTATTCTTTGCTTTCTTCTTGAAGCAACGATCTTCCGTATGTCCTAATTTTTTACAATATTCGCACTGAATTCTTTTCGGAACATCATTTACGCGTTTCTGAGGGCAATCGGCTATAAAGTGACCAGGCTCGTTACACTTGAAACATTTTTTCTGATCTATGGCCCCTATTTTAAATGTTTCAGTTTTAATTTTTGGCTGCTCATGGGGAATTTCTATTTTCTAAATGCCAAGACGCGATTCCATTTTCTGCGCTTCTATAATCATGGACGATAATTCTGTGATATTCATACCGGTGAGCAAAACTTTGATAGTATTATTCTGAAGACCGTCAAAAAAGGCTTTTTCGGAATTAGTTTAGATTATCCTTTCGTAAATTTGTAAATCAAGACCGGTACTGCATTGTTTAACTATTTCTGAGATCGAGCTTTTTAAATTCTGAACCCTAGCACCAAACACGGGTATGGTTTCGTTCTTCTCTTGCTTAATCCCCACGAATTTATTCCTAATTTCATCCGAAGTAATTTCTTTAACATAATGCTTGTTGAGCACATCTATAATTTTCCGGAGCGACTGCGGTTGGTAGGTGATGGGGAAAACATTGCGAGCCGGACCTATTATTCTATTCATTACGATATTCAAAAATAAAAGCAAATCAGAAGGCTTTGCAAAAGTGGCGATCATTTGACTACGAGCAACAAAAGCAGAAATTGGGCACTCGGTCCCATTAAAGGTAGGAATTTGCTTTTCCAAATCTCTCAATGGCTTGTATTCCCTAAAATTGTCAATCCTTGTATTTTCAGGCGGTGGTATTTGAGAAGAAAATTCTAATTCACGTCTACACGGCGGATCTATAACCATGGGCGTACTGGTTGAGGGCTGCGGAGGTGGAGCTTCCAATAAAACGCGAACGGGAGCTTGCGACGGAACCTGAATTTGAGCTGGTTGAGGTGGGTTAACTATTGATTCTAAAATTTCCCCTCGAGACTGTGACTCGATTTCATCTATTGAGTGAAAATTGGTTTGTTCCTCAGACATGGACAATGGCAATTCTACAGGAGATTGAGTTGATCCCGGCAAGGAATTTCCTACAAGAGCATCCCTAAGAATCCGAAGACCTTCTTCTGACTGATTTTGACCAAGAAACTGCAACGCAGCTTCAGGAGTGATTTGAGGAGTACCTATCGGCGGTGCTTGCGATCAATTCGGCGTCGATGCTTGAGGCATTGACCGCGATGCATCTCTTAAGGAATCCTGCACTGGTAATTGCACTAAAATATGCGGCGAAAGTGTGGGTGGTACGTCCTCCACCTCGAAATTCATGGAATTCCGCGACCTGTCGCTTCGGCGCGAAGTTCTACCTCTAAGACGCTTAGCGCTTCTAAATGATTTCGACATTCTAAATTTTACTATCGCAACCTTAGAATTAGAAAATTAACGCGATGGACAGCAACGTAAATAATGCAAAATACAGGCCTTTATATTCGCAGAACGACCAGTCTTGTGGGTGTGCGTGTGAAATCAGGCTTAGTGTACACGGATACTGATTTCACCCGTCCTCCGACATTCGTCCTCAGGCTCCAGGGAAACCGTGTAAAACCGGGAGCAGAGAGGTGCACTTCGCCCACGAAAACGCTGATTTAGCTGATCCCAAGCAGCTACAATCCTCTGGACTGCAAGATCCGACAGCAACAGTCCTTTGAGCAACACAACCCAACAGCAAAGGTCCTCTGAACAGCAAATCCCAGCAGCAAAAGTCCTCTGAACAGCAAATCCCAGCACCAAAAGTCCTCTGAACAGCAAAATCCAACACCAACGGTCCTCTGAACTGCACAATCCTCTCGAACGGTCCTCTGAACTCCTTGGATTCAGAGTCAGCAACTCAGGATAAAGCGGCTTCCAAGAGACAGCGTCTTCAAGATGAATCGATTGATGATGGACAGCAACAATGTATCAAAACTGGTAACGAATCTATTGATCTATTGAATCTACTTGATTTCCACGAGTCCGAAAAAAAGCAAATAACTGAAACTTTTCACAAAACAGCACTAAAGTCAACGCGACCTGCACGAGCCGGCACAATTCGGATTCAGCAAAGTTGAAGAATCACACACACGAAACGAGAAGAGTCCACGATATTGAATTTTTCAAAAATAACCGAGATTATCCCACCGCTGTCACCAAATTTTGTTGCGTGAACGTACCGACGGAACGATGGGAAGGCGGGTAAGTGTGCCCATGGGGCGCTGAGCATCCTGCTCGCACAGGAGGGAAGTTCGGAAACAAATGTACGAAGTTGTAAGTTTGAAAATGAATGAATAAATACATTGAAAAATCAACGATCAGAGTTCGTTGCTGTCCAGAACAGAATTATGTTTCGTAAGTCAAAACCGAAGTTAGCAGCTCGGAAAATAATCTCGAAGTGACGTTCGTTTCCTCGGTTGGAAATCGGCGAACGTCTTGGAAGACTCCCTTCTCCAGACGCGGAGGAGGAAGCCAATCCGGCGCTCCCTAAGGCAAACGCTGGCCCTTACGCATTCCTATTGGTGCCCTATCCGTGGGCCCTACTCCTTCTCTAGGTTCCTTGAGGCGCGCGCAGCGGAACGGCTCACCCTCCACTTTAGGCCCTACTCCTGCCCAGGGCTACGTGTGCCGGGCGCCGACGAGAAATGGCGGCGAGGGGGGAATCCCCGAGCCGCGGAAAAACCCCGCTGGGTTCTTGCCTAGGCGAGAAAGAAAGAAGTGGCGACGGCCTGGTTCCAGGAAGTGGCTAATTTATCAGGCGCAATTGACTCCTCATGTTCGAAAGTTGCGAGGAGCCTCGGTACTCGAGTTTTTCTAAGCTCATTGTACTAGGCTTATCGCGGACCTTCCACAAAGTCAAGACGTGACTTTTAGCTAAATACCCTTATGTTTATCCCAGGCCTCGCTTGGCTGCTTTCTCCTTAACAATGAGCTCAAACATCTGCGTGTCCGATGTCGCATTTATACTCAAAGCAATAACGGGGGGATCCTACTGAGTTATATGATTATTTAATGCATGCCTAACTTAAATTCGAACGATACTGCCGCCGATTAAAAATATCGGCATTGTCGACTAACAGCTAGATTCAGAGCGCGAGAGAGGTCGGGGTCCGCAACAAGCGAACAACTACCGTGAGGGAAAGTTGAAAAGAACTTTTGAAGAGAGAGTTCAAAAGTACGTGAAACCGTTCAGGGGTAAACCCGAGAAACCCAAAAGATCGAACGGGGAGATTCATCGTCAGCAGAGCCGGCATCTCGGTGGCGCGCGATGTCCCGGAGGCAGCGGATCTCGGTCCGCGCTTCGCGGACACGCCGCCGTCGGCGAAAGTCCGGCGCCGTGGGCGTGCACTTCTCCCCTAGTAGAACGTCGCGACCCATTGGGTGTCGGTCTACGGCCCGAGTGGGCGCCTGCCGTCGTGCGCCTCGCACGCACGCGGCGGCCCCTCGGTCGCCCGACCGGCTGCTCGGCGGTACTCGCACGGTATAAGGCCGCAGTTCGTTCGCGTTCTGCGTCGGACCCGCCGCAAGCGCGGTCAAAGAGCATACCCGGGGTGTATGCGGCCTCGGCGCCGTGCCCGGGCCTTGGCCAGCTGTTGGCAGGCGGTGTCCTCGGACAGGCCAATATTAATACGAAATACCGGTCAGTGACGCTACTGCTTTGGGTACTCTCGGGACCCGTCTTGAAACACGGACCAAGGAGTCTAACATGTGCGCGAGTCATTGGGACAGGAAAACCTAAAGGCGCAATGAAAGTGAAGGTCGTGTCTTCCCCGCAAGGGGTCGGCCGCGTCCGAGGGAGGATCGGCCGCGTCACGATGCGGCCTCGCACTCCCGGGGCGTCTCGTTCTCATCGCGAGATGAGGCGCACCCAAAGCGTACACGTTGGGACCCGAAAGATGGTGAACTATGCCTGGTCAAGACGAAGTCAGGGGAAACCGGCGCGACACGGGCCCCCCGGGAGGTAGCGCGTAGCGCGCCGAGGGGCCGAGCAGGGCGAGCTCTGGATGTTGTTTGTCCAGAGTTCCCAGAGTCCGCCCTGGAGGGCCCCAGAGGCTGGCCACCATGGGGGTTTTAGCCGGTAAGAGTCCGGCATATCCCCGTCCCCTCCTCAGGGGGGCGGGGAATCCATGAGGATTTCCCCCATGTAAAAAAAAAAAAAAAAAGGATCCGAGCTCGGTCCCGTGCCTTGGCCTCCCGCGGATCTTCCTTGCTGCGAGGCTTCTGGGGTCCCTCGCGGGCCTCTCCAGTCCTCTTCGGCCGCCATTCAACGCTCAGCTCAGAACTGGCACGGACTAGGGGAATCCGACTGTCTAATTAAAACAAAGCATTGCGATGGCCCTCGCGGGTGTTGACGCAATGTGATTTCTGCCCAGTGCTCTGAATGTCAACGTGAAGAAATTCAAATAAGCGCTGGTAAACGGCGGGAGTAACTATGACTCTCTTAAGGGGCTAGACTCCGGTCCTCGCGGTACTGCAGAGTCGCTGCGTTACCGGCAAAATTAGGCCAAAATATGGGTTGAAATCTCCGCGAGTTTCTCGCTTATATGAAATGATTTTGAGTTGTGAGAGGTGTCAATCGAAAGAAGAAAGTTCAATAAATGTCTACCTGGTCCTGTTTTTATGAGACTATGCTGTCTTTTAGTAATAATAATGTGCCAAATATGGCCGAAACGACAACGATCGACCCCTTTTACTCGCGAGTTTTTATGGCAGTATAGCAGTTTTGTCTCAAAAACTAACACCAGGGAGACATGGATGGTACTTTCTTCTGCCGATTGACACCTGTCACAACACATAATCATTTCATATAAGCGAGAAACTCGCGGAGATTTTGCAGCATCGCTTCTGATGCTCTATTGCCATATTGTCGATATACAGAGCGGTATAGCTGGGTACTTTAGGTGGACCATTGGGTCCGAGATGGCGCCTAATTGAGAGGGCTGCTCTGAACTGTTTGACAGCTTTGACAGCAGGTTCTGGGGTTAGGCATACACGCGATGCAGATACACTACACAACAATATGACTTGGGAAAAATGTTCTGTTCTCACTTATGATTTTTAGCTACAAAATATATACGCGGAAAGAAGAAAGTTCAGCGACGCGAACTTGAACTTTTTGGGATAAGCATTATTTCCTAGAGTTTCAATGTGTTTGCCGGCTGCAGTACTTTATTATTGAAATATTGTTGTGCCGTGGTAATAGTATTACTATTAGTAGTAATTGAGTCCTCAATTATAGGCCTTGAGTAAACTGGAAAAAGTTTATGCAGTCAAAATATATAGTTTTGGGGTATTATAAATCTTTTCCAGTACTGTCAAGTTTACCTGATGAAGCTTAGTTTTTACTACAGTGGAGCATTCGTTCACTACAATGCATAGGTTTACTACAATGGAGCATTCGTTTAATACTGACAGTACGTGTACGAACGCAGCATAGATACAATGAAAATAAACATTTCTTGGTCAGCGTTCAGATATATGCTGCCAGTACTAATTCAATGCTTGATTGTAGGCCTCTGGTAAAGTTTGACAGTACAGGAAACGATGTATGCCGCTGAATTATAAAAATTTATGCTGTTCTAAACCATTTTGAATACTGCCAAAGTTCACCAAAGGTCTGCAACCGAGCATGCAATTCTAGTATGTCAGACAACCTACACAGCTATGTTCTGCTTTATAACATCTCATTGAACAAAACACTTGGCAAAGATAGCTATTTTATCTGTAATCAATAGAGGTTTGCAAGAGGATTAGAGAGTTACAAATGTTGAAAACTGTAGTGGAATTACAAGTCGTCAAATACATATACCTTTCAATTCAAATACTACATAACTTTTCTGTACAGATGACTTTTCTGAAATGGACAATGTTATCGTATTCTGTTATTCAATTCTTACTCCTCAAGGTATTGACTATAATAAATCTAGAACCAAGTGCATTTGACTACCATTTTCTTATATATTCTCTGCCAAAAATTCATGCAACAATTTCATGTATGATCCATCCTAGTATCCACAATATGTGAGACAAAAAATCAAGAGCTATACAAAAAAATGACTTTTTAGATTCATTTGGAGAACTTCTTTGTTGAGTACTGTTACAGGGAAGTTTTGTCTCAAAACCACGTTTGAGGACCACCCAAGAGTCCTTTATAAATGATTATTCTGGAACAAGAATCTTATTATGGTCTACTCTTGAACAGTTGCTTTTCAAGTTATTAGCTGGTAATCAATATCTTGAGAAACATGTCATAATAAAATTCTTTGTTTCAGAAAAATTATCCATAAAAGAGAAAAAAATTATCCATTTACAGAGAAGCTGTCTGAAATAATGATCTCTATAGAGGACTTTGCAATCTTTTATAGTGGGATTAAGCAGGGGGGGGGGGGGGGGGGTGAGCTTAAAATTATAAAGAAAAGTATGACTTTTTTCTATATTTAACTTTAAATAGTTTATTATAAAAATGAAATATTTATCTTCTTATTTATAAATATAATAGGTAGTATTGCCATATGCATTGACATGCCCGGCTCCCTCGTGTGGCCCATCGCCGTGCTCAAATTGGCCACCGCGGCCCCAGCCGCGGCGTCCGCCACGGCCTCTGCCGCGACCTCCCCCACGTCCCCTCCACCCACCGCTTCCGAAACCGCGGCCACCACCCCTGCCGCGGTTGGAAAATAAATTTGCCCGAAGCAGTCGCTGCAACTGCCGCACCTGAAATATTCGAAAGAAATCAGCATTATATTTTGAACTATACGTTTGG
This sequence comes from Ectemnius cavifrons, assembly GCA_964023945.1. Taxonomy (NCBI): domain Eukaryota; kingdom Metazoa; phylum Arthropoda; class Insecta; order Hymenoptera; family Crabronidae; genus Ectemnius; species Ectemnius cavifrons. The sequence goes on from OZ030388.1 coordinate 2,437,826, forward strand.
AAGGCAATGAAACAATCCAATTCATTATCATTCAGTATGTATACTTACTTGGCTACGCGTCAGCCCAGCCTCCGGAGCTTCGGCCAGTTCAGCCGCCCGCCATTCGGCATGATGTGCCCGAGGTTCATAAGGAACCACATTTCCCTGCGCGGGCACAGGGCGCCGGGGTGAGCGCGAACGGCGCCGGGGTGAGCGCGAACGGCGCCGGGGTGAGCGCGAACGGCGCCGCGGCGAGCGTTCCCGTGGGCGCTGCTGCTCCCCCTCTCTCTCCCCGCGTTCGCCCACTTCTGCCGCAACATTTCTGCGATCCATCTGAAATATAAAAAG